>OAMR01000744.1:319783-342266 GCA_900205405.1 Echinochloa crus-galli
AAGAATTGATGTGTCACTTATTATCCTCTTGGTTCCGGTGTAAAACAAACCTTATGCATATGTGATCACTCGATCTTTTCTTCATAGTATAAACTTTTCTAGTTATTATTGGATTTTATATAGACTGATGTGTGTTTTATTTGATACTGACTCACAAAATGTGAAATAAAAATTTAAAAAAAATACAGGAAGTGATATAATTATAATAAAAACTTTAATTCATAGAAGTATGTTCTAAACGGAGACTAAGGTTGCGACCAATCACAATCATTTGTAAGCTACTATTGTAGAGCACACTAAATGTCGTACATCTAAAGGGAAACTACCTTAGAAACAACATAGCATCTCAAGATCTACACCAATTAATAAATACTTCGTAATAAGTACATCTAAAATACAATTCTACGATGCCAACATCAAGTTTCATCTACTTCTCATCGCATGAGGCCGTGTTTGGATCCTAGGGACTAAAGTTTTAGTCCTCAAATAAATGACAATAAGAATTGATGTGTCACTTATTATCCTCTTGGTTCCGGTGTAAAACAAACCTTATGCATATGTGATCACTCGATCTTTTCTTCATAGTATAAACTTTTCTAGTTATTATTGGATTTTATATAGACTGATGTGTTGTTTTATTTGATACTGACTCACAAAATGTGAAATAAAAATTTAAAAAAATACAGGAAGTGATATAATTATATAAAAACTTTAATTCATAGAAGTATGTTCTAAACGGAGACTAAGGTTGCGACCAATCACAATCATTTGTAAGCTACTATTGTAGAGCACACTAAATGTCGTACATCTAAAGGGAAACTACCTTAGAAACAACATAGCATCTCAAGATCTACACCAATTAATAAATACTTCGTAATAAGTACATCTAAAATACAATTCTACCGATGCCAACATCAAGTTTCAATCTACTTCTCATCGCATGAGGCCGTGTTTGGATCCTAGGGACTAAAGTTTAGTCCTCAAATAAATGACAATGCCTAATTAGTCCATGATTAGACAATATAATGCTACAGTAATGATTTGATAATTATGTATTAATTATAGATTAATTAGGATTGTTAGGTTCGTCTCGCGGAGTAGATATGACTTATGCAATTAGTTTTATAATTAGTTTAGATTTAATACTACTAATTGTCATTTATTTGAGGGACTAAACTTTAGTCCCTAGGATCCAAACACGGCCTCATGCGATGAGAAGTAGATTGAAACTTGATGTTGGCATCGTAGAATTGTATTTTAGATGTACTTATTACGAAGTATTTATAATTGGTGTAGATCTTGGAGATGCTATGTTGTTTCTAAGGTAGTTTCCCTTTAGATGTACGACATTTAGTGTGCTCTACAATAGTAGCTTACAAATGATTGTGATTGGTCGCAACCTTAGTCTCCGTTTAGAACATACTTCTATGAATTAAAGTTTTTATATTATAATTATATCACTTCCTGTATTTTTTTTAAATTTTTATTTCACATTTTGTGAGTCAGTATCAAATAAAACAACACATCAGTCTATATAAAATCCAATAATAACTAGAAAAGTTTATACTATGAAGAAAAGATCGAGTGATCACATATGCATAAGGTTTGTTTTACACCGGAACCAAGAGGATAATAAGTGACACATCAATTCTTGTGCACCACTGTACACGTTATTATCCTCAGTTATAAAACATGAAAATTAACTTGCAAAGCAAACGTTATTATCCTAAATTTGGTGTCTCAAATTCTGCAAAAAAGAAACATTATGCTTTAGTGATAGGAAGTCTACGCGACGCATATTTACATGTTATATTTACATGTTTTAAGGCCTTCTAACACCTGAATTTTTTTATTAAAACCTCAGTGCGGAATACCCGTGACCAGGGTACCTCCTGAAACTATACAAATGAGCATGAACCAACCTATTCAAGCATTGCTATCATTATCGCCGTGACTTAAGTAAGAGAAAGCACCGGTCCCCGACCGACTAGGGGAGTCCTGCCTGCCAGGACACGTGGCGGCCCCCGAGCACTCGGGGGTGCTACCGACCTAAACACGTGGCGGGCCCCCGGCCCCTCAGGGGGCTTTGCCCACCAGTGGGCGCCCTCCCGACCGCTCGGAAGGGTACGGCCCACACCGGTGCAAGGTAGGCACGCGACTACTGAGAGGCCTACTCAAGCAACATGGTTCATCCTATCCAAAGTCAGGAGCCCATGTTACCTCTCCAGATTTTCGGGTGTACCCACGGTATGGTCCAAGCAGGCCGAAGTGACGAGCAACATCATTTTTACCGCATCAGGTAGGGGCATAGACCCAAAAAGACAGCGGCAACAGCAGGACCAACCCATGTCGGCCTCAGGTTTGACCCCCCAACCTCACCGGCGAGGTCGGGAAGAAGCCATGCAGCGCTCCGTCAAGCAAAGACCGTACTCCCCCAACAACTCTTCTACAGTTGAGCTCACCACACGGCCAACCACTCCCCCAAATAGTGGGCACTGTGCCAAGCGTGGTGACTTAGACATCGGCGCAGGCGGCACTATAAAGCACAGTACCACCCTATGCAGCACAATGTCGCCTTGTGACAACTACTCCCGATGAGGCAAGAAGTGTATGACACCCAGGCAAGGGCCTCCGACCGGGCGGAACAAGGTCGGGGCACAGCGTGGGAAACCGGCAAGACAAAAAGGCCCGCGATGCCTCTTTCGACCTCCTCTCTTTTCTCCTTTTTCCGCATGTGACCGACCCCAGACATATATAAGGGGGGAGGGGGCATTACACTATATTCGACAACCATAGACTCTCTATCTCTCCCGCTTACGAGCACCCCCATTGTAAGCTTGAGGCACCCACGCAAGGAACACAACTCTCTCGCACTGGACGTAGGGTCGTTGCTCGAACCAGTATAATTCCTTTATGTCTGGAGTGCCTACCATCGAGAGCCGTGAGGTAGCGCGGTGTAAGTCGCTGGTGTCCGAAACATCGACGCTCAGTTAGTTTTATTCGAATTATAGATGTTGTTTTACATTTATTTTTTTAGTGATAACGGTGAAATAAAAATTATTTAGTATATAATTATATATAACAAGTCATGATCTCAAAACTGGATGACCGGGAAATTGAGTATTGGGACCTATAAAGCACCATAAAATGCTTCCTGATAAACAATTTTTTGACTTTGATTTTATTACATTGCATAACTAATCTTTGGAGCCCTTGCACACATCAAGCAGTTACTAAACTTTTTGTAGGATAATACGTTGAATTTGGAATGCTGAGAAAAGGATTTTTCTTGTTTTACAGCAATTCTAGAGAACTCGCCACTATCTTCAGAAACAAGTTAAACCATACATCAGAAATAGGGACGTTTCGCATAAGCATAGTCCCAACCCCCAGTATCGACACTACTTTAGAAATTATATTCTCCAACCCATGATTAGTGTGGGTCCTTAATAAATTCACCATCTCTCATCTCTCTCAATCATGTTTGCTTTGTATCTATCATAATGACACTATCATCTCCCAACCCAAACTTGGTATTGCCATATGCATAGGTTCGCGTGCTGAAACTAGGTGTTGCATAAGACCTAGTTTCTTGCTCTTTTCCTTCTCGCTCCTATTTAATATAGTATCATATAACCAGATAGTCTTATGTGACAGTCTATTTAATGCTATAGAAACTATCCTAGGTGGAGGGTTAGGACTGTCCTTAAGTGGACGGTGGAAGATTCTCTTTTCCTCCGGTTTCATGTAGCTTCATTGCTAGCATCCATAGACGCTCGTAGTAAAAACAAAAGGATGACTAATATTCGGAGTGCTTGCTTACATTTAGAGAGATCAATAGATGACTTTTTCACCTTCTAGAGGGGTCCTTTTGTCCCACTACTACTTTTAGTGCTTCGACATAGGTAAATCACATGGTTCAATTATTGTGCCTATGTTTACTCACATGAATGTTTTCAATTCTGGTACATGATAACTAATACATGCAAGGTATTTCAAAAAAATAAGTGGCACATTCATGATCATATGAATGGGGTATGCATGTCTAAATTCACATGGTAATCAGAGAAACATTGGCAGATCACAAGGGAGGCAAGGAGCTGCACAAGAGCACGGGATGCTTCAAAACATAACACTAAAGTGAAAAGGCTAAGCAGATCGCCCGAGAGGTGGGTTGCTAAAGCTTGGAAATCGTAGTTAGGCAATGTGCATCCAATTGAACCCGTGTGGTGCACGCACAAAGCACAAATTAAAAAACAAACTTCCTGTCGGCATGTCACCACATAAACTGTCCTAACGGACCCGACACCAACATTGTGAATTCCCTCGCATTCGTGCGGCGTACAAGAGCCACCGAGTCACGCAAGACATCACACAACAGCACAAGAGCAAGGCGTGTCTTTCCTCATAGCTCTCCGGCAGGGAAATAAATGTAGTGGTAGTACCTTTTTATTTGAGATGGGTAACACCAGTTTTGAATGGTCTTGGGACGTGGATTCGACGAAAAGAGTACTCTCCATATTTGGTGATGTCTTTTGAAATATATTTTAACCATAAATTTATAAGATAACATACGATACATTCCAGTTTGTAAGACACGTATTTATATCAAGATTCAAAGTTTCTAGTTTTGATCCATACTTTAGTCCATAAGTCTTAACGTTTATAGTGTAAACTTGGAATGGTTGGATTTGTAATCAGATATACTCTACCATGTGCATATGTTTATAGTCATAAATAATATAATATAAAATAAACAAAGGATCAAAGTGTAATTTTAAAGACGTCAAGTCAGAGTACAAAGCAAACAAAGGGAATAATCTTTTTTAACCCAATATTTTGGAATATATTTGAAATAAAAATCTATTGTGAGATTATTTTCCTAAAAATTACACATAATCCAACTAGTTATTACTCAACGAATTATGAAGTTTGACTTTTTTGGATGAATAAATTCCACCCCATCATATAACAACTTGGTAAGTGGGTTTCAATTGGTCCAGCAACTTATAAAATACTCAATTTAGTGCAATTGATAAGTGTGTGCAAATTGTTCCGACAACTTGCAAAATGCTCTATTTAGTGTAATAACTTTGCAAGTTAGTGCATCTACCGTCAAAACTTTACGACGGTAACATATTATGCAAATTAGATGGACCTGAGGATTTTCTTCCGGCCTATAATTCTTAACTTTTGTTTATAGAAGTTATTGATGAACTCACTTGTTCTTCGGTTCAAATTCAATCAAATTCTAGAATTACACCTTTGGCATTACCGAAAGACTTCCCATAAAAGAAATACGGTGAACTTCTGCTAACGTAGTCAACAACAGTATAGAAAGTATGTTTGTTTCTATTCATTTAGCTCGTTTTCTCTTTCTAAGTATAGGAGACCTTTTTTCCAGTGGGACGCTACCCACCAGGGTTTGGGATTTTCTCAAGATTTATCAACGTTGCGTTAAGTGGTAAGCGGCGTTCTCGTCGACAACGAGGCGCCAATGGTGACTTCGGGAATCTCCAGATCTGCCGGGTGCTCTGTCCTTCGGATGTGCTCGTAGGGGTAAGGTTTGCGTATGTGTATTCATAGGGGTGAGTGTGCGTACGTGTTGTGAGCGTCTGCGTTGTACTGTGTAATTCTAAAAAAAGTATAGGAGACCTTTTTTCCATGCAAGGGACCATGCCTAAATTTCATTACTAAAAAAGCAACAAAATTACAATTGTCATCATCCAAGCTCTCCCCTCCGTATTCCTACACAATCAGTCACCACATCTCACACCATGCAAACTCCCAAGGGAAGCCAACATACGAGCAGAACCTAATTAAAACGATCTTGAGCCCGAGGGCTCTAAAAGTACAAATAAATCACAAGTTCCGCAGGGGCATTTGCCATCAACTGTCATGACATACAGATAAAAAAAAAAGAAACAGCATTGCGGCCAACCGGAGGCCCTTGCTAAAAGGTATTGTTAGTAGGTACCGTTCTTTTTTGTGTGCAAGAGCGAACTTATCAATGTAAATATAAAATTATATGTTCTTAATAAAAAATAATGTTAATGTCTAACTACATTGCCATTCTGACGAGAACATCCATGGCAAAATAATACTTAATAAATTTGTTCTGATGCAAATATATCCTCTATTGTGACCCAACATTAGAAAAATATGTTGTCGTTACAACGTTAGAATTTCGAATGTATCAATTTACTAATTATTACACTCAGTTGAGCATTTTATAAGTTGTTAGCCAATCTGATTGATCATTCTATTATTATTCTATGGTAGACCTAATTTACTCTTTTCGGGTCATAAATACTCCCTCCGTTTCAGGATATTAGACGCAACTCCAAAAATACAAAGACCAAGGAAGACATTAATTACCACTACCACTCATTCCTAGCGAAACTCCTTGGGTTCCACCTCCTAATTAACTGCAGGCCGCATTCTCCGTCACAACCGAGCAACTTTTTCCGTCCATGCAGCATGCAGTAGGGCCTGCGGCGCGCATGCAGCCTCCTGAGTAATTTCACGCGCAGAGCGAGCGGTGCATGCGAAGCGCCTAGTATCCTGAGACAAATCAAAAAAACAGTTGCGCCTAGTATCCTGAGACGGAGGGAGTACATTCTATATTTTACCACGGGGAGAGTATTCCTGTGCTAACTGGGCCCATTTTCCACCCGTGCAGTTAGCACAGGATAAAGGCATATATGGGCTCATTTCCCACTGGCTGGGGCTTAATATGGGCTCGATAAAGGACCATGTATATCCAGAGCATGCATGTGCGCGTAAACTCCCAAAAAAAAAAGGAAAGAGATAACACTCCAAGCAGACCTGAAATCAACCACACCATGTTACTCCTAATCCATTCTCTTTTTGGTTCCTGTATACCTCCAAATAAACATCGAGAAATGAAACCATCGATTCCAGCAAGGAAAACCGTGGTGTCAATATCACTGAGAACAATCCTAGAACTACTCAGGCTGCAATGCAAGACCTCCATGTTTGCAAAACAATATCAGGACCCCGAAACTGTTAATCCACACACTGTACAGCCACGTTCTCCATGTTCCTACTCAGCCAGCGGGCGCCATCACTTATCCATATTGGCCAAACCCACATAATAAGCACATTAACAGTCGAGGACTAAACCAAAATCATTTCAGGTGAAGGTCCCATGCAGCTGGAACCAACACCAAACGACAGGAGTTGCCTTCACACAGTACACACACACCTGAAGCCCTGCATGGATGCCATCTCACATCTCAGACTCGCAGGCTACAGATGAGAGTGGTGAAGGAATCAAAGGCTCGGGTTGAGGTAAAACACAATCTGCAAATCAACCACCGTCATACGCACTGCATCGAGCACAAACCACACCATATTGAGAACAATCCTTGCCAAAAAAAGGAAAACGAAAAGAAAAGGAAATAAAGACAACATACTGACTGAGAACCACAGATACGGCTAAGCCATCAATGCCTCAGCCGAGCACTACTTGCATACAGCACACGGCGGCAGCAGCTGCAGCAAGCCATCAATGGCGCCTCTGGCTCCCTTGCCCCGTGCTGCAGAGTCATGGGGACATCATCAGAGACAGTACAGGATGGGCCAGCACCCACAAGAGGAAACCTGGATTTGGCCCATGATGATTCTACAGAAATGAGCAAGGCACTGGTCAGTGCCCAGAGAAACGACTTTCAAGCGCTGGGTGAGACCAGTGCCCCAAGCTGTTTGCAGCAGCAGCAGCCGCCTCAGAAGACGTAGGGCCGGCGTGGATGAATAGTTACACAAGAAACAAAATGTGAACAGTCCAAGTTGTCGATTAAGACCGAAAAGGGACAAATATCAGCTATCATATATGGGATAGGATGTTGCCGTGTGGGTTCAAAACATATTGGATAGCAAGAGCTCAAACAGACAGGTTACGTTATGTACAGCACTGCAGAGTTTATCTGTCTAGTCATGCTGTAACCTGGGTAACCTGTCACTCAATTATATGGAACAAGTTAAATATGCAATGAATGTGTCGCCGACACAGTTAAGGGCGGGACCAGGAAATCTGGTAAACATAGTGCATATATATTATTTCTGCAAACAAAGGTACATCTTTGAGGATATGCAACTCACGCACATATAGCATTCTACAGATTTATAATCTGAAGATAGTAGAAACAAATAATTGCATCAAGCAGGACCAATTAGGGCCTATCAGTGGTGAGAACTCAGAAAAGGGTGACAGCAAAGAGGTTGAAAGAATGGGACAAAATTTGCATGGATTTTCATGAATAACAATTAAGATGGTAGCTGATCTGATTCCACTTGAATGTAAAAAGATGAACTGATACATATTAAGCAGTGATATCGAGCCGGGGCTCAAAGCAAAAGCCAGTGAAAAGCTGAAGAGGAAATCTTTTGCTCACAGGACATTTCGCAGACCACTTCCATTGCTTATGCGTCATGTCAAAAACAAGCAAAGCAGTTGCACCATAGCTTTGTATGTAAACAAGGTCATCTGTGCCACTGCAGGCAAAAACATCATCAAATTCACCGAATCCTTGGAAGAACTTGTGGGGCATCCGAGTTACCTCATGCCACTGTTTCCCATGGAGCTCCCATATTCCTATTCCTTTAATGATATCTGGTCTGTTGTGTTTTGCAATTCCGCCAACCAAAACCAGGTTCTCCTTTAAGTTTACCAGACGACCACATGTGAGAGAACAAGGAACCGGGATTGATGTTTGCATTAAAGAAGTGTCAGATGGTCCATCAACAAGGTCATACATGATAAGGCCATGGCGGGGGTTCACATTGCTAAGAACACCAGTGGAGTGAATTAAGCAGTACAAGACTCCATCGCATATGACACTATCATCACCTCCTCTCCAACCAATGAACACTTCACTCACAGAAGTTACCCATGTACCACTCCAAGAGTCATATTTGTATACTGAAAAGTCCCATCGGACAAAATCTTCAGGAATCTGCTTCGATTTTGCCACTGTAATGAAGTATTTATGAGATAGCCGATCCACTTTCATGGCAATAGTACTGTAGTCTGGCAATGTTTCACCAGGAGGCTCCAAAAGCCTCTTGGAGTTTTTTGTGATAGGGTTAGATACAGAAATGGTGTTCCTGTTGTCATTGTCCATGAAGCAAACTAGGCCACAAGAAGAAGAGACAAAACAGCTGCTCTTGTCAATATAAGGAAGCTCTAAATCATACCACTTACGGAGGATGGGGTCAAAAGCATAACCAGCAGCAGTTTCATTAGACGTGAACATGAAGTACCACGGCCGTTGAGGCAACATGTGGGTCCAAAGAAATCTGCTTGAATAGATAATGTCGTACCATCTCTTGCATACTGCTGTTGCCCTCATCATGCTTGCTATAGGCAAGAATGTGAAGATCCTCTCCAGGATATCATCAGGAACGACAGCGTCCAATGAAACTGAGAATTCTTTAGCTCCATTGCTTGCTTCAGAAACAACTCCAGAGTTGAATGCAGGAGTTCTAATGTGATCAACCGGAAGATAATCCCATGATGAATAGTCTTCCATGAGACCAATCATGTAACAAGCAGACAGAGATGACCTGAACAAAAATATATATATAACAGCTGAAAACATTTGCACACTATGCATAGGCATAGATATATTGGAAAATAAAGTGAAAACCAGCGTAAATGATATTGGCCTATTCTTGATCAATGAAATGGAGCCTAAACCTACTTGATTAATATTTTAGTCCAAGACAACCCTGAATATTATAGTTGATTTATCCAAATGAGATATGTGAGCTGTCGGCTACTGCTGCGTCCTGAGTACCGTCAAGATGCGCTATATACCAAAACGTACATAAACCACTATATTCCTAAAGCTGTAAAACCAAATACTGCTAATACTGCATGGTACAACTTGTCTGCTACAATAATCGCTATTAGCAATGTACCATAGTGCCAGTTCATACATCATTCATATCTGAGAATATTGCCGATCTACCATAGTGCCAGTTCGTACATCATTCACTATCTGGGCATATTCTATATACTGCGGCAAACGGACAGACATATAAACATTAGACGAGCTTCTCATGGGGTAGCTAGAGTCCTTTATGTTCCTCTTTCCAAATAAAGAGGAAACTGCCACATGACACATGGGAGAAGACAACATTTCGAAGGGTCGCCACCATGTTCCTGCAATGCAGGGTCATTTGTTCGGAGACAGGGACGGACTTCGCCTGCCCCCTGAAATCTTTGGAAAAGAAACTGCACTCGCGCCTTAATTAGGCACCCAGGAACACTACGATGCCCAGCAATGTCGACCTCACGCAATAAAAGGAGAGGAACCTAATCGAACCATGGAAGCGCGGATGGACGGATTCGATCGGCAGGGCAGCATGCAGCGCACGAATCAACAACTACACGAATGGAGATGGTGAAGAATCGCGCCATCTCGGCTTGTTCGGAAAGGGAAACCAACCGTGAGAACAAAAAAGTAATCCATCCAGGCGAGGAAGGAAGGGATTACTCACCGGCGCGGGAGGGAATGAGCCCGGATGGATCCCTCCACCGCGCGCCAGGAACGGAAGAGGTCGCGGCGGGGGCGAGGGGAAAGGCCGATGGCAGTTGCAGCGGAACGAAATTATACAGCAGGACCCGGTCCGTTCTCGATCTGAATTGAAGGACCTTTGTTCTGAGGATGACACGTAGAGGAAACGAATCTCAAAGCACCGTCTTGTCATTTTGCCTCGTTCTTCGTCGATTCCTCCTCATCGTTTCCCTCCTCCTCCGTTGCGTCGTTCCTCCGGCACGTTGCTCCCGGAAAGGACGATTACATGCATGAATGTGAATGTGCATGTGCTCCGGGTAATGTACAGCGCACATTTACATCCATGCAAAAAGTTAAGCTTAAAGGAGAGGAAAGAAAAATCAAACTGTGGGTTACACAAGAACGGTTGGAACCCGGTGCTATTGTCTTATTTCTCCTTCTTTTCACATGAGCATTCAGTGTTTTTTTGTTGGATTGTGCGTTTAGGAAAGCTATCGTGGATCGGTAGCATGGTGGAAAGTGATAGCACCGAACTTCTCTAGACAAGAATTTTTCACCAACTTTACCTTTCCTTTTTCTCAATTACTAACCATTTATCACTTGTGTGTATATATACCCGCCCCACTCCATTTTAAAATACAAGACATTCAAATATTAGAAAATTTATACTCAAATACAAAATATTTTAGATCATTATATGTTAGTATTTATACATCATTAAATTTCAATATATACGTAAGCATTGATATAAAAGCATGAACAATTATCTATATGAGGACACGTATGTAAAAAAACTCTACCTATAAACATGTAGTAACACACAAGCAGACTCTGCCTGTACCTGCGTGCAACATGTATGGATGGCAACGGGACATCCCCGTCGGGATCGTCTCCCCATCCTCGTGCCTGTTACACTAAGGTATAGTGTGTTTGGTTGAGTGGATGGGATGGAACGAAGGAGGAATGGGATGAGTCCATCCTTTTTTTGAATGTGTTTGATTGGATGGATTGTGTTGACGTGGATGGCATATTTCCTGAAGATGCTGGATGAGTCCATCCCTCAAAATTGGATGGACGTGAGTGGATGGATTCGTCGTGAGAGTGCCGTTATCCACCGGCGTGACGAGACGAACATTTTAAGCCTAATTAATCAATTTTTAGACAATTTTTTCACATACAAACGAAATGCTACAGTGACGCACGCACCCTAAAAGGCCAAAGTTTGCTCTCAAATTTAGGAACTAAACAATGCCCTAATTTTTCCGTCTCGTCCCTGACACGGGGACACTTTCGCCCTATCCCATGAGGTCCCCGTCCCCACGAACGAGTCCTTCAACCGTGGAGCGGATGGACGAGTCGGGAAAAGGAACAGCAGACCCGCAATGAACGGGGGACTGGGGAAGGCGTTGGGAGTTCATTTTTACGCAAATCGGACCACATCTGAGGACCGTCGGGGGTCAGGGATCGGGGCCGTTGCCATCCATAGCAACATGTCGTCGTTGATGTACAATATTTTTCCGTGGAGCGAATTCAGATTAAGCAACGTTCTGGCAACAGTTGAAAGGACAGCACGTGCCATCAATAAACAAAGAGCCACATGCCAAAACTGCATAGAAAACCAGCTAATGTGTCTCTATTTTGAGCAGCTAAATACGATTCCCCATTTATGAACTGTGGCACGTGATTACCTTCCATCAATAATGGTCGTGAATATATATATTTTTCTTTCCTAGATGAAAAAAAATAGTGCCAGGCGGCGCTATCTATACATAGAATTAAACATTTTCAGGTGATTTCGAACCTCTTTGGAACCAAGTGAAAACCATGCTGGAGCCGAGCTATCAGCAATAAACATTTCCCTTTTTTTCCTGGGAGCAAATAAGCACTTTCCACAGATACGAAAATTCCAGGTGCAGCTGAGCCGACGGCGTGTGTGTTGTGCAGCAGGGCAGCACGCAAGAAAGAGACAGCATGGAAAGGCCCACAGGAGTAGGGGCAAAAAAACCGCGAAACCCCTTGGAGTCCGTCGCAAGCCTGATCTCCACACGCGACGTGTCAGTGGCACGTCGGCACGGCGTGGCCACGGCCGCACCGATGCGGCGGAGCACGTCGCGCTGCGCCCCCACCCCGCCGCGCGGGCGTCTAGGTGCAGGTGCCCGCATGGCACGGTGCGCCCGCACGGCCAGGCTCAGCTCCTTGGAACGCGACGCCATAAACAATTGCCCCCGCGCGACTACGTACGTGTACGCCGGGGACGGGGTTGTCCTCGGTACGCAGCGCTGCACCAGCCGGCGCCCCCGATCGGACCCCGGCCTCGACCTCGAGCGCCGCCCAATTCCCCGCCGGCAGGCATTCAAGCGCCGATGCGATGCGGCTGCGCGCGGCGCTCCTGGCTACCGCCTACGAGTAGCTTGCTCCCCTCTCGTCTCTCCCCCACATCCTCTCCTCTCGTCTCTCTCCCACGCGCGGCGCGACCGGGGTACGCCGTGCCAGTTCCCAGTTGCCAGGACCCCGGCACGGCAGCTCGATGCGGCTGCGGCGCTCCATCGCCTGCCGGCTGCCGCCTACGAGAGCAGCTTGCTCCCCTCTCGGCCTCTCCTCTCCTCTCGTCTCTCTCCCACGCGCGGCGCGACCGGGGTACGCCATGCCAGTTCCCAGTTGCCAGGACCCCGGCACGGCACAGCTCGCCCAGATCTCGTACGCCCGTACTGGCTCCTACCGCCGAAGCAGCCGCACAGTGGTGGTAGGACCGTAAGGGGTAGCTAGCTATCTACGCGGCGGGCCTCTCCTCTCCCGTGGGCCACTTTTTTGGGGGGCGGCTTTTGCTAGCTGCGGCCGGGCGGGCGTCTGGCCAGGCCACCGCACCCCCCCGGCCGGCCGGCAGCGCGCAGGGCGCAGAGGGCCGCGAAAGCAACGTGCCATGGCCACGCCGCGCCGTGGCCAGTACAGTAACAAGTAGGCGCACCCCGCCCGCCCCCGCGCCAGCATGGACCATCCTACTACGGGGCTACGGCGCGCCGTGCTCGTCGTTGGGCTCCGCGCGCGCGCCTTTCCTTTCCCCGCCACCGCACCGCGCTGGCGCTGGGTACGTGATGGTGTGCTCGGTGCTCCGATCGATCCGCCGTAGGGTCGTCGCGCCCTGTGCGCCTGCGCATGCGGGCAGCGCGCAGCGCTAGCGCTAGGCCCTGGCGGCTGGCCGGGAGGGGGGGAGTGGTTGGGGCCCCGCCCGCGGCGCGCGCCTCGCCGCTGTCGCCGGCCGCCGGTCGATCACGTGCGCTCGCTCGCTCACCTCTCGCTTTCGTGCCGGCGCGCGTGGAGTACTGGTGAATGGCGATCTCTCTCACATGCGTGGACGCATGGCCATGGCCATGGCCGGCCGATACGATCCGTCGCTTTAGCCGCGCGCGCGCGGCACCCCGTACTGTTCCGCCATAACCCGACGCGCGCACAGTGCCCCCACACCACACCCCCCGACGGCTCCACCGCCGACGACGCGCCTGCAGTGGGTGAGTCCGTGCACGCGGCCACCTCCTGGTCGGTTTGTTTAGGCCTCGCCGCGCACGCAAGGCTCCAAACCAGGCCGGCCTCTCCTCCCAACGGACGAGGTGTGGCTTGGCTTTCAGGACGGCACTGTGCGCGCTGCGGCCTCTACAGGCCTCCCATCAGATGCAGGAGCAGGACTGCCCTGCCCCCACTTTTTTTTGCGTGGAGAAAGTACCGGGCTAGCTATTGGCTGCCGCGATCGAGCGTGCCAAGTGGTGTGGGTCTCATGTCTCAACGAGACAACGAACCGAACGCGAGGTTTCAACTTGAAGTCGAAGCAAAGCAATCACAAGGCTGATATGATAGGAATACATGGCACGCTACGCGCCTAGCTAGTTGCCTACCGACGCTTGCCGGCCAGCAGCACGCGAACAACAAAGCTCACAGCCCCCATTGACTTTTACACTTTCTCCTCTTTGATTTCCTCTTTATTTCTGCTTTAGTAGTTTGCATCACAGGGCGTGCTTTACTTAGCAGATGCCTGAAAGCCGAAATGGACCAAACAGATTTGAAAACCCCGTGATCCCATCCTGCGTACATACCAAATCAACAATGTGGAGCTTACAAACAACACGTACGAACGAGCATCATCTAGGTTAGGTCATGGGCAGAAACAGGCTACATTGAAAAAGGAAGGAAAAAAGTTCTCAACCATGACTGCAAGAGGCTTAACGTGGATACCTGCAACAGTACTGGTATCAGCTGCGCGGCACAGCGACTAGCTGCTGGGCGGCCTGGATCTAAGCTATAGCCAACACAGTGATTCAGTAATCTAGCAGCTAAAGCGAGCAGGCCAGGCGCCGTCTCAGATATAACAATGAGCCAGGCCATGCATGTTTCCTGAAGGCGTGACCGTGTGAGGCACAGCTTTACGTACACGGCGCCAGGTCGGACGGCCAGCCAAGACGTGGACGGCCCCAACAGGCGCGCCGCAGCAGCAAAGATCGATGCAATGCCATGCGATGCGATGCGAGCAGCAGGCCCGGCCTTTTCAAGCTGGGCTCGGCGTCTGCCAGGAACGGGCAGAAAATGTATGGCCAGATTTCTCGCGAGCACGGCAAGCTCTGGCGGTCTGGCCTCTGACCGCCACGAAAAAAAAATAAAAAGCTCTGGCCTCTGTGCGTGTATGGGCATGGTGGAGCACAGCAAAGGTATGGTGTCATTAGCAGCAAAGGAGGCGTTCATGTAATGTAATATAAAGCAGCAATTGGGGGGCCGATGCTTTCCGGAAATTCTGTCGGCAAGGCGAAGGTACAGGTAGACGACATAGTAGATTACAGAACAATCGTAAAGGGACAAGAAATTCTGTCGGCAACGCAAAGATATATACAGGTAGGCAAAGGCAACATTCTAGTTTACAGAACAATCGTAAAGAAACCAACAAATGATCATCTACTATGTATATCTAGCTTTTGTGCATCGCCTGTTTATTTGGCAGACATTCTTGGTTCTCTGAAACTCTGTTCAAGGGAGAGAAAACAGCTTCTGCGAAGAAATACATACATCATCTGGCGCATAATCTCTCAACTTCCGAGTCTTACACATAATCAAGGTTCAGTCTCGATAGATTTGAATTGATCCTCATGGAAACAAAAGCAGCGTTCGAGTACATCTTTCTTGATGCGGACAGGCACAAAACCACAGAAAAAAGAGTTTACCTTGAAACATGGGAGGAGGAAAAGACACCGTGGGGGCAGCGAGTGGCGAGCCCACTAGGGGCAGCTCCTCCTCTGTTCCCTTGGACATCTGAGACCGCACCAAGTAATGGCATTGCCATGCTTTGAGTCTCCTACTTGCCACATTTGTGCTTAGCTTTCCACTTGTGGCATCACGGCACACCATCTGTCCTAAACATTTCAACTCAGTAAAGCTCGTCTCCAGGCATATGTTCCTAGGTTCCATGGAATCTCTAGCCCCTATACCGTATATGCACCAGCATCGGAAGGAACTGGACCTCGAGGCGACAAGTAGCCCTCCAATGTGATCTATGCAATTTGGAATCTAAGGCAAAAGTATTCAGGCAACAACATGACAACGTGTGGAATCGAATAATGGAACAATTTGTGAGGTGCTTGATGCTCGCCGCCGCCCTCAAAGCCTTCCACGAACGCTGCACTTGGAGAGTTAAAGGGCGATGATTATTCTTCGTCCAAAAGGAGCAAATGAACGAATGGGTTCCAAATCACCCACGAACTGGGCGTAGAAAACTAGAAAAGAATATGAGAAATCAACAGAAGGATCCAGCAGGCCGTGCTGAACGTCAATACATTGGCGCAGCAACTTGAGTCACGGACCTACGTGGATTACATTGGAAGAGGGACATTTTAAAATTACCAAAGAAGAAAGATGTGCGTGGTGGGAGGTACCACGGAGTGGCCACTGATGTAAGGTCACAATCACCAAGTACTTCTTTTATAGGTGCTTTTTGGAGGATTATGCAGTGTCCAATAAGCGCAATAAGCAAGGAGCAGCGGGTTCCACGTAAATCTGATGGCCTCAAGTGGCCCTTTCAGTTCTGAACTGTCAAACAGTTTGCCCCCACTCGACAAGTCATTGCGAAAAGGGTTGTGAATGGAACATGCGAAATCAGAACATAGGATCCTACATTCCTACCACAGAAAGCGGACGGAAAAAATCGCGCAGATGACAGTCGATGCAAATGATGGCAACTTTAGAATGCTGATGGTAAAGAGGCCACAATTATGAAAACAGTAAAGAGAGGATGCACGATAGCAGCTCTTCATGCAGGATCACTTCTGTAAACCTGCAGTTTCACGGGACATCCAGGGTAGATAGTTAAAGAGTAAAGTGTATGGCCGGTCCCTAAACTATTGCGGGTGTGTCATCCCGGTCCCTAAACTCTCAAATTGACCGTTTAGGTCCTCAAACTTGTTCAGCCGTGTCATTTCGGTCCCTAAACTTGCAAATCATCTGTTCAAGTTCTCAAAGGTTCGGTTGTATCACATCGGTCCTCAAACTTGGTTTTGAATCTCATCTGAGCCAACACAGGGTGATTTAAAAACTTTATATCAAAAAATAATTCATACTTTTTTCATACGAACTCGAATGAAGACAAACTTTATATCAAAATTGTAGCCCTCAACGCGATCTACAACTTTGTAGTTGAAAAGTTTTTGAATGTAAACTGTTTAGGTGCCAAAATATTGTTGTATATTTATATCATTTGAAATTTAAAATTTAAAATTAAATTTTGGGACATTAAACGACTTCAAATAAAAAACTTTTCAACTATAAAGTTGTAGATCGCATTGAGGTCTATAATTTTGATATAAAATTTATCTTTATTCGAGTTGGTATGAAAAAAGTATGAATTATTGATATCTGTGTTGGCTCAGATGAGACTCAAAATCAAGTTTGAGGACCGATGTGATACAACCGAACAAGTTTAAGAACTTGAACAGATGATTTGCAAGTTTAGGGACCAAAATGACACCGCCGAACAAGTTTGAGGACCTAAACGGTCAATTTGAGAGTTTAGGGGCCGGGATGACACACCCGCGATAGTTTAGGGACCGACTGTACACTTTACTCATAGTTAAACAGCGGGCAGTCGACAGACGTGCTAGAATTGTATTTTTTTATATAAAGAGAATTGTTTGTTTTCATGGCCCAAATTGCAGACAGGTGAGCTCTTTTTAGCCCTTCAGAAGACCAATACACATATAACAAGGTAGAAGCTCAAGTATTAAACAGCTCTGAACCAAAACTATAGCAAAATAGTGGCTGGCGCGGCTGATCTGACAGGTGTTGCCAAGAACAGGCAAATGATTAGTCTAAAGTGGGACAAACACAATTCGGTGGGCGACCAACTAGAACACCAAGTACCTTCTGCAACATCTATATTAAAAACATCATGAATGGACATATGACAACTATATCACCAGATTTCTTATTTGTTGTACTTATATAATATTATAATTTTGGTGATATAATGTTACGAAAAAGAAAGTTCATTTCACTATTGTGGGCTATCCACTTTTGTCCACTTAATCACGTGAACATAATTTTAGCTCAATTTACACCCTTAAGCTGTTCGATTGATCCAAAAACAGGTACAATCCAGACGTTGCCAATGCTACGAGCATTATTCCCCACCGAAATCACCTATCTATGTGTCGAGCAAGGAGCAGCTTTCTTCCAACATCATAGAAAAAAGGACCAACAAAGAATTTCAAGATTGATCCATGCGGCCCTAATACTGTACAGTTTCATTAAATCCATACACAATTTGATGTAATGTACTTCCAGTGATACAAGTATACCACTCAGCACTCTCCATTGTCTTTTTTTTTAACTCCATTGTCTAAGCGGCGGAGTGACAGTCGTGCGATGAATTCTGACTGAGCTGTAGCTATCATCGGCCCAGCCCAATGTGGGAGAAATTTAACAAAGAAATGGCCAGCTGAGGTTGCTGCTGTTGCCAGGTGGGTCATATAATCCAGCCCATGGAAGCAGAGGATCAAGGAGGTTAGGTTAGCCCAGACTGATAAGATTGACTCGGCCCACGGCCTGTCTAGAATTTCCTCAAACACGACCTCGCTGTTGTGAAATGCGGCCCGTGTAGGCGTGAAGCTGGAGTGCTCGGTACAGCGAAAACCAACATGTTTTTTTTTTCTGGCACTGATCCAGCAAGACATCCAAGCATACAGGCCAAGGAGATTACAGGCTGATGGCCCGCAACCAATGCCCACAGACCAGAGCCCGCTGCCGATCGGTGCACAGTGCACGCATAGCTGTACACACGCATGAGTTGTTTTCTGTTTTCATCCCTTTTAATTTTGGCAAATGGCAACCGCTGTAATGTACGTATGCACTTGTGCCTATAAGTAGTACAATGAAACGGCGTAGCACCTGGACGAGCTTCCTAATAATCCTCCAATTTGTAAACACCATACCGGCCGTCTGCACATATACGGTCACGTACAGATGAAACAGAAAACCAGCAAAGGATAGAAATCCTTGGCAGCAGCACAGGCCACAAAGCCACGGACCCATATCTACGGCGCTATCTTTGTTTCGTCCCGCAAATTCGATGTGGACGCGTCGAGTGATTTGATTCCCCACGGGGAAACGAAGGGGGCAGCAGAACCGCAGGGCTCGCCATCCCTGGAGGGTGGAGCCGTGCGTGGAGCGAGGCACAGGCCGTCAGCCGGCGGGCGCTGCACGGCGACGCGACCGGATGGGACGTGTGAGCCCTGCCGTGCCCGTGCCCGACCCCCTCAAAAATCAAAATCGCACGCCCCGGGCCACAGGCCACACCTCGCCCCCACACCAAGGACACGGGGACGGGCAGCAGCAGGCGAAGGATGCCCACGCAACACTCCACTCCAGCGTCCCGTCGCCACCCCCACCCGCCACCCGGGGGTACGGGGTAGACTAGACAACTCGTTGCCAGGCCCGCGCCCACCCGCGCCGTGGGTACGGGTGCCCCGGAGGGAGCGAGCGGCCATGCTCCAACACACCGCGCGTGCGTGCGCGGGGAGGGATTCCCTCGGAGAGCCGAGCGGGGCCTGGCTGGGGTCCGAGCAGCGTTGGCTTTGGCTCCCATCATGTCGCTCGGCCCGTACCGTGTATACCACGGCCACACTAGCTAGCTAGTTAGCGCGCGCCGTGGGATCGGGAATGCATCCGCCGTGCCTCGACCTCGAGCGGTCGGTGTCGGTGGCGTACAGGTCTTCTGCTGCGCGCCTGCGCTGACGGGCGTACACGTACGTGCCTGCTCTACGCCGGGCGACGTCGCAGTGCATCGACCAGGTGCTACTGTGCTCTAGTAGCGGGTTAGTGGCGCGCTCTAAAGATGAATACGGATGTAGTGGTACCGGCCGGCTAGGGCGAGCGGGCGTGTTGTTTTATCTCGACAAGGCTGCAGGAGTGGTACGTGTTGGTGTTAATGAATGAGCAAACCTTGATCCAAAAAAAAGGTGCATCTTTGAATATGCTAAACAAAGGATAAGGATGTAATGTCGTCGTGAAGTAGATGCACGTACGTAAATGCTTGTCGAAAGCACAAAGAATATCCTTGCCAAATTGACGAGCCCTCCCTCTCAACTTATATGCGTGTTTAACGGCGCGAGTCTGACCATGGAACCCCAACGCCCTTGCAGAACCCTAACCGATGTGTTCTGTCTCTAACAATTATTGTTAGTACGAGATTGTGCATTCCGTCCAATGCATAATATTTTCTCGAGTATTAGTTACATTTTCCACTTGTATCCTCTCCTCTATATCAAATGTATACTCTTATCCCATTCTTATTGCAATTCCATATTACTACACGTACGATGCTATTAAGTTATATTTCAGTTAACAACAATATGTACCATATCTTTCCATATTTCAGTTAACAACAATAGTAGAATGACATTTACCCTACATGTCTACCAAATACGTTTGCAAAATAGAGCGAATACTTTTCCGATCGAGTACTCGCCTGACCAACCTTTTCATTGAGAAAAAACTAGCAAGGTGGCCCGCGCAAATTTGCGCGGATAGCTAGTTTTTTAATACTAATATTTAGGTTTCTTTATTTAAATATTTATTATTCCACTGCTAATACGGCTCGTCCAAGTGTGCCCATCATCATCACGTACGTGGCACATGGTATGAATTAATAATGCAAGCTTATATTTACTAATTGTATTTGATATTGATTCTTTGATCAACCTATAATTTTCTTATTTATTTAATTTAGTATTTAACTATTTACTTATTCTAATCAATGGACTTTAAAGGTTAATATTTATTCTTAGATTTTATAAAAAACAACCGTGTGTATTTTTTTATTTCAACTAATATGGTAATATTATTATATTATTAAGATTAACTCCACCAATACCTCTCAGATCACACTCTCCAAATACTAAATGGAGGCTGCCTCTATTTTTTAAAGGCCACAAAAATGCTACAACTGCAACAAAAGCCCTCATAAATATAGTGCTTTCTATAGACCCCCGAGAATGGAGGGTGGATTTGGAAGCCTCCCAAATATGGGGTGTCAAGTAGAGGGTCCACTGCAGTGCAACTTTTTCTAGACCCTTTAAACTTGGGATAGGAGCTTGTTGGGTATGCTAGAGTGCAACTTATTTTTGGACCCTCTAAACTTGGGACATGCGCTTGTTGGGTTTGTTGGAGTGCAATATTTTTTTATCCTCTAAACTTGGGACAGGAGCTCATTAGGCACACGTGCAGATCGATGTGTTGTCCTCCGCTCATTGTTGAACGTTGCCTCCTGCCCTCTTATATAGAGGAACATGGTAGGGCATATGGGGCTTTAGGTTGTCCGCACTTGTCATACTCTATTCTCATCCTCCAAAAGAAACATTCCTGCCTAGTCATTGAGATTCACCCCTCTATACAAATTTTTTCTGCACTCGTTATCATCTATATCATATATTCTATACTAACTACCAACACGTGAACCCACCCGTCTCCTTTTCTCCTTGACACCACCACTCCCCCGCTCTATCTCTCTCTATGTATCTCCCCGTCTCTCTAGTGGCGGCAGCGAGGGGTGCCGGTCTCCCCGGCTGGCAGCCTTCAGCCCCGCTGGCGCCGCGCGCGGAGCGGCCGGACCTCGAACTCCAAAGGTGCGTAGGTGGCTTCCGCGGCGGCGGACGGTCGCGCGGCGACGGCGAGGACTCCCGCGGTAGCCATGGACGGTCGCGCGACGGTGGTGGAGGTCTCCCGCGGCGGCCGCGGTTGGCCCCTCAGCGATGGTGGAAGCCTCCTACGGCTGGCACAGATGACTGCACGACGGCGGCGGCGGAGGGCTCCCGCGACAGCCGTGGAGGGGTGGCAGCGGCGGCGGGGAGGGGTGCCGGTCTCCCCAGCCGCTGTACGTGGAGCGGGTGGACCTCGATCTCTGAAGGTGCGCGGGCGGCTCCTGCGGCGGCGCCTGCGGTGGACGGCCTTCCGGCGGCGGACGGTCACGCGGCGACGGCGAGGACTCCCGCGGCAGCCATGGACGGCCGCGCGGCGGCGGTGGAGGTCTCCGCGGCGAGGGGTGCCGGTCTCCCCAGCCGGCACGCGTGGAGCGGGTGGACCTCGATCTCTGAAGGTGCGCGGGCGGCTCCTGCGGCGGCGCCTGCGGTGGACGGCCTTCCGGCGGCGGACGGTCACGCGGCGACGGCGAGGACTCCCGCGGCAGCCATGGACGGCCGCGCGGCGGCGGTGGAGGTCTCCGCGGCGAGGGGTGCCGGTCTCCCCAGCCGGCACGCGTGGAGCGGGTGGACCTCGATCTCTGAAGGTGCGCGGGCGGCTCCTGCGGCGGCGCCTGCGGTGGACGGCCTTCCGGCGGCGGACGGTCACGCGGCGACGGCGAGGACTCCCGCGGCAGCCATGGACGGCCGCGCGGCGGCGGTGGAGGTCTCCGCGGC
>OAMR01000744.1:351466-374963 GCA_900205405.1 Echinochloa crus-galli
GACTCCCGTGGCAGCCACGGACGGTCGCGCGGCGGCGGTGGAGGTCTCCTGCAGTGGCCGCAGACGGCTGTGCGGCGATGGTGGAGGCCTCCTACGGCGGCCACGGACGGCGGCGCGGCGGAGGGCTCCCGCGGTGGCCGCGGACGGCCGTGCACTAACCGCGGAGGAGTGGCGACGGACTGAATAATATTGACCGTTAGATCTTCATCAAATACGACGATATATTTTTCTCTTTTTAGATTAATAGAATAATATAGACCATTAGATCTTCATAAAATCCGATGGCATATATTTTTCTTTTTTAGATTAATGGAATAATATGGACCATTAGATCTTCATAAAATTTGATGGCATATATTTTTCTCTTTTTTGGATTAACGGAATAATATGGACCGTTGGATCTTCATAAAATCTGATGGCATAAATTTTTCTCTTTTTTGGATTAACGGAATAATATGGACCGTTGGATCTTCATAAAATCCGACGGTCCATATCCTTCTCTTTTTTAGATTAACGTGGGAATTTTTTGGTCCTCTCGACAAACGTGGTGGCTCATTTTAACTCTAATGTATTAATATAATAGATGAAAAGTTTTACACACGGATCTCAACCTCGTACCAAAACAAAACATCGTTACAACAATGTTAGAAAAAAAGTAGAATACATGGGCGGTTGCTAAACGTATATCTTGGTGATACCTAGGTCCCACAACTCTCAAAATGCATTTTCATGTCATTAAACTTGTTCTAATGTGTCATCCGAGTCCTTAATCAGTCAAGACATATTTTTTGGTACTCGAACTTGTACAGGATGCCATCTAGGTCCCTAAATATTCTCGCACTAGGGCTCTCCTTTTTTCATTACATTCTGAGAGTTTGGGACCCGAATGACGTGTTTGGACAAGTTTGATGACTTGAAAATGAATTTTGAAAGATTGGAAACCTAGATAGATGACACACTTAAACAAGTTGGGGATCTAAAAGTGTATTTTGAGAGCTTAGGGACTTAAATAACACAGCATGACAAGTTTAAGAACAACTATGTATTTTTACTGTTAGAAAAAAAAGAAAAAAAGGACCTACAATAGCATAACAAGAAACTAGCCATAAGAAAAAACAAAAAAAGGTTTAGTTGACCATTCTCGCCACAATCCAACGTTGGGCCTCCTCATTGACGTCCTTGAGCACACTTGAAACCGTCAACGCCTTACTTTCAAAAACTCTCATTTTGCCGCAACCAAATTTTCCAAATAGTGATCATTACACGGGTGTCAAATTTTTTTCTAAGAGTTATGTAGACTATGTTTTGACTTCTCAACAACCACCCCAGTTGCTCTAAGGGTGTCTACAATATGTTCAAAAAACAGTCCATAGGAACTAAAATATTCCAACAAACTAGTTGAACCATTGTGAAGGCAGTTCATACAGTAATCTTTAGTAAAAGATACCTATATGCATATGGGCTGCCCATAAGAAATAAAATATCATTTTATCTCTTCTTTCTCTCTTCCTCTCTATTGTATCTTTCTCTCTGCTGTCTTCTTTTGCTATAGCCATTGTGAGATAGAAAATAACATGGACCACTGTTATGGGATCCATCTATATGGACTACTTTGACAATATACATTGCGGTTGCCCTAAGTCGGGAAGTGGCAAGAGCTAGCGTCATGTGTCTCGATGGGGGGCAAGAGTTTAAACCTACATTCCCTGTTGAAGGTGCACCCCAAAAGTAGATGCTATATTGTTTCCACCTCCTATAAACATATATAGCGTGCGACTGTTGTTATTTGGAAACTCATAGTATATCAGTTGTTCCGAAGCCAAACATCATCTCTTATAGACTAACAGCCAAATTAAAAGAAAAATTTGCACCTTAAAGATGTATGTGACCTCTAAATTGACTTTCCACCAGCCAAGTATGTTCTACCATTGAATTACGTAAAAATGTGGAGCTTGCGGAATAAACGCCGTTTGGTGACCATTTCCAAATGAACCGGACAGGCTTGTCCCATTGAGGTCACATCCTCTAGACGGTCCTGAAGACGTAGGCACTGTATAATGGCATGTATCGTGAGTCCTCTTTTTTTGCCCCTAACCCACCTATGTCTATTAGTATCAGCTAGCTTCACATCCCCGATTAACTAGATGTGTATAATGTATGAAGTTAAGCCCTGTAGCATTATCACATCGGCCTTCCTTCGTACATTCTCATTCAAATACGTTGTTGCAAATACCAAACAAAGCCACAAAAGATTTTTCTACTATCCGTAGCTCTCTAAGTGTGAAAAATATCGAGCAAAACTCCATACTCCCTCCGTATCACATTTAAAAGTCATTTTGGACAACGACACGGTCTCCAATGTAACTTTAATTTCTTATTTTTACAAAAAAATATTTATTAAAAAATAATATAGGTAGACTTTTATAAAAATATTTTTTAAGAAAAATATATTCATATAGTTTTTACACTTCTAAACTCAACGACCTAAAAGTTATTCATGATTTATATTCCCAATGTTTGACTAAAACCTTGTCCAAAATGACTTCTAAATGTGATATGGAGGAAGTACGTTGCATGTAAGTTAAAGTACGGGCAGGTACCTCTAGGAAAGTATTGCCCTAGGACTCGAAGCACCTCAAAACCCAGCAGAATGGCGGCTTCATCTCCAATAACATACTTCAAGCTTGAGATTGCTCGTTCTAGATATCGCACGATATCATATTCTAGAGTGGTCATTATTGTTAATCCTTACTTTTTTCACATGTAGCTAGTCTCACATTTGTATTAAGGCAAAATAGGTAAATTGGTCCCTGAACTTTTGCCCAGGGGTCGACTTCGTCCTCCAACTCTTGAAAAGGTCAATTTAGTCCTCAAACTTTGGGTTTTTGGTTCAATTTCGTCCCTCATCTGAGCTGGACAGCCAAGTAGGCGTGCCACATCATCCAACTATGCTACAACAGATCAATGGAGGGGCATAGTGTACCACATCCCATTCATTCATAGCAGCCAATGTTCATAAGTAATTCTCTTGAAACAATTAAGATGTAAAATCAACGCAATGCAAATATTATTGGTGCAACTTTTAGATGCATGCCCAGAGATGGTTTATTTAGATAGTAATTGGAGCTATTGCCTAGCTAGACCAGGGGTTATCATTTATGTTCATGGATGAATTAAGCAGCCTAGCTGGCCTATAAAAGTGAAATCCTAAGACCCGGTTGGATGACGCGGCACGCCTACGTGGCTGTCCAGCTTGGATGAGGGATGGAATTGAACCGAAAATATGAAATTCGAGGACTAAATCGGCATTTTCAAGAGTTTGGGGATGAAGTTGACCCTTAGGTAAAAGTTTAGTGACCAATTTGCCTATTTTGCCTTGTATTAAATGAAGTAGACTCTTCTCCAACATCCTATTATTCATATGACAATAACACATTACTGTATGTATATGATGCTATTCGAAAAGTTTGGATTAAGTAATGTTTCAGTTAACAACAATTAATATCTACCGCATTCGTTCCCATAAATCATAAATTTGGATTCGGTACAATAGTTGAATAAGATTGATACCACATTTTTTAATTAAGGAAAAATATCCGGTCTTAACATTCATAAGTGAATGTCTACAACCATGCAAGATACATGAGTACTTAGACTACAAGCCTCAAATTTATACCACATATGTATTGAATTGAATATGTTTGCAAAATAGAACGGACATTAGTATCATCGGCTTCCATCACATTTATACCGTTAATTAAGCTGCTTGTAGCATTGTATTTATACGGAGTAATAGCTAGGTTACCGTCCTTGATACATTTCATTCAATTCAAATCTCTTATATATTGCGAACACCAAACAAAGTCGCAATAGATCTTCCTATTACCTGCAGCTCTCTCTGAGTCTGCAAAATATATATCGCGCAAACTCCATGTGCAAGTTAAAGTACCGACAGGGTACAAAAGTACTGAGAGAGAGTTGCATGCATGGGTGTCTCGAATTGTCAATGCTCACTCATCTCCAGTTTAAAAGGTCAGAGACAGATCTTCTCACAGGGGCCACCACCTCGACCACATTTCCATGTGAATATCTCCGGAGAGTACCCCCATCCACGCACACATGAAAAGCTTAGAGGTAGATCAGAGACTGCTTTTGCATGAGCTCCAATGGCATGCAGGACCACCCGCAGCGCCACACAGATTGGTCCCGGGTGCTCAGGTACTCTTGCAGCTAGGACTTCGAAGAAGTTGTCGATGGCGAGGAGCACAGTAGCATCATCTCCCTGCTGATCTTTTTAGGTTTCACTAGTGCAGAAAGAAGGCTATGGCTGGGGACAAAACCAGCTGGAGTTGGGAGGGTTTACGGGAGCAGCCCACCACCCATGCAACGCACTTTGCCCGCAAACGGACGTGCATGGGAACTTGCAGTGCATCAGACCCTGTTTGTACCCTTGTAAATATGCATATGCTGCGCTTCATGATCTACCATGCATAGCCCGGGGTATTCAAATCTTCCAGCTCCTACAAAGGCGAAGTACCGTACGAGTTTGTATGATGGCTTTTCTCTTGTTTGATTGTTTCTTACTGTGCCTGAGAAAATGGTTTGTGGTCCATATCGCCTTTTTGCTCTAAGTTCCTTATAAAATGTCATCAGGGGGCAAAGTGATGCTAGTCAAGGCCAAGAAATCTCAGCGGCAAAACGACGAGATATCATCACGAGCGCTTATGATGATGTTGGCATTGGTATAGTGTGAGATATATATATTTTTAATGAACCAGCACGAGATTGTGCTAATTTTATTGAAATAGAAGAGGGAGTTACAAAAATAGTACAAAAGGTTTATTCTCGCGCTAAGAGGGACGCTAAGTCATTCGCTCCTGCCATAATCCATGTCGAGGCCTGTGTGAGATATACTGATGCCACATAATCTCCAGAGCCCTATACAATATATATACACTCCATTCCACCATGTGAGTCGATACGCAGTAGCTGCTAAATCGTGAGCTGAATATAATCATATTTTGTAGCAGTAGTATATGCGGCATTACTTAAAGTTGGTTATCTGCATATATCACAAGTTACTAACCAGTGTCACACAGTGTGCATGAACCAAGTTACAATAATGTAAAAAACTGAGGCTGTAACGTGACGCAAATTGAGTACCAGGCCGGGGCTCACAAAGAAAAAAAAATGCTTGTCTGCAGATATCCCATTACCTATAGTACAAAAAAGGAGAGTTATCCCATCACTGTCCGATTGATCGGACCATTTTCAGGCATATGGAATCTTATGTTTAATCAAAGGGATGGATCAAAATGGCTGTGACTGAAAGAACACTATGATAACTGAGACCAAGGATATCACGAAGAACAGATCTAACAATTCTCTTCCTGCTTTGTCTCTTCTCCCGACAAAATCTCTTTGATCCGTCGATTTGATTCCGTCTCTGCAGCTGAGATAGTACCAAACCACGTACGTAGCTGTACGTTCCTTGTCACCGCCCTCATCTAGTCAGCATTCAGTAGCCTTGCAGAAAATTCAGCTTCTTGATTTCAAATGATTTTATATATAGTGGTTCAAGATCACTGGAGTACTCTGAGGAAGTTAAAAAAACAGTTTGCTGGGCCAATGAAAGTTTGTTTGCGAGGTCGAGGAGTTTGCTTAGAATTATGTGCTTTTGTTGGAACTTGCTAACGAGAATCTAGGATTGGAAATGACCTACCAACCAAGAAGATATGCGTGTCCCTATATTCACCAAACCTAGGCCTAATACGCAGGCATAGAGGGTCCAGATAGGACTACTCTCTAGCCATTTGCAGCTGTACTTAACCAGAGTTTCCGTGAAAAAATGTACGCCAACAGTACTCGCCGAGAGAGAGAGAGAGAAAAAATATCGTAAAACGGAAAACTTACCACGAAAACTTCCTCGCCGAAACAATCATAGAGGGTGGTCCAGCAAGAAGATAGAAAATATTACTACTCCCTGCTACCTTCCGAAGGGAAATATTCCAAGAAATAGTAAAGTACCAAAAGGAAACTTTACTGGTAATTTAACAGCTTTGCCTGGAAAGAAGAGCAAAGAGGTTAATATATTCATCTTGGAACTGTTGTGCTTCAGGAAAGAATTTTAAATCCAGTGAACTCAAAGCTGACAAAGGGGTGGACGGCAAGGATTACTTTTCTGAAGTTTTGCTTAAACACGAGGAGTTGTGCGTTTCACTGGCTCTGAGTGAAGGAAGCTAGGCTTTGTTTCCGACGACCATATGGTACAGCCAGTGCGGTGAACGCCCATGAAAATTCATGTGTGTTGATTTTGGTGTCTCTCCGAAGAAGAGAAATGATCACTCTGGACTTTATCCAAGATTCAAATCGCTACTCGTCGTTACGAGAGGTCAACCGTCTTAGCAAAAAAGAAATTAAAATAAGATAGTGTATGCTTGTCATGTCCAGAATTCAGCACTATATCCTCATCAGTGCTTCCAAGAGTTTAACCCTACTCCTACTTGATCCATGAATTGTTACCCCCACAAACCTGTAGAGCACATCTGTTTCTGTTGAAATTACAGCTTTTCCAACGTCATGAGTCATTAATACATACTATATCCATCCTGAAATATATTAAGTTTTAGCTATGCACTTGGACCAGGTATTTGTCCAGGTGTATAGTTAGAATCCCTCGTATATTTCATGACAGACAGAATAAGACCGTTTTTGGTGGAAAACAGCTAGGAAGGATGACACATATCCAAAACAAGTCATAAATACATTAACAAATACAGATAGGCAACTCTTTCAATGATCTTGTTCTTAGTATATAGCTCATAATATGAATGACTTCATAGGTCGTACGAGTATATTTCATGACAGACATATAATAAGATCGGTGTTGGTGGAAAATAGCTAGGAACGATGACACATACCCAAAAGAAGTCATAAATACAGAGCTCTAAGCACTCTAAGACCTTCTCTAACGGTACAAACTAGTACATATCTATAAGCACTCTAAGAGACAACTTTTCTAATGATCTAACTCTTAGCATATAGCTCATAATATGAATGACCCCACCTATCATCCTCACATAGTCTCGAAGCGCGTGTATGAGACTATCTCTTGATCATGAGATATCTCTTCTCTCTCTTCTATTAAAATATGAGAAAATATTCTATAAACTAGATAAAAGTAAACCATTGGAGAAGGTCTAAGACACAACTCTTCTGATAATCTGGCATTCTGGCTCTTAGTATATAGCTCGTAATATAAATGACTCTATACGTCATACTCACGTAATCTCGAAGTGCATATAGGAGACTGTCTTGCGACGAAGAGATAGCTCTTCTCTATTTTATTAAAATATAAAAAAAATATTGTATCGGCTAGTTAAAAAGTAGGAGGCCTAACAAAAGGGGTTGTCATTTGTGGCGTCACACTAACATGCGCAATTTTTTGAGTAATCAAAAAGTTTTTTTTTTGCCACCAAAGATTTGTTCGTTTAGTTGGAGTATTCCATCTCCAGCATTAATAACCCAAACCAGAACGTGCAGAGCTGGCCAGCAGTACATATAGGATAGCTGCCTACAGGCCATACTGAGAGAAATGATGTCAGCCCCTCCTCTTCACCTATTTAAGACCTTTCTTCCTTGTGTTTTGGATCCATGAGCGCATAGCATTTCTCCTCCCAACTGCAAGCAAAGGCGGCCCCCGAATCCAATACACGGCCTGTGTTCCTATCTCTTCCTTGTGGTAGCTTCTCACATCAGCCGCCTTTCCCCTCCACTTTTGTTGTTCTTGTGTTGATTTGTAAGACCTTGAGTTGCTGCGCCCTCTTAACCTGATTTTTCTTAGGCCTTCTCCCTCCATTGTTTGTTGTTCTTGTATTTATGACATCCGGAAATAAGGTAGCCTGGCCTAAGAAAAATCTTATTTCTTATAATATCGTTTGTGTCCACGTTTGCGAGTTCTCTATCATATCTAGCCGGGGATGATATATATCCTGGCCGGATCAGAATATGCATATGCATGGCCTAAATTTTCTCTCGTGCTTTTGCTGCGCCGTTCATCTGATTTGGGCTGAGTTTATGGCTTCTCTAGAAGAGAGCTCTCTTCAGTCCACTCTGAAATGGCCGTAGGGTTTCATTAGCTGCCGACTCATCCATTCACCTACCCAAGACCATCGGCAAGGGATGTCTTGGTAGCTGAGTGGATGGAGCGGGAGCTAAAATCGAGCTCTACGCTGTTTGTGGTTGGACTGAAGGGTGCTCCCTTGCTCGCCCGTGCATGAAATCACCTTTTAACCTCGATACTAATCTTGAGTCTTTTCCACTCTTCTACTTTTAGTTTGAGCACACACTTAATTTTGTTAATATTTTAGGCTCTGAAGTATGAACCATATTCTTGAACTTATGTTTGAGGGAACAGTTTTACACGTCTCTAGCTTGCTTGCTGTTCTAACTCGTGTTTTTTATTTTTTTCTTCCTAAAAGAAATTAATCCGCAGGGTCCCATGCACTATATTCTTTTCAAGATGGATTCAAGTAAATCATGTCTGTAAATTGTCAACATGAACAACATTTCAATTTAGTGTTTGGAATTATTTCTTCTGGTCCGCATGTTTGTGTTGAGCTACCATTGAGAATATTTCAGTTTCAATGTATGAAGATTCCTGTTAAGTAAATACTGCAGCCCTAAAAGAATTCTTGATGCAGTTGATGTATGCTCATTTCTTAATTATTGTTCTTTCTAAGGAGAAGTAAACTTTGATTCTTATGCATTTCTCTTTCATTTTGCGAGGTATATTTTCCTTGTGAATTTAAATATAGGAAACTACTTTTGATAAATGCAATTTCTTCTATGTAAATAGTACTGAGGTAATGTTTTGGGATTTATTTTGGTCGATTTCTGTGTTACAGGCACACAGTGTGCTTTCTCGTTTTTCCACAGTGCTGAGATCGTCGTCTTGTCCACTTCTCAGATGAGTGCATCGACTCTACCACTTCTCAATTTTTGTCGGTAAAAACATGCTCTCATTTTTTCTAGGTACTACTCCTAACTACTGGCCGGCCAAACAAATAGTTGCAGTCTTGCAGCATACAGAGGCCATCTTTCTTGGAAGAATTGAAGTCGTTCAAAATCAGTTGTGCATTTGGAACGGATGGGAGAAAGGGGGTTTTGAGAGGATTCAAATTTCTAGAACGTATAAGTCATACTGTATCGTTGCCTATATGTAACTTGATTAGAACTGAATAGGTTGTTGTTCACGATACAGTGTTGATGTGACTGGAGCCATCACATTTTTCGCAACGCTAGATGTAATAATTAAAAAGTCAAGGCCAACTAATATATCTGTGTACCATTTTCTTCCGTTTGCAAATTCATTTGCAATTCGTGATTAAGGATCCAATAAACTTGACGTGCAATATTAATTGTTACTCCCTCTGTCCCAATATGTAAGCATTCGTAGGGTTTAAATTTTATACCAAAATGTAAGCATTGCGGGTAGTGTAAAATGAGGGGTATAGATGTCTTTTAGCAGTTCTGTTATTTTTTACATTTGAATGCTTGGAATGTTTATATTGTGGGACGGAGGAGTACTATATATTTGAATAATGGGTTGAATCTTTAATCTTCTTTTTTATATCTTTACTTGCTTTCACATCATATGAAGTTTAATTATATTACTTCGGATTGAAAAATATCAATTGTCTAAGGTTTTTGCTAGTCAAAATTTTCTAACCTTTGACCAACCTATAAAGAACTAGCTAATAAGAATGATTCTAGCATTCATCCCGAAACATATTTTTTTCATAATGTTATAAAAAATACGTCATATTTTTCATGATGTCATCAAAAATACGTTTCCGGATGAATCTTAGAATCAACCTTACTAATTCTTTATAGTTTGGTCAATTATTGGTTAAAGTTTGTCTTTGTAGATTATTTTATTATGATATTACTTGCTACTTCGGATGAGGGAGCCGGATGTTTTTTATATACAAATACAAGTTTCAAGCTACCAGTATAAACTTTTAGTGCTCTCAACATTATCGTTAGCCATTCGACTTGATTTACTCAAGGATCATTCTCGTGATATCAACAAACCAGATCAGTAAAAAAACGAGATTAATAAATCAGTTCCAATTGAGACTTGTCACCTGTGGAGTGTGCATTACTACTTTCGTTGTCACACACAGCCCTTGTTTATTTGCCGAAATTACGAGTCAAATTTGAGTCATTTGGAGTGCGTGCGCTCTGTATTATTTCGTTTGTATGTGTAAAAAATTATCCAAAAATTGATTAATTAGGCTCAAAATGTTCGTCTCGTAGAGTACAACAAAACTGTGTAATTAGTTTTTGATTTTATCACCATTTATCCCTTCATGCATGCTATGACATTTTAATGTAAGGAGAATCTTCTTTTTCGTAACGAACTTTGGGGGTAGAATTTGGGATGGCCACAATGTTTTCGATGTGTCGACGACATGACACAAAGGACATCACACAGTCGACATGTTGCTTTGCGTGCACACATTGCTCAATAGTCCAAATAGTGTGTAGTTGCTACTTTCTTTGGACCACTCCTCACGGAAGTGCTTTTACATGGAGTACCACAGAACTTCAGGAACTGAACGTACATGCACAGTAGTACTTGCTTCAGAAGAGTATGTACGGTCTGTCGTGCATTTTGCTTCAAAGAAACCCTTGATTTGGTCAGTCTAGCTCTACTCAAGTAATTTGCGCTTTTACGGTGATCGGTGTTAATTAATATTCTTTCCGATATTAACATTGATGCACAAATTAGTCCTCCGACTTTTTTTTCCGATGCTTTATACTTGGTATTAGATGACGTTTAGGACAACAACACGGTCTCCAAAACGTAACTTTGACTTCTTATTTTTACAAAAATATTTATTAAAAAATAATATATGTATACTTTTATAAAAATATTTTTTAAAACAAATCTATTCATATAGTTTTTATATTTCTAAACTCAACAACTTAAAAGTTATCCATGATTTGTATTCCTAATGTTTAACTAAAACCTTGTCTAAAACGCCATCTAATACCAATATGGAGGGAGTATGTCTTTGCTGAGCAAGTCCAACAAATTGAAAGGCATGTCAACTTATATACGTGATCTGTTTAATATTGATCTGGTGGTTCCCAAACGACTGACGATCGACGACTAAAATAACAAAAACCTTGTTCACTTGAAAATAAGGCACTCCCGAACGTCTTTACTAAAGAATGCAAACTGTGCAGGCTGGAGAGAGCACGCTGCCTCAGCCCATTAGCACTAAAATGCACCTGCATATATAAACTAAAATGTCACCTCGACAAAGTAAAGGAGATGGCCATATCTATATGGAGGCTGCATGCAACTTAAACGAAGCGAAAAGATACACAGGCCAACCTGCATAAAATGCAATTTGATTAGATTTATCCAATAAAGTACCTATCACACTCCTTTGATCTTGAGTGTGATTGGTAGATAGAAGGAGAGGGAATAGGTTGGATTGGTTGGCCATCTATTTCGAAGAAACCAGACATTGACAATATAGTTTCAATGGGTAGTGACAATATATATGATATGGAAGTATAGAAACTACTGTCTTGGGTTGGGATATCCCTAACGAGTTTAATGCCACTGCAATCAGATTGGGCAAATTTCGTGGAATTATGAAAACATATATAATATGAAGTACAGTCTTGTCATATATATGCCAACATAGCAGAGGTGGTAATGATATATGTAGTTCACCGAAAACCATGTAAAAGACCATATATAAATCAGTACGATGGTCCCTTTGTTCAGACATTTTTTAAGAAGTCATATATCATTCCTAAGCATATTATTTCCTAATACCCACTGCTATAGACTTTATCATTTGTTTGAAATCACACTATCCATTGTTTTTTTAATAAGTCACTGTCCACTTTAATATGCTTGTCACTTGATATTGATCTAATGACTCAAAAATGTACTAAAACAAGGAGAATGTGCTAAATTTCTCAAAGAAACTAATGGTGCAATGAATATACCTCAAAACAAAACAATGGTATTCAAAATGTACCTCCATAATAACTTTAGAATGTGCTATAGGAAGTAAGAAAAGTACCAACTTACAAAGAGATTGCATGAAATAAAGCGAAGATTTATCCTCGTACAATCCAACTAATGAAATTTGACTAGATTTATCCTCGTTGTTATACTATAGATGAAGCAAAAACCAACCTAAGGGTGCATAAACTAAAGATCCCAAGCGTACTACCAGGATAAGACTAATCAGTTTTAAGAAAGTATCATAACATAATATTGACATCAAATTTATCGTATCCTAACACTAGAGATAGCAATGTTATTTGGACTTCACAAATCTATATGACCTATTACTTATAGCTCATCATTCATACAAATTATATTGTAGGAAAGATAATATCAATGTATAGGACGCCGTTCATTTATAGGACTTTTTCGCAGATAAAGCCAGCATTGCTTGTAACTTTTGTCCTAAAAAAATAGTTAAAGTGAACTGTAGAACTGTTTTACTAGATAATCACGAAAATGCCATGGACCCTGCCATAGCAGCTGCCCTTGGCGCTTGCGCTCCGGGCTGGACAAAACCCTAACGAGAGGATCGGAGCTAGGTAAAAAGGACGATCGAGATCTAGGGCGCGGGAGTTGACAACTGCCAAGGATCGGCTGGTTGCACGGCCGGTTTTGTAACACGTGCCGGGCGCGGCCGTTGCCGCGGCGATCCCGACGGCCGCCGCGCAGAGAGGGGGCATATGCAGAGGCCAGCAGCGGCCAGGACGGGAGCGGGAGGAGGAGAGAATCTCGCGCGCTGGCGCCTGGCGGTGGCGGAGGCCGGACGCGGCAGAAAAAGCTGGACCTTCAGCTGGGCTTCACGATGGCTTCTGGTCTCCGGTGGTCTTTTCCTATGCTGCCCCCTCCTTGTTTACTCCTCCCCATGCCTCCATGTTCCTGCTCCTTCGTCGTCGATCGATGCCTAATTGCCTAGCTTCCACCTCTCCTCTCGTCGGGAACCTCCACCTCCGTGTTCGTCGTTTCTCCCCCACCACACTCCATTCTCCTCTCTCCCGAGGAGAAACGAAATTATGAGCTAGGAGCTAGGCGGTTCACTGTGCTTAAACCCTAGATTAAACGTGTGGAGCGTATGCTAATGCACTGTCTTCCTCCTGTGATCTCTGTCTCGCGAAGCCTACCGATGCGGAGCAGGGGAGGGAGTGGCTTAAAAAACCCTGGGCGGTGACATGGCACGCTTGCGAGCACGAGAATGGTGGCCAGCCAGATTCGCCTCGCGCACTTGTTTTTGTGTCCTTCCAAGCTGTCCAGCATGGGCGGCCGCGGCAGGACGGACCCTGGGACACACGCACGCATCATCACATCCATTCGTCGCCCAGGCTCGCCAAGATGCGTCCACGTTACCCCCTCTCTCTCCATGTATGATGGGGGGCACAGTCACGTGCACCGCACAAAGCTTAATTTGCTTTACTACGGCTGCGGCGGCGGCTGCGGGAGGCTGGAGCACTAGTATTAGTATGTGTACTTAGCCTGCAGTACGATTAGTACCGTTCTGAACATAGGGTTCTGAAGGGACCTGAAGGTCTAGTTTAAGATGATGGCGGCGCTGATGCCAGCTTTATTTAGCTTTGGCCTGTTGCAGTGTGAGTACGTGCAGGGCCCTATGCACTCGCAGCCATTTGACCAACAGTTCGAGGTAGGTATGGACGTTTGGACGTGGAAAAGAAAACTAGCCGTTGTTTATTCATTTGAAAACGATAGAAAAATCTTTTACACCTTAGTCGAGCAGGCCCCGCCAAAGTGACTCGCATGTGCACGCACAGTTTCTAAAAAAATGATAGCTAAAGTGGACTGTAGAACTGTTTTACTAGATAATCACGAAAATGCCATGGACTCAGCCATAGCAGCTTCCTTTTTTAAAAAAACAATAGCAGCCTCCCTTGGCGCTTGCACTCCGGGCTGGAGGAAACCCTAACGAGAGGATCGGAGCTAGTAAGTGAAAAGGACGATCGAGATCCAGAGCGCGCGGGAGTTGACAACTGCCAAGGATCGGCTGGTTGCACGGCCGGTTTTGTAACACGTGCCGGGCGCGGCCGTTGCCGCGGCGATCCCGACGGCCGCCGCGCAGAGAGGGGGCATATGCAGAGGCCAGCAGCGGCCAGGACGGGAGCGGGAGGAGGAGAGAATCTCGCGCGCTGGCGCCTGGCGGTGGCGGAGGCCGGACGCGGCAGAAAAAGCTGGACCTTCAGCTGGGCTTCACGATGGCTTCTGGTCTCCGGTGGTCTTTTCCTATGCTGCCCCCTCCTTGTTTACTCCTCCCCATGCCTCCATGTTCCTGCTCGTTCGTCGCCGATCGATGCCTAGTAGCTTGCCCTCCCTCTCTCTCCTCTCGTCGGGAACCTCCACCTCCGTTCGTCGTTTCTCCCCTCACCACGCACTCCATTCTCCTCTCTCCCGAGGAGAAACGAAATTATGAGCTAGGAGCTAGGCGGTTCACTGTGCTTAAACCCTAGATTAAACGTGTGGAGCGTATGCTAATGCACTGTCTTCCTCCTGTGATCTCTGTCTCGCGAAGCCTACCGATGCGGAGCAGGGGAGGGAGTGGCTTAAAAAACCCTGGGCGGTGACATGGCACGCTTGCGAGCACGAGAATGGTGGCCAGCCAGATTCGCCTCGCGCACTTGTTTTTGTGTCCTTCCAAGCTGTCCAGCATGGGCGGCCGCGGCAGGACGGACCCTGGGACACACGCACGCATCATCACATCCATTCGTCGCCCAGGCTCGCCAAGACGCGTCCACGTTACCCCCTCTCTCCATGTATGATGTGTGTGTGGGTGGGTGGGGGGGCGGGGGGGCACGGTCACGTGCACCGCACAAAGCTTAATTTGCTTTACTGCGGCTGCGGCGGCGGGGCTGCTGCTGGAGCACTAGTATTAGTATGTGTACTTAGCCTGCAGTACGATTAGAGGCTGTTAGTACCGTTGTGAAGTGAAGGGACCTGAAGGTCTAGTTTAAGATGATTGGCGGCGCTGATGCCAGCTTTAGCTTTGGCTGTTGCAGTGTGAGTGCAGGGCCCTGTGCACTTGCAGCCATTGGACCAACAGTTCGAGGTAGGTATGGACGTTTGGATGTGGAAAAGAAAACTAGCCGTTGTTTATTCATTTGAAAACAATAGTAAAAATCTTTTACGCCTTGGTCGAGCAGGCCCCGCCAAAGTGACTCGCATGTGCACGCACAGTGAGCCAACGCAGCAAATCTCCGGCGGTATCTTTGATGTTCAGGCAGATGGTCAAGCGCAATATGCATCAAACTGAGAGCTGTTTAATTTGGAGCTCAGAATACCCGCCCACTTACTCGCAGGGTGGAGAGGAAAAACTGTCCACCGAAAACGCAGTTCGTGTCGCTCAGTGCCTCTGAGTTCTGAAAGCCGCATCAGGAAAAGTGTCATCTTGACATACATAGATCCTAGTAGCTTAGATCGGATGCAATGCAGTTCGGCGTTGGACATTCATTCAAGCACAGGGCACACCGCACAGCTCTCCTTCGTAAATAGCTGCGGCACAAACAAGTACTGTAGCGTTCAGGTGCAGATATTCGTTCCGCTGCAGATTGACCACCTATGGTCGCGCGCACAATTCACGAACGGACCGCTAGCCCGCTTTGAAGCTCCTACGCAATCCCTCGCCATCCATGAAACCAAGCCAATCGTCCCGCTGGCGTTGCTTCAGAATTTCAGATCAATAGACCGTGCTGGCCACCGCAGCACACGTCTTCGGTTCAGTGTTCTCGTTACCTTTGAACTAGTGATGAAGCCCGTACCATGCGCAGAGATAGCGGTTGCTGCTTATGATGGAACACATCCAGATAAACACATTCGTTGCCAGCATGCAGCGCAGGTACAGGCAGCAAGCCTCTTCGGTCACTGCTATGCGCACAACGGGTTAATCGAAATTGTAGCACCTGGCCCATCTTCGCAACGTTAACATTATCCACAACAGAAGATGCACTGCGCCACTGACAACTTCACAACCTTCACATTATCCACAAGAACCCAATTCGAGAAGAACTAAATATACAGATCGACAGTTCCAGAACAGACAGTTCAGCACGACAAATGAATTTACAATATTTATTCAGCTTCGCAGTGGAAAGTCTAGCGGTGCTTTATTCTTATTCCTCGGAGCAAACAGAGTGCAAGCAGTCGGTGCTCGGCGATAATAATGAACAAATAGGTAGTTTGTACATAGGCGATAAATACTTTAAACAATCAATTTGGCAAAAACAGGCGGAGTTCCTTATGGCTGCAGGAGCGGAACCAGCAGCCATTACATAGAAGCAGCTGTACCATCGGCCAATGAGTTGATTAGGCTGCATTCTGACCAAAAAGAAGCTTCCGGATCTGCAACAACAGGGGGCTTGAGTTAACTTGGTTCTGGCAAGATTTCTAACTAAAAGGACCATTCTTCTGTTTTATATCTATACACAAATGATCTATCTGTTTTGAAGTAACTGACTGAAAGGGTCCTGCTAAAAATGAAAAACCATGCAGTTCGCAATAATAACCAGACTGAAACCCCAAAAATAAGACAACTCCACTGATGAATAACACAGAAAGTTGTAAAGTTATTAGCTTATTTTCTTTCAAAGAAAGGCAACTGGGCACAATGTGGAAACAAAAGGTTTGGTGTCACACAGTAAATTGAGATGGCCAAAGGTACCTCTGGCAATTTCTTGCGGAAAACAACTTCCAATCTTGCATCAAGTGTACTCTCAAACACAATTTTTCCATCTCGAGAAGCCAGGACAACCCCTCCGGAGCTGAATAAACAGATACTTTTAGAATGAAACATTGGAATGACGACCAAGAAGCTGGCCATGAACTATTCGAAACAGACCAAATGCATTCAGAATTATAGCTGCAATCCAGATCTCATGAAGATTCATAGATAGATCATGTCACTGGGCAGCTCTAATTCTGTCATAGATCTTTGAACAATACTTTCATAGATGTATCTATAAGCACATATAAGATTGTTTTTTGTATGCAACAAAATATCTGTTGTGATCATCTCACTAGGATGAAAAAGATACGATTTTTCAAGTTCAATTACTTCACCAAGATAGACATGTCTAATGCAGGACCGTTGGCAAAGTCTCGTGCAATAACATGGTGTTGCTCATATCTTTGCTTTTTCTAAAAAAAAAACACAATTGTTGGCAAATAGGAGATATCACGGTACAATAGCCAACAGCCTAGCAACAATACCAGATTTAAGCTTACTTTTATGTCAATTTTAAGGCTAGATGCGCTAATTCTGCCATGAACTGATGTGCCAAATACATATTATAGCCTCTCAACAGGCAGCAGATATAGGCAACCAGGAGCAATGGAATAATACTCGGTATCTAAACAAATAACTTGTGGCATAGCAAACATTACCAAAACTGGCCATGAGCATCATGATGGCTTGGGGCAGGTGGCAGGTACACATCATGGTCAACCAATATCTCTGGTTCATGGACATCTGCTTTTGATGCATACTCGTGCTTTGCTGAATGCAGTACCGATTCCACGTGATGGTGGTCTTCTTTACGGCAACGGAGCAATACAGCTGGCTCCTTCAACCGGAGCAAGCCCTGCATTTGATCAGACAAAACGGCTAATTGATGTTTGACAATGATGGGAAGCAACACACAGAAAGTCCTGAAATGACACATATCATATTTGGCCTTATTGAAATTTTTAATCAGTTCAGATTAACCAAGTTTAGAAAGAAAAAAAAAACAAACAGCGCAAAGTGCTCCGGTTCCCCTTTGTTGCGATTTAAGATTAAAGCAATAGATGCCATTTTGTTTATGCGTTTTGAATTTTTATTTTAAAGGTGAGGGGGTAAGAATTGAGGATGCTGCAGTTGTTCAAACCTGAACAATTATATCTTTCAAAAGGTTCTTGTATTCATGGTGGTTGTGGCTGACACGTAGGAGTTCCTTCATGGCATCCTCTTTCATTTTGTTAACTAGATCATCCTGAGCTTGAAGAACTTTGATGCGAGAAGCATTCAACTGCATAGAGTACTCACTGATAAAGAGCAAACAGACTCTTGTCAGATAACAAGTTTGATAAGTCATAAATATTGATGCAAAATGACAGGCATGTCTAAAAAATAAACAAAATCATTATGGCATGTTTTGTACTTCAAAAGTTTTAGTGGCATATTTCATTACAATGCCATGCAGGATACACCCTAAGCACACATGTGTTCAACTGTTCATGAAAAGTAAACTGCTAATATGATTCCATTCTACAGCTCATCTCAGAATTTGCATGCAGTGAACCAAGCGTGCATTCAGTTTTCCGTTATATGTTCATTTTATTTGGCTTTCTGAAAGTTTGGTTCATGATGTCCGAAAAAACAATAAAGAACAGCAATTTTGGTTTCTGAAATTTATAAAAACTGCAATATCTTGACCCAGTTTCTTGGTTCACTGAATTCTTCACTGCAAAACAAAATAAGTTGATTCAAGAAAGATAGCGAAATCATACACCCCAAAATCCACCGCTGGATCTGAACCTGGCTTGTGGACCTGCCACACCTCTTTCAAGATCCCCGTTATCTATCCTCGGTGAATCTTTTGAGGCAGATCGGACCGAGAGGGTAAGGTATAGCAAGATGGGAGGAAGGCCAATCTCGAAGGTCAGGATCGATTTTTGCCATCACTGGATCTGTGGATGCAATCTCCATGGCGTTGCTTGACCTTTCTTCTTAGAGCAAGAACAAGATACGCAAGAAGAAAGAAACAGAAGAAGATTCTAAGGGAAATAGACGGCCACACGGGGCCATCAAGACAGCAACAAATGGGCCTTGGGCCTCAACCTGCAGGTCAGGTGGTGGTGGCATGGCTGTTGCGTGAGCCATCTAGATATGTTAGTTCAGTGGGATCGGTTTCGGAGAGCACAGAACCAATTAACACACCGAACACTAATCAGACAAAAAATAAAAATGTAGCCGAACACCAAAAACCAAAAAAACGGTTATCTTAGTTCGGTTCAGCTCCAGTGTCCAGTTTTGCCCACCCCTAGTAATGTTGCAGCAGTATGCAGTTAACTTCTATTATATTTCGTTTAAGCAACAACACATGCTGCTTGGCGTGCAGTCCAGCTCAATGACATTGTGATAGTGTAGTATGACACGTGCTGTGAACATTCTCAACATAAAACACATTTCATGCCACCATATTCCATAGCGACTACTGCTTATTGAACAGGTGAATGAGTTTAGAGAATGAAGTCTTACATTTTCTTCCGCACTTCAACCTGCTTCTCTTTCCGTTCATACTCTTGCCTGATCTTCTTTTTCTCGGCTTCAACAAGCTGCAATTTCTCGATGTTGAATTCCTGCCGAGTTTTTGAACAAATAAGTCAAACATGCCGATCTACAAATTGAAATGCCTAACAAACCTCGAGCAGAGCAAAGACGGTTGAGGACGCATTAAAAAAACAACAATAACAAGAAGAGGTATGAAGTCGTTTCCCTAATTAAAAAAATCATATTTGAATCTATATACCTTGAACTAGAAATAAACATGACTCTGTGTTGAAATCAAATACTAAATCAGATAAAGAAAAAAGGAGGCAATAAATAGGCATGTGCATCTATCTATGCTATAAGGATCCAGTTCTTTTGAAAACACTTCTCACCTAAATAATTCCTACCCACCTCTCACAGAGGACCCACATGTCAGGTCTAACGGTGGAAAAGACATGGAATTTCTTTACCCACCCCACTTACCCACCAACCAAATAGTCTAAAATAACCCCCCATAATAAAGGCAGCACGCGCGTAGAAAGAAAAGAAAAGCACAGAAATTGTGTCAAATCAAATGCTTGTAAAAACCACATTTCAACCAATCTATATAAAGATAGATACAGACATAAATCTGTGTGCGCTCTTCATATATGAATCAAGTGTTTCAAATTGATTATTGATTCCTGATCAATTTCAGACACCGCCTGAGCGAAAATAACCTTATAGGCTTATACATTCTCGTGCAACAGAATTAACATTAGAAATATGTTTACATAAAGTTCACAGACTGTATTTGCCAGATTCAAAGATGAATTAGGGTGTAGAGGATACCAAATTCAAAGACAAATTAGGATGTAGAGAATACTGCGATTCTGGTGATAAACCTAGATCTACGTCACACTGTACTGACATGAAGATTGTATCCAGTCAAAATAAGAAGATTGTGACTAACACATTCAAATTTCACCCAAATGCATTAGCATATCTAATAATGGGGTGAAAATAGCAAAGAAAATTAGTGTATATAATATAGTGTGAACCACTCAATACATCACCCAAACACATCAACATGAATCCTGCTTCATGAAGTCAACAATTGCATCAGCACATGTATATCCAGAGAGCACACCTTTTTCGGTTGTCGACTTGTTAGAACTTCAAGGTTAAACTGTGCAGCTATTTTGTAACTTCATGCCAATCTATACCAATAAAACCTACCTTTACTGGAAACGTTTGTAAAATATAGATCTAGGAATGTGATTTTCATATAGGTCACTACACTGTAGGAAAATCAGTAAATCATACAAGCATGTGAACACATATATTCAATACAATCAGCATGCCTCTTTGTTCACAAGTCAGCAGTAAAAACAAACAGGATTACATACAAATGTGCACAGTGCGTAGAAACCCCACGACAGGTAAATATGTTGCCCAGTGTCTGCTACATTAGCAATTCATCTAGTGCAACAAAAATTGGTATCTACCATTCCATCTTCCAGGTACAGGGTACTTAAATGTCCATTTCATACTAGGGCTAGAAACCAAAAGGCATCGTAAATACATGGTTAACGGCATAGGTAAATTAGTCACTCACAGTGGCGGAGGGAGAGGGTGGACAGTGTGGGCCACGGCCCACCCTAAAATTTTGATGTAAACAAATATACTAGTTGAGTTTTATCTAGAAGGTACATACTTTAGACTTGTTTATTTTAAAAATATATGTAAGATAATTTTATTTGATTATATTGTGTTTGAAAATTTTTATAGTTTTATGTTGGCATATTATATTTGTAATGTTGAAAAAATAGCGTTAAACTGGACCACCCTGGCTTAAAATCCTAACTACGCCACTGATCACTCAACATACAGAAGTTGTGCTGTTTGAAACTTTAGATGTCAAGGGCTCCTCTCTTGTTTTCAGAAAGTTGTTTGAAGCCTAACTCCAATGGAGCTGCCGAGCATGAAATAGACAAGCCATTCCCTTCGATGCCTAACTCAAAGAATTAATCTAGAAGACAAATGGGGCGCGGCTCAGCTTAAGCTCCAATTTTGCGAGTGAAACCATCTAAAATCATGTGAATTACCACTGGCTAGAAGGTTCCTATACTCGCATTGCCATCTGGCTACAGTTATACAGTAGACCTCGAACTCAAGTCAGTGGAAAGAGGACATGAATTGACCACTGAGCGCACTTCCAAGCACCAGTCCGAGCTTGGAAGGACAAAACCTCCGCGATCTAGAAGGTTCCCAAATGCTCAAGCACCGTGATCGGCAAGAACTGAAACCCTTAAACCAAGCTAACGCAAATCCAAAACGCTCTTCGATCTGCCTGGGAACTCGGGATCTACGTCGCTTCGACTGCAGATCTCGTTCCCGAAAAACGAAACCCCAAGCCGAACAGAACAACCGGGCGGCTCGGAAGCAGGGGGTCGCTCCCAACAGATGCTTCGGGATCACGGAGCGCGTCGGCCAGATCGGGCTGCTAGAAGTACAGAGGCGCTCATCGGGAAGCTTCTAGAAGCTCTGGGTAAGCAGGGGAGGCGGAGAAAACGAAGCTGACCTCCTCGGCGGAGACGGAGATCTCGCTGGCCTTCTCCTCGGCCTCCTGGTGGATGAACCGCACCATCTGCTGGATCTGCTTGGAGACATCGGCGTCGTTCATCTTGGCGGCGGCGGATCCGACGGGCCTTCCGGCTGCTCTGCTCGCTCCGGCGACCGCCGCGCGGGGGTGGGGTGGGAATGCTGGAGCGGGGCAGGGAGGGAGGGGAGGCAATCGGGAGTCCACGGGAATGCTCGAGGCGGAGGTCGTGGGGCTAGTCTAGCCGCGGGAGCAACGTGATCGGGTTGGCTCCCGTGGTTGCCGCTGCCTGTCTGTATGTGCTACCATTATTTCGTGAACCCGGTCCATGGATCAGTGATCTGCCCTCTGCTTTCAGTCATTGTCTGACGGCAGATTTACTTATTAGAAAAATAATGCCGTTTTCTCCCTTCGCTTTCGTGGATCGTTTGCTCAACAACAGAGCTAATCAGACAGTTCTATGGACTGAAGAACATAGAACTGAGGAACGCCGAGCAGCAGCAACCAGCACCAGCACATGGTTATGTCAAAGCACTGGAGAATGAGTCAAGTCTAGAAGCCATCGACAAGTCCTGAGATGGATGACGAGTTGACGACCGTTCGGCAGAGGTTACTCCTCAATCCTTCCTCCTGAATTCTTATGCTTGACTGCAGACAAAGTTGAGTCAAATGATCGTCGTGCACCGTGCACTATTTTCGGCATACATGCAGCAGCATATGTACATACTTAAGTTGTTTTAGATGAACAAACTGTTTGGTTAAAAAAGGTGTGGATATATTTATAGTCAAATTTTTAGAAAAGGGAATATATTGATATTCCAGCCTCTGCATCGAAAAGATATATACAGCTATCATTATTACACAAAAGAAAAAGCTCTATTCCTAATAGCACACAGGCCTAGAAAGAAAAAAAGAGCTATCACCATCATTAACTCCAAACTACCAACACCAAAAAGACCTGTCCAAACCATACATCCTGACACATCTTCTACGACCAAAAGCACATAGCCAACGGTGGTGTTTCATGCACCTAACCCTGAATCCATTCAGAGCTGTCACTAACAATGCCGTCGTCTTCATCCGGCTCCAATTAACCAGCTTTAAATATCGTTGGCACAATCAACCATTGTAGTGAGCTTAGGGGCTTTGTGCTTTTGCTTACTAGTTGTGTAGGAGCTCCCCGGTGTGTGAAGTACTAGAGGCATAGGTTTGTGTGACCTTGCTCCTAGAATTAATTAGGTGAGCACTTGCTAGCCCGGCACCTTATTTGCTTGTTTTAGAATCTTTCATAAGGTGCTAGTGAACTTAGATATAAGGGGGTGAAGTCTTGGCTAGACCGATAGTTTTAATTCCGCATTTGTTTCGGTTAGCTTGCGCGATAATTTTTAGAAAGGACTATTCACCCCACCTCTAGTCCGTCATCTCGACCCTACAAGTGGTATCAGAGCCGAGGTCTCTCTTTTGTGGTCTTTACCGACCCGAGAGGATGGCGAACTACGGGCTAGATGTTGATTGTCCACACATTTTTGATGGCAGACACGGAGGATAATTTGCAAAGGGGTTAAAGTTT
>OAMR01000744.1:385732-433738 GCA_900205405.1 Echinochloa crus-galli
CCCAAAAATCGAGCGGATGGGCGTCAGCGTCAAGGGGCGTCGTCCCTCTCGCTCGTCCGGTTACCTCCCGCGGTGCGCTCGGCGCAGTGCCACCGCTCGAGCCCAACACCCTCCTCCGCCCGCCGCTCGCCGGAGACGTGGAGCACCGGCCGGCTGCTGCCCCCCCTCCATCCCACCACCGCCGCGCCCTCCTCCCTCCACTCCGCCGGCGCCGCCGCCTGACCCTCCCCGCCACTGCCAAGCTCGAGGCGATCTCCATCGGCGCCATTGCTGCCGAATCGGAGCAAGCCGCGACCGCCGCCGCCCCAATTCCCGGCCGCCCTCCTCCTCTATCTACCACCGAGCCCAACACCCTCCCCCTTTGCTCCTCCGCGTCACCACCCAAGCCGCCGAGCCACCACGCCGACGAATCGGACGCCCTCCGCCGCCGTGGTGAGCAGCCCCGCCGCCGTCGATCTCCACGGTAGGGCCGCGCTCATCTCTTCCCTCTCCTTTGTCTCGTGCGCAGGTACCCCGCGAGGCCACCTCGATGCCCAAAGACGCGAAGCCGGGGCCCGAAGCACGTCCCCCACGCGTGGCCATGACCCCGTCCGCTCGTCGCCATCGACCGCCTCCTCAGCCGCGAGATCGACGCCAACGTGGCCCTTGGTGAGCTCGCCATCCTCTCATGATGCTCCAGGACCAAACCGCACGCAAAACGGAGCACCGTAGCCCCGGGCCGCTCAACTCCGGCGAGCTGCCGCCGTCAGCGAGCTAGCACCGCCGCCCAGCCTTCCTGTTTTGCACATAAGCCCCTAGATATTTCAGTTTTCTAAACCCCCTAGAGAATGACATGTGGGCCCATGTAAATAGGTAACCTCACCAACTATACAAAGAGGTGATCATATCTTTGTTGTACATGTTCATCCATCCAACCAAACAATGGATGGGATGGTTCCATCCTTGAAAACATGGATCAATCCATCCATCAAACCAAACATGTGATGGGATGAACTCATCCATGTACAGTGTGGATGGGATGATCCCATCCAACCTTAACCCTCAACCAATCGCACTCTAAACAAAGCCCCGCCGCACTCGCACCGTGGTGGCGTGGCCTGGCTGCACAGGCAGGCACGGCGGCTCACCCACCACCGATCCACCCAGCTCGCATCGCATATTCGCACCGCATCGCATGCATCCGTGCCCGACTCCACCACCATCACCGCCAGCACCCAGCCCCCGTCCCAACCGCCTGAACTGCCCGTCATTAGTGCCGGACGGGCCCACATGTCATTAACACGGGATGCTAGCAAGTGTGTTCCATGGTAAATGATGCGGCGGGTGGTGAACATAGCAAGGGACCGTCGTGTTTCGTACGGGTAAATAAGCCTATGTTTACGTTTAAATCTGTGAAAAGAGGGTGAAAAGTGCAGTGTACCGTAGCACTTTTCGTTTGTTTGTGGTAATTGTTGCCCTATCATAACCTAACTAGACTAAAAAAATTCGTCTCGTCGTGTACATCGAAACTATGCAATTAATTTTTTTATTTCTCTATATTTAATGCTTGTCATTTGTTATGTTTCGATGTGATTCGATGGAATCGATGCGATAAAAAATTTAGAAAATTGAGAAGTAACTAAACCCAGCCTAAATAAACTATGCTTCCTGAAGACGAGCCGTAGATACTGTGCGTCCTTCACGCCAAACCATAAAGGAAACGAAGTGAATCGTCTAGAAGGGAAGCCGTGTACGTCACTGTAGAAAATGTGCTTTACCACCTCCATTTTTTTCTACACGAATCGTTTCACCGTGAAAGCTCCCGTAACTCGGGAACGCAAGGGTCGATGCGGATCTGACCTGTGGCGGGTGCAACAACCGAGGCCCCTGTAGCCAAACTCCCCCTGCCACGCGCTCCCCAGGTATAGGCCGCCGACACGTGCCCCCGTGACGTGGCAACACCCTTTCGCGCACCGCCCGCCGACTAGTCAGTCACCCCGACCCCTTTTCCCTTCCCCTTCCCCCGCCGCCTCCACCCCCGGCCCCGCTCCCCGTCTCAAATCAAACGCCCCCGCCCCGTCGCAGTCGCGGTCGCAGGCATACGCTTCCCTCTCCTCGCCTCCCTAGCTCGCTGCCTCTCCCTTCCGAATCCCCGGCTCCCGCGGCGGCGCACCGGCACCGCCCCCCGTCCACCGATCCTCGCGAGGCATCAGAGCCCCGTCCCGACGCGCGCGGCCACCGGTGCAGGTAAGCTCGGCCCACGTCCCTGCACCTTCAGTCCTTCACCCGTTTCTTCATCACGCAATGCGCTGTGCGGTTGTCCCGGCGCTCTGCGCAAGTGCCCATGCGAGCTGCGAGCTTCGCGGAGGTTTTAGAGCACGCCGCGGCGGCGCAGCTCGCTCTGTCCCGTCAAAAATTTCGCTGCGTTGCGTCCGGATCCTGTAGTGTAAGCATAGGCTTCTACATGCTTTTGGAAGGATGATTCACTGCCCCTTTCGTTTCGTTTTTTTTCTTTCAAGAATATTTGTGATAAATTGTGTCAATACGTACCGAGGCATGCATATCAAAATTTTAAAACCAACAGGCACGAAGTTAGCTATTGCTTAAAGCATGTAAAATCGATGCCCATATACATGCTGCCTTTTTATGTGTTGGACAGACGAAACTTTCGGCGGGATCTAGTGGTGGATGCCGTGTAGGATTTGGATGGAAGTCGTCGTTGTCTTCGATAGTTCGATTTGTTCGTCAGCAAGGTGACGGTGCAGTGTAGAGCAGTATCATAGCCTTTTTAAGAGGATGCAACTTTGGTGACTCAGGGACACGATAAAAAAGAAAATACTCACTTCAACCTGATGAAACAAGCCAAGGTTACTTCCACCGTCGCGTTTTTCTGTCCCTACCAAAGAAGACAGCTAGAGCAAAGATGTGATTTCTCAACCGAAAGTTTGTAGTAGGACCGCTTCACCAGGCTCTACCACTGTTCAGCAGTCCTATCGTATTGAAAAGTGCACGGCAAAAATATCTGATAGACCAAACTTGGCTGCTCTGTTTCATTTTCATGTACCTCAAAATGAGGTGAAAAGGATTTCAGAATTAAGAAGCAAATACTGAACTATATGATCTAGGATATTTCTTCCTCTTTTACCTTTTCAGTTTCCTCAAACATTAAAAGATGACTAGTGTTATGTGAAAATTGTCCAAGAGCTCTAGTCTTCACTAAAGGAGGAGGCAGGCAGCCAGGCACTCAGGCTTATTTGAATCCGTGTGACTAGATTGAAACGTCCTGGATAATTTCGACCAATAACAACGTGATTCTTCTGTATGTACACTCAAAATACTCCATCTGTCCAGAAAAGAATGCAACTCTCGCTTTCCGAGGAGTCAAACAATTTCAACTTTGACCAAATTTATACAAAATAGTATTAACAATTCCGTCTTCAAATAGATTTACTATGAAGATATATTTCATAATTAATCTAACGATACTTAGTTTATATCATAAATGTTAATAATTTTTTATATAAATTTGGTCAAACTTGAAAGTGTTTCACCCCTCGGAATGCGAGAGTTGCATTCTTTCTTTATCTGAGGAATATGATTGACCTGGAAAGACCAGGTATATGCAAGGACCTACAAGTTACATTAATTGCATTTTGGATAGAATTATGTCACTTTTGAGCAATATAGTTACATGAAAAGCTATTTTAACATCTGGGTTCTTTTAACAAACTTTGAGCTGGAGTGATATGTGTTGGATAGTCAAGTGAGCTCACAGCTAAAAAATGAATGATTGTCTAAGAATTACTATTAATTGAATGATGAGGTATCGTTTTCTTTGGGGGGGTGGGGGGGTGTTATTTGTGCACATCATTTGTTCGTAAATAATCTCACATTTCTATCATAAAAATGTGCAGGTATTCACAAAAAAACATGGGTCATGATGAAGCTGTAGTTACTCAGAATTCTGTAAAAGCACCATCACCACCCAAGGTAAATACAAATATAATCTAACTGTTGCATTTCTCACTGATTTTGCTATCTAACCTCGGCTGAAGAATGATTAGTTGTATAAATTGGGCACTGTACAAAACGACAAACGAGAAAAGTATCATTAGAGTTTTATTGGTAGTAAATATTGCATCAAGGGTTAGTATTGAAAGTGGTTTTCCTTTTGTGTCTGTTTTACTAAGTTACAAAGGGATTCAGATGTTTTACATCCAACAACAATCAAGCATACACTCAGTGAACTTCTCTAGTTACAAGGGGTGTGCCACATAAAAGTTTTGGTGTCTTACTAATTCATGGTTGTTTTGCAGGATCAGCCAGCTGTTTATCCATGCCTTGATTGGTCGACTATGCAGGTTAATTGCCCTACAATTCACTGTTTGCGGCTTATTGTTGAAAATAAGTTATGTTTTCTTAAACCATACAACAATCTCATCTGTGTAGGCATATTATGGTCCGGGGGTCTTGCCACCAACATTCTTTAGCCATGGACTAGCATCTGGTCATGTCCCTCCACCTTATATGTGGAGCCCACAGGTATTTTAAGATAAATCTTGATTCATCAGATGCTATATATACAACTTGATATATTGTAGAATTATAACCTCTCCTTGCATCTCTGCAGAATATGCCACCAGCTGCGTTTGGAAAACCATATGGTGCAATATATCCACATGCTGGTGGTTTCCTGCATCCATTCGTGCCCCTAGTAAGTATTGAATGCAGTGCACCTATCTCTATTTGCGCTCATATTCTAGTAGTCCATAAGCTTAGGTATTACTGTCTATTTACTTTTATTGATTTTTTTTGTCAAGATGGTAAACCCATTGAATGCAGAGCCAGCAAAGTCTGTGAACAGCAAAGACAAGAGTTTGAATAAGAAACTGAAGGAAATAGATGGAACTGCTGTCTCGACTGGCAGTGGTAACAGTGAAAAAACGAGGTGGTTACATGTTATTTCTAAAATATTTTCCTATATGAATATAAACTGCGCTTTTGTCATATTTATTATCTGAGACTGAGTTTATTTGTATCCGGCGCTCTCACTGCAGTGGGGATTACAGCCTAGAAGGCTCAAGTGATGGAAACAACCAAAAGGTACTGTTCTGTGGTCAATCATGATCATGTGATGATGGTCTGAGTTAGTAGCTAGAAATTTATTCACGGTGTACGCATCTTTTTTCATTGTATAGATGAGCGGAACGCCCAAGAAAAGGAGCTTGGATGATAGGACTACACCAGGTCTTCTACTGATTTACTCCTTTACTCATTACATCATTCCATCATCATGAAACATAGCCTGGCATACATGGCAGTTGTATTTTTCAGTCAGGCGATCCCATAATTCTTGTAATTTTGTAATTTAATTGTTGAACCAAATGGATGGTTCCGCTAAGTTGTATACGACAAAAGGCCTTGATTTTGTTTTTCTTCAGGTGCAGGAACATGTGGGGCTTCAGCACCTAATGATAAACCAGGAGAACCAGGAAGATTAGCAACTTTGTCCAACGTGCGCATTACAGATACAGCAATCAAACCATGTGTGAGCTCTGGTAGTGATTTCAGAGTTAGTGGTGTGCCATCAACTGAATGGCAAGCTAAGGTACGTTTGACGTGGCCGTTGGAGTGGGCAGTTTTGCTTTTCTTTGCCCTCCTCCTGATATGGTGGACAATGCTTAGTAGCTTTGTTTTCAGTATCTCCTAGACCACCTTGTAAAAAGATATCACTAGAGTGTTTTGAAGGTTTTCCGGATTGCCCGAAAAAAAAGGGTCTTCCGGATTGCTGTTCTGGTTTATAGAATTAATATTCTTTAGAGTTGCCAGAATGGATTCAACTCGCAGGATTAATAATTTGTGTTACTTGATGTTGCTTGAAGTAATTAGAACTTAGAGAATTAATTCTTGCTATCTTACCAGGAAGACAAGGAATCAAAGCGTGAAAGGAGGAAGCAGTCAAATAGGGAATCTGCCCGACGTTCGAGGCTGAGGAAGCAGGTAAAACAAGGCAGCCGTGTCAAGCACGCGGTTAATTGTTTCAGAAATTATTTTTAACTTCAGAAAAATTCGGTGGCACTTCCTTGAGTGGAAAACATCTCTTTATAGCTTGTAGAGTTCAGGCTGATTCGCTTGTTGCTTATAATTCCAAACCTTTTCTTACATAGTAATGACCATGTTTGGTTTCCCTGTCGTTTCAGGCCGAGACTGAAGAACTGGCTAGAAAAGTAGAGCTACTGACCGCAGAGAACACATCCCTCCGAAGCGAAATTAACAAGCTATCCGAGAACTCCCAGAAACTGAGAATGGAGAACTCCGATCTGATGGTACTTCTATCTTCTCTTTCAGGATTCGGCAATCATTTCCTCTCAGCATTCTTCTCGACATTCGTTTTCCTTTCAGCATGTCGCATATCTGAAACGCGCCTCACATCACCCACAGGAGAAACTAGCGGACGGTGCACCAGAGGAAGCACAAGAAGCGTCCGCAGAGCACCAGACAGCCGCAGCGCCACCGCCCGCCCGCGTCGTCAAGAACTTCCTCTCGATGATGGACGGCGCGGGGGCGTCGAAAGGCGGCGGCGGCAGCCGGCGCGTGGAGCACGGCGCGCCCAGGCTCCGCCAGCTCCTGGGCTCCGGCCCTCTGGCGGCCGACGCCGTGGCCGCGAGCTGATTGTGCCGAGCGCGTGCACGCATGTGGCCTGGCGATTTTTTTGAAGAGCGCCCAAGCCTGCCCCGCGAGACTAACGCTGTAAATTACAGTAGCTGTGTGTGTTTTCCAGATGGGCTTCCTTCCGGCCGCTGTGCTGAGATACGGATGCCGCTGTTTCTTTGTTTTTTCAGTGAGCTTTTGACTTGGTGTTGTCTCAGCTGCTGCGTTGATCCGAACTGAATCAACTGATATGCTGTGCTGTAGATACTAATAATAACCATCAGGACGTTCACCTCTGAACTTCTCCGTTTCTGGTTGTGGTTGTGGTTGTTTCTCTGCCGGCCTGCAAATTGCCTCCCTCCCTTATCGTGGACGCAAGAGATAAGCCCGTGCAGCAGGACGTGGATCTGACTCGGGGTCGGGGGCGGGTAGGTCGACGCAGGGTGGTCCAGTGCAAGGGGTTGTGGTGAGATCCGTGACTCTTGCATTGCACGGTGTGTACTTGCTTTGACCCGACGGACGACTCTTGACCCCTATCCGGTAGTATATGCCCTTCTGCAAAACGGGTCCAGCTCCAGCCAGCTAACCTTGAGTCCTTCCTTGACCCGAAGTCCAATTTCTACAAATTACAAATGAAGGGCAACCGGCAACCCCTTTTCGGCCTTTTTTGCCCTGGCAATGCGGTGAGCTCCTTTTGCAGTAGATAAACGAGCATCAACTAAAACTGCGGTCTAGTGCATTTGCCATTTGACATTCCATGCCCGAATTGATTTGCACGAATTGATTTTTCTACAAGAGAGAAGTTATAAGCGTGGTGCTATTCTTGATTTGTTAACTCTTCGTTGATCCGTTTTTTTAAAAAATAATTTTGTGGCTAAAACTGATTCTCTACCAGAAATTTTGAGAAGCAAGAGATCTTGTGCGAGAAATGAATCGTAACAATCTGCATTTTATTTTAGATAATTATTTCATAGAATCAATATAAAATTATTTCTCTTTAAATAAATTATTTAGTAGAACTCCTCCTGGATTTAGCTTAAAAGCTGCTCTCGAAGATTTGCCAAATAAACCCAAAGAATCACCTAAGGGCAACATCCTATCAAGGTTATATTATTGGATGTGTTGGTGGCATTTGAATTCTAGAGCAGTTTTGTCAATTGGCAGTGAAATGAACGATGTTTATGGGAAAAAAAAGCATCAAGTCCAGTGAAGTTGTAGGTAACTTGCACATGCATTATTGTTTTCTAATAGATGCTTCGACGATTTTCGAGCTCCATTGTTCGTGCCGATTGGCATCGAAGCAAATAATAGGTGAGAAAAGATGTTTTATAGGAGGGAAAGGACTACAAAGTGTTGCAAAGTTGTTGGTTACTCGTTCATGCACGGTTGCTTTACTTGATGTATTGATGGATTTCAAATCTTAGTGCACTTGCTAGTTGGCAACAAAGTGAATCATAAAAAGGCAAAAAATGGTGTTTACAAGCAAAGTTGGAAACGACTCTGAAAGTGCATCTAGGCTCTCCCTAGTGGGTTTTGGTTGAATGATGACAAATGTAACCAAAGAGCTAATGGTTTAATTAAGTTCATGGACAGGTCGTAAGATGATAAAATTTCATGTGTGGAACTTGATGATAATGCCCTCAAGAATTCATGGTGGACGGCGAAAAAGATTGAAAGATTTAAATTATTTTCTATTTTGAATTTGAGTTAGGAACGCCGTACTATCAAGGGGGATGCGTGTTATACCCCTTCGCCCCCTCCTCACTTGCCTGCCGACTCCACACTCAAGAAACACACTCTAGAGCTTCCCTTTCACTCCCTCAACCTCCTAGAGCTACTCCAAGTGAGATTTGAGAAGGGGGATTGAGTGAGTCCACGGATTTGAGATGTGGAGAGCATCAACTTCATCTCTTGAGCATTTGAAGCATACTCGGTCATCAACTCATGTTTGTTACTCTTGGAGCTTTTGCTCCTAGACGGCTAGGCGTCTCCAGCGAGCGCTCAACTCGTGTGATCTTGCCCCGGAAAGTTTGTAAAGCCAATCCTCTCGAGGATATCATAGTAAGTAACCCTAGCTTGGCTTTTGGGCCCTAGGGAGAGGGTAGGGTTGTGGCTCAACCCGGTGTCTTGGAGGCACCTCAACAGAGACGTAACTTCTCTAGGGAAGTGAACTTCGGTAAACAAATCACTTGTCTCTTGTTGTGGTGGTTGTTCTTCGTGTAATCCTAGGGTTCGATGCTAGTGACGACTTTCACATATTTGGTCCGATCTACTCGTGTGTGAAGTTTGTGGTGCAGCTCTTAGGTGGAAAAGAGTCCCTAGACGATTTCCCACCTTTCTATTCAAAGGAAATTAGCTAAGTTGATCTAAATCTTTGCATCACGTGCTCACTCTTTTCTGTCGTAGGAAAATCCGGGAACCTACTAGATACTCCAGGGGTCGGAGTATCTGATAGGGTGCCGGAAGTTCCGGATACTAATCCGACTGTGAGATAAATTGTGTGCAGAAATAGAAGAAGATCCTATTCACCCCCCTCTAGGCATCTTGTGATCCTTTCAATTGGTATCGGAGCTTTAGTCTCCGCATTAAAGCTTAACCGCTTGGAGAATCAAGATGTCGGGGGAAGGTGGATCTACCAAACCCGAAGGATCGAAGGGGGAAGAGAAGCCAAAGAACAATGATGATGTTGTGGGTGATCTTCTCTCATCCGAAGATGACTCAGACTATGAAGAAGAACAGAGAAAGAAGCGTCAGAATAAGTCCAACCCTCAAATTCCTTTTGATTATTCTCGTTTAAGCTATTCGACTCCATACACTTCTATCTCCATGGGCAAACCTCCTCGCTTTAAAGGGACGACGTATGCCTCATGGAGAAATCAAATGATTGCGCATTTGATCGGGGTCCACCCGGCCCTTTGGAAGATTGTGTGTGTAGGTGTCAACTATCCGAAGGACGACGCTCCTCTCTCTCCGGACCAAGAACATGAGATTCATCGCAACATGCAAGCTACCTCCATTCTTCTTAGTGCCTTGGAACCGGAAGAGAAAGAAAAGGTGGATGGGATACACTTCAAATCAACCATGAAGGCACAAGAAAGGTTAGAGAGGGAAGAATCCGATGCTTGGAAGGAGAGCTCAATAGGTTTGTCATGCTCCCAAGTGAGTCACCACAAGAGATGTACCATAGGTTGAACAAGATCATCAACAAGATTCGAGCACTTGGAAGCACCAAGTGGGGTGATCAGGAAGTAGTAGACAAGATCTTGTGTGCATATATGGCAAGAGATGTGAATCTTCCCACCTTGATTAGAGAGAAGAGAGAGTTCAAGAGATTCACTCCCGCCGATGTCATTGGAAGAATTGAAGAGCATCTCATGACCGTCAAGGAAGCTCAAGTCTCTCAACAAATGTCATAAATTTATGAGCACATTGAGAAGGGAAATGGTGTAGCCCTTCAAGCAAGCACCAAGAGCAAAGGCAAGGAAGTGGTCAAGGTTGAAGAAAAGTCCAAGAAAGAAGAAAAGGAAGAAAGTGATAGTGATAGTGATAGTGATGATGAAGAAGAACTAGCTGTTTTCATGAAAAACCTCAAGAAGACATTCAAGAAGACCGGTTTCTTTAAGAAGGGAAACTTCAAAGGCAAGTCTAGAAGAAGGTCCAACAAACCATGTTTTGGGTGTGGGAAAGTTGGTCATTTTGTGGCCGATTGTCCAACACCCAACAAAAGAGTTGAGGAAGGCCACAAGAAGAAGAAGCACACCGGTGAACCTCACCTTGGCCAAGAATGGGATTCAACCGAAGAGACCTCCGATGATGATGATGTTGCAACAATTGCCGTGCAAGCTACTACCACAAGCACATCACTCTTTGGAGAGCTTACCGATGATGAAGATGACACTACTCCCACTTGTCTTATGGCAAAAGGGGTAAAGGTAGCTCCTCAATCCCTCTCTCTTGCACATGATAATGATAATGATGATGATGATAATGATTCCAATGAACTTATGTATGAGACATTAACTAAACAATTTGGTAAAAAGGCCACTAATAGAATTAGGAAGCTAGCGGAGGAATTAGAGGTTATGGAAGAGACTCTAGAGGCTCAAGAAGAGTTGATGATGTGTGAGCAAGAGAAATCCATAGCCTTTGAGAAATCCCTCTCCCAAGAAAGAGAGGGTTTCAAGGAGCGAGAGGACTTGCTCAATGCCAAAGTTGACAAACTTCTTGAGCTTGAAAAGTCTCTTGCCAAAGAGAAGGAAAATGTTGAGAAGTTGACTAAGGAGCTTTCCTTATCTAATAAGTCAAATGCTAAACTAAAGAGTGAAAAATAAACACTTCAAGAAAACCTATCATGTTTACAAGCCAATCACATGGCACTTGAAGTACAATTCAACACTCTTTGGGAAAGTACTTTGTCATGCTCTAATGATGCAACAAAATCCTCTAATCCCTCTACTAGCAATGGTTGTGCAAGATGTTATAATGTTGATATAAAATCTTATGGTACTAACCTTGCCGAAGCACAAGCTATGAAGAAGGAAATAGCAAGGCTCACCGATCTTCTAAAGAAAGAGAAGTCACATCTCAAGATATGTGAGTTTGAAATGTACTCGAAGGCTTTTGGTACAAACTACATGAAGAAATATGGCTACAAGAATGACAAGGGGTTAGGTAAGGATGAGCAAGGTGATAGAAACCTTATCCCCGTCATCAAGAACAACAAGACCTAAAGTAGTTTGTTTTAGTTGTTTTTCTTTTATTTAAAATAGCTAAAACTTGTTTATTTTGCAATAAATTGTATAAGTGTCCAAAATTAGTGAAACCAATTTTATTAGCTTTCTTAGATTTTTCTCTATATATGAAAAATGATAAACTTTGCAAAAGTTTATATAGAGTAGTAGAAGCCCACCAAGGCCAACTTGAAGGAAGACAAGAAAGTCAAGGCACATGCTCCTCAAAGTACTTTCTATGCCGATTATGTGTTGGCTTGGGACCATCGTGGTAGGGTGGTTGCCAAGTATGTTGGGTATCGCACTAGAGACACATTGATCAAGAGAAATGTGTGGGTGCCCAAAGTTCTTGTGACTAACGCCAAAGGACCCAAATCTATTTGGGTACCTAAAACAAAAGCTTGATTTGTTTTTGTAGGCATACTCCTCCGGTGGAACCAAGTGGGTGCTTGATAGTGGATGCACAAATCATATGACCGGAGAGAAGAGTATGTTCACTTCATTTGAGGCAAATGAAAGTTCAAGTGACAATATTGTGTTTGCCGATAATAGCCAAGGGAAGGTAAGAGGTCTAGGTAAAATTGCTATCTCAACCGATCATTCAATTTCAAATGTTTTCTTGGTGGAATTGTTGGACTACAACTTGTTATCCGTTTCACAACTTTGTGAGATGAGCTACAATTGTTTGTTCACCGATAAGAGTGTATCCGTCTTTAGAAGAAGTGATGACTCCGTTGCCTTCAAGGGTGTGCTCAAGGGAAAGCTTTATCTTGTGGATTTCTCATCGGAGAAAGCTCAACTTGATGCATGCTTGTTGGCAAAGTCTAGCTTGGGTTGGCTTTGGCATCGCCGACTAGCTCATGTTGGGATGAGAAATCTTGACAAGCTTCTAAAGGACGATCACATTCTTGGACTAACAAATGTTTCCTTTGAGAAAGATCATCTTTGTAGTGCATGTCAAGCGGGAAAGCAAGTTGGTGTGCCACATCCACCCAAGAGCATTGTCACCACCAAGACACCACTTGAGCTTCTACACATGGATATATTTGGGCCCGTGGCCTACATTAGTATTGGTGGTAACAAATATGGCTTTGTTATTGTTGATGATTATTCTCGTTTCACTTGGGTGTTCTTTTTGCATGACAAGAGTGAAGTGCATGAGATATTCAAGAAGTTTGCAAGAAAGGCACAAAACGAGTTCAATTGGAAGATCAAGAAAGTAAGAAGTGACAATGACACCGAATTCAAGAACACCAACATTGAAAAATTTTTTGGAGAGGAGGGAATTGGTCATCAATTTTCTATGCTTCTATGCCGTACACTCCTCAACAAAATGGCATTGTGGAGAGCAAGAATAGGACACTCATTGAGATGGCAAGGGCAATGCTAGATGAGTACAAAACTTCGGATCAATTTTGGGCCGAAGCCATCAACACCGCATGCCACGCCATCAACCGTCTCTACCTCCACAAGCTCTTGAGAAAAATGTCATATGAGCTTCTCATAGGTAAAAAGCCTAATGTGTCTTACTTTCGAGTTTTTGGAAGTAAGTGCTTCATTCTAAACAAGAAGCCCAAAAGCTCTAAGTTTGAACCTAAATGTGATGAAGGTTTCCTTCTTGGTTACGCATCAAATGCTCATGGTTACCGTGTTTTCAACAAAGCATCCGGTTGTGTTGAAATAGCATGTGACGTGGACTTTGATGAGACTAACGGCTCTCAAGTAGAGCAAGTTGATCCAAATTATGTAGATGAAGAGCCTCCACAACAAGCAATTGGGAAGCTAGCCATTGGAGAAGTAAGACCTCAAGATCCAAGTGAACAAAACAAGGAAAATGAGGACAAATCATCACCACCACATGTTGAACCATCTACTCCAACAAATGATCAAGATCAAGCACAAGATGGTGTCAACTCAAGTCAAGATGATGATCAAAATGATGATAGTCCAATCCAAGCTCAATCAAGTGTACCACATCCCTCGTGCCCAGCATTGCCACAGACCTCGCAAGTCACCCGTGGACAACATTCTTGGAAGCATCCAAAGAGGGGTGACTACTCGTTCTAGATTAGCAAGTTTTTGTGAACATTACTCGTTTGTTTCCTCTTTGGAACCTCTTAAGGTAGAAGAAGCACTTGATGATCCGGATTGGGTAATGGCCATGCAAGGGGAGCTCAACAATTTCAAGCGAAATGAAGTTTGGTCATTAGTTGAAAGGCCCAAGCAAAATGTGATCGGAACCAAGTGGGTATTTCGAAACAAACAAGATGAACATGGTGTAGTGACAAGAAACAAGGCAAGGTTGGTTGCTCAATGTTTCACTCAAATAGAAGGTTTGGATTTTGGTGAGACATATGCTCCCGTAGCTAGGCTTGAATCAATTCGTATTTTACTTGCCTATGCTACTCACCATGATTTCAAGCTACATCAAATGGATGTGAAGAGTGCATTTCTCAATGGACCAATTTCCGAATTGGTATATGTTGAGCAACCACCGGGCTTTGAAGACCCCAAGTATCCTCACCATGTATACAAGCTCCATAAGGCGCTCTATGGGCTTAAGCAAGCTCCTAGAGCATGGTATGAATGCCTTAAGGATTTTCTCTTAAGGAAAGGTTTTGAAATAGGCAAAGCCGATCCTACTCTCTTTACACGCAAGCAAGATAAAGATATTTTTGTGTGCCAAATATATGTCGATGACATTATATTTGGTTCTACTAACAATGTTTGGTGTGAAGAATTTAGTAGGATCATGACAAAGAGATTTGAGATGTCCATGATGCGTGAGTTGAAGTTCTTTCTTGGATTTCAAATCAAGCAACTCAAAGATGGCACTTTCATTAGTCAAACCAAGTATACCAAAGATATGCTCAAAAAATTTGACATGGAAAATACCAAACCCATCAAGATTCCCATGCCAACCAATGGACATCTTGATCTAAATGAAGATGGTAATACCGTGGATCAAAAGGTATATCGCTCCATGATTGGTTCTCTACTCTACCTTTGTGCATCTAGGCCCGATATCATGCTTAGTGTGTGCATGTGTGCAAGGTTTCAAACTAACCCGAAAGAGTGTCATTTGATGGCCGTTAAAAGAATTCTTAGATATTTAGTGCACACTCCTAATCTTGGCTTGTGGTATCCCAAAGGCTCAACTTTTAGTCTATTTGGCTATTCGGACTCCGATTACGCCGGTTGTAAAGTAGACCGAAAGAGTACAACGGGGACTTGCCAATTTCTTGGTCGGTCCTTGGTGTCATGGAGCTCAAAGAAGCAAAATTTGGTCGCTCTATCGACCGCCGAAGCCGAGTATGTGGCGGCTGGCGCTTGTTGTGCCCAACTACTTTGGATGAGGCAAACCTTGAGTGACTTCGGTTGTGAGTTTAGTGATATTCCGCTCTTATGTGACAATGAGTGCGCTATCAAGCTAGCTAACAATCCGGTGCAACACTCCCGAACAAAGCACATAGATATTCGTCACCACTTCTTACGAGATCATGAGGCAAAGGGAGATATTGCTTTACGTCATGTGAGCACCGAACGACAACTTGTCGATATCTTCACTAAGCCACTAGATGAGTCAAGATTTTGTGCTTTGAGGAGTGAACTAAATATCTTGGATTCTCGTAACGTGGCTTGAGCTCTTGCACACAAAATTGGTTGTTGTCTAGATAGGAAAAATGTTTTCTTTGTGTGCGTTCTTGAAAAATATTTGGTTCTTGTGATCGTTGGATCTTGTTTTGGCTATTGTGATCATTGTTATGTATTGTTGATTGTTGGCTGATCACATGTGTCAAAACGGTTCTTAGATGTCCATCTCTCAATCTCTCAATCTATCAAAAAAAAACTGGTCATAACTCAACATCCTTCTCTGCCCCCTTTCTGCTGAAATTTCTGGAGTCAGACACTCCGGCAACACCTTGGAGCAAAAAGCTTCCGAGAACCCCCTCGGGAAACCTGGTTCTCGGAATATCTGGTGCTGCCCTGGAGTATCCGACTCACATCTAAAAGGAGTGTATAGGTTGACCGTTATCCTCTTTCTAGTTGACCGTTTTCTTGACTCCACGTCGGTTCGCATTGACCAATTCCAACATCTATCCCTTGACCCGCGTACTGTTCCGTTTGACCCAATCTTATCCTCCACCCGACCTCTCTTTCCCGTGGGCGCGCCACCGCGGCTCTCTCTCCGGCGTCGCGAGGGAACCCGTCGCTCCCGTGGTCTTCCTCGCCGGCGAACCTGCGCAAGATCTTCGCGCCAGCCTCCTCCACTGCGTGTGACTCCTACTCTCCGCTGCTTTCGCCTGCGCGCGTGAATCTCGTCTCCTTCCCATGGTACGAACCCTAATCGCCACGGTCTTTCCTTCGATCTACACTTCTAAGTGATTGTAGTGGATTTCCTTGGGTAGGATGCTTCTCTAGGTGTGGTGGAACCTCCCCTAACGATCTTGTTGCAAACTCTTGGATAGTTTTCGAGTTTCAGGTCTTATCCTATCGGTTCTAGATTTGTTTTTCACGGATCATCATGCTCTAGTTTGAATCCTTCCTGTCCAAGTCGAAATTTGATCTCCTCATGTCTTGGTTTCTCTGGTGGCACAGTCCGTTATGTTGTTCACCATATCTTGTTTCCCAGGCGACCAAGAAACTCTTCTTTGAGAGTTCTTCTAGTGAGTCAGAAGGGGTTATCAGCGAGGATGACATCCCCATTGCTGCTCGAGCCAGAGGCCTTCGTGCAAATCCACCCCGTGCTGCTCGTGATGGAGGGACAGGGGGTGCGGGCAGAGGGGGAGCTGCTGCTGCTCATGCTCTCTCTGATGATGCTCTTCCCACTGCACGCACTGCCAGGAAGGTTGCTGTCAAGAAGAAGGTGGCATCCTCTGATGCTGCTGCAAGTTCTAAGAAGGCAGATGGGTCAGCTGACAAGCGCAAAGCCACTGGATCTGTTTCTGAGTCTATTTTGAGGGGGCAGGGTAGAGGCAGAGGTACTGGTGGGGTTAAGATCAGGGAGGGTGCTTCATCTGGTCAGGCACCTAGGTTTGGCAAGTCAGTTGCAGGGAGGCCAGCTCGACACCCATTGGATATTGGTGACACCATGCTTCGACCCTACCATCCAAAGAGGCAGCTGACAGATGATTTTCATGGAGAGAGTGTGGACTACAGGAGGGGCACACATGATCTTTGGGAGAAAAGGCATCTCAATCCCTACACTCAGCCCAAAGACAGTTCTGTTGTTGACATTCGGTTTTGGAATCGCTTCCAAGCCGACTACTACAAGTGTGCCGTCATGACAAAAGATGAGAAGACTGTGAGGATGTAGTGGATCGATTGGAAGCACATGAGAAATCAAGATGATGCCCATTTCAATCTCATTGTTGCTAATTGTGAGAGGAAGAATCTGTACAACATCATGCAATTCACTCATGATTAGAATGAAGAGATCATAGCTCAGTTCTTTGCCACCCTCTGGATTGATGCTGCTGCCCATCCACAAGTTATGCATTGGATGACTCAAGGAGAGAAGCTATCTGTCACTTATGATCAGTTTGCTCAAATCCTTGGATTCAATGAAGGTGACAAAGAGAAGCATAGGCTGCATGATGATGCCGTGTGTAGTGATGGAGAGATTGCTTTCATGTACAACAAGAAGTATGGGATAGTGGAATATGGGAAGAATCTTGGGATGAAGCCCTACTACAGGTATCTTCACATGCTGTTTCGCAAGACCATGCTCCCCAAAGTTGGTGATGCATCAGGTGTTCTAACCACAAATAGGAATCTGCTGGTATGGATGGCACCAAAGAAACTTGATGATTTCAGTGTCTTTGATTTTATTTGGAATGAAATTCTTGTCTGTTCCACCCTTCCCAACAAGAGCTGCGTGTATGGACCCTTCATCATGGCTATGATAGAGCATGTGACCGAGAGGGAGTTCCCATGTGACATGAAGCATAAGCCATACCGTCTTCAAGTCACGGATTGGGCAGCTAAGGCAAAGAAGAAAAATTCCAAATCTGGACAGCCACCTGCCTCCTCTAGTCCTAGTCAGCCCTCATCTTCTAGAGCTCCTGCTGCTTCTCCATTCAAGGGCAAGAGGAACACCAGCACCTTCTCCTTTCTCAGCAAGGCCATACAAAGCCTTTTCAAAGTTTGCACATATCAAGTTGTTGAGATTCACCGACAGGGTGAGAGGCAAGTGTTGATGGAAGCAAGGCAGAAAGAGATCATGCACAGAATGAACCTCTCACACTCACCTCCTCTTGATGCACCTCCTCCTATGCCTCATTTTGATAACCCATGGGCTGAAGATGATGATGATGATGAGGCAGATGTCGAAGAAGTGGATGAAGATGAGCTTGGTGATCCAGACGCTGCAGCCGCTGAAGGCGAATCTGAGGGGACGGCTGGGGACGATGGCGACGGAGACAGCGACACCTTTTAGAGCTTTCAGCTGATGCTACTCTCTTTTTGGTGCTTGATGCCAAAGGGGGAGTAATATGTGTTGCTGCTGCTGCTGCTCTGCTCCTGCTGCTGCTGTTGCTCTGCTGTCTGACTCTGACTTTTGGTTCCAGGGCCGGAATGTCTGATCATGTGTTGGATATTCCGGGCCTGATGGTGAACTGATCTATCTTAGGTTTTATTCTTCTCAATGATGGACATGTAAGACTTTGATGTGTGGTGGTGTGATGTAATGGTGTGCCAGGTGACACATTTGAACTTTTAGGGATTAAATGTTAGTGTGATACTCTGCTTATTCGATGTCATGAGTATGCTAGTCTATGTGATGGTCTACTGATTATTTGCACTTTGTTGGTTGTATAAGCATGTCATGAGCATCACGATTATTTTGTCTCACACTTTGCACCCCACGAATGCATGGATATTGGGGGGAGCCCTTGTAAATATGTGCAATATGTTGAGAATGACACATATGTTGGAGAAGCACATATTTAGGGGGAGTCACCCATATGGATGGATTCAAAATGATTATGATTTTTATTGTGAGCTTTGGTTATGTTGCCATCAATCACCAAAAAGGGGAGATTGAAAGTGCATCTAGGCTCTCCCTAGTGGGTTTTGGTTGAATGATGACAAATGTAACCAAAGAGCTAATGGTTTAATTAAGTTCATGGACAGGTCGTAAGATGATAAAATTTCATGTGTGGAACTTGATGATAATGCCCTCAAGAATTCATGGTGGACGGCGAAAAAGATTGAAAGATTTAAATTATTTTCTATTTTGAATTTGAGTTAGGAACGCCGTACTATCAAGGGGGATGCGTGTTGATCGTGCCATGGATGTTAAAGTGCTCAAAAGAAATAACAAGTGCAACAGTGCACATGAGAGACACAAATGCACTCACGGGCACAAGTGTTTCTGTTGGCAGATGCTCCGGCAAGGGGTCGGAGTATCCTAGTACAGAATCAGGGCACCCTGGAGTTTTCGGGACAGGACCGGAGTGTCCAGGGTCACTGTGTTGCACGTTCTTTTCTGTGGGAGGAGTATCCGGGGTCGACTCGGAGTCTCCGACCCAGATCTCGCAGACAGCACAACGGCTAGTTTTAGGGGCGCAGGTATAAATACCTTTTCGGCCCCTCCTCTTGTGCCTGCCGACCTCACACGCAAGAAACACATTCCCAAGCTTCCCACTCACTCCCTCAACCCTCTAGAGCTAATCTAAGTGAGATTTGAGAAGGGGTTTGAGAGAGCTCTTGGATTTCGGCGCGTGGAGAGCATCAACTTCATCTCTTGAGCATTTGAAGCATACTCGGCCATCAACTCGTGTTTGTTACTCTTGGAGCTTTTGCTCCTAGACGGCTAGGCGTCTCCGGTGAGCGCTCAACTCGTGTGAGCTTGCCCCGGAAAGTTTGTAAAGCCAATCCTCTCGAGGATATCATAGTAAGTAACCCTAGCTTGGCTTTTGGGCCCTAGGGAGAGGGTAGGGTTGTGGCTCAACCCGGTCTCTTGGAGGCACCTCAACGGAGACGTAACTTCTCTAGGGAAGTGAACTTCGGTAAACAAATCACTTGTCTCTTGTTGTGGTGGTTGTTCTTCGTGGTCATATGTTCTTCGTAGTTCATAGTTGACTTTCACATATTTGGTCCGATGTACTCGTGTGTGAAGTTTGTGGTGCAGCTCTTAGGTAGAAAAGAGTCCCTAGACGATTTCCCACCTTTCTATTCAAAGGAAATTAGCTAAGTGGATTTAAGTCTTTGCATCACATGCTCACTCTTTTCTGTCGTAGGAAAATCCGGGAACCTACTAGATACTCCAGGGGTTGGAGTATCTGATAGGGTGCCGGAAGTTCCGGTTACTAATCCGACTGTGAGATAAATTGTGTGCAGAAATAGAAGAAGATCCTATTCACCCCCCTCTAGGCATCTTGTGATCCTTTCAGACTCATTTGTGCATAATTGCTTTAAGAGATGCATCGACCAATTATAGTGACTTGCTAGTTGGCGATGAAGTGATCGATAGGAGAGATAAGGATGTTTACTAGCAAAGTTGTAAATGGCTTATTGGTGCATGAATGTTTTAGGCGATGCGTCAATGATTTTCAAATTTTAGCGCATCGATCAATTGGCAACGAAGCGAACAATAGCAGTGAAAAAGAAGCTTATGAGGAAAAACAAGGAAGTTTAGAAATGTTGCAAGTGACTCGATCATACATTAATATTTTAGTGGATGTGTCCATGGTTTTTGAATCGCAATGTGCCTGCCACCTACCGACAAAGTAAACACTAGAAGATAAAATATGATTTAGGGGAGGGAAAATACCGAAGTTATTGGAGTGTCGGGAATTTGCAATTAATTTTCAAATTGCATTACACCTACTCGATGACGATACTGTGAACAACAAAAGACAAAAAAATATGTTTATATAGAAAAAGGAATGTAAAGTTTACAAAAGTTGTAGACAGATCATATATCTATTTCACTCGATGCCTCAAATGTCTTCAAATTATAATTTACGTGCTACTTGGCAGTGAAGTGAACGATAAAAGAGAAAATAAGGCTCGTAAGAATAAAGAATGGAAAGTTTAGCAAAGTTGTTTGCTTTTGCATGACTACTTTGGTTGAAGTGTCGACATTTTTAGAATTGGAGTACATTTGTGAGCAATAGGGGAGAAAAGATGTTTTAGGGGTAAAGAAAGAATATGAGAGTTGCAAGTGATTCTTTTGTATACGTCACTTTTAATAAACACATTAACCGTTTCGAACTCTAGCGTGCCTGCCAGATGGCGGCACATCAAACTAAAGATGAGAGAAAAAAAGGTGCTTATAGGGACAAATAAGTTTAGTAATAAAGTTATAGGTGTCTCATTTAAACACGGCTACTTTAGTAAAGTTTTTCATGTTACTTAGTGATAAAGGAAATCATAGAGGAGAAAATATATAAAGAATAGATGATTTTTGAAGGCTAGTGGATCTACTTGTTAGCGGCAAAGTGCATAACGGAAGAGGAAAAATGTTTATAAAAAAATTAATAGAAAGTCATCAAATTTGTAAGTGGCTCATCGGTACCAACTATTTTAGTGGTAGACTTTACTGTTATCGGAAAATTATCGACCACTAACAAAAGAAGCCAAAAAGATGTTTTAGGACTAAAGACGATTTAGCAAAGTTATACGCGACTTATTTGTGGTCGTGGAATTCACTACTAGATGCTTTAACCTTTTTAAATTCTGATGCACTTACCATTTGGCAGCAAAACCAAACGTAAAAGAGTAAAACTTTATGGGAAGGAATGTAAAGTCTAGCAAAGTTACAGCGGGTTTCGTTAATAAGTTTATCAAAGCTACAGAGGCATGCGAAATGGTTCTCCTGGAGGTATCGACGGTTTTCGAGTTCATGGTGCCGTGCCCGTGGGTAACTCCAATAGTCCACTGCACGTGTCCGCGTCTATAGGGCGTGCGGCGCCGCTGCACATTCGCTGGCTCTCCTCCCGTGCGCCACCGAGCCGGCCGCGCGGACTCATCATATCACCCATCTATCTCTTCTTCTCGGGTGCGGGTCTGCCCCGCTCCACCGGTCCACCACCACCTCACCCCCGCGCTTCTCGGATTCCAGCTGTTCCCTCGGATCCTTGGCCCGTGTCCCGTGGCAACGCCGAGGTGGCTCCCATGATGCGCCCTCGCCACGCCAGTACGCCACCCCCGCCATGTGCGTGCCGCTTTTGCCACAGGAGGACGGGGGGCAGATCTCCTTGCCACGCCCATTCCCCTTCCCTTGCCCTCCCCCTGCCTCTTTCCCCCCACCGCCACTAGCTAGCCAAGCTAGCCAAGCGCACAGCCCCTGCTAGCCGAGGCCGCTCGCCGTTCCTTGCCGTGCGGGCGTGGACGGGTCCGTTGATCTCGCTCGCTGGGCGCCGGTGGTGGTGGCGGCTGCGGTGGTGGTTGGTGGTGCGCGGCGGGAGAGAAAAGGAGAAGAAAAAAGAAAAGAAAAGCCGCGGCGCTTTGCGCTGCTCCCTCTCTCTCTCTGCTCCTGTAGGTGTCACGAGATTTGGGCCTTAGCCTTTCGCTTTCCTTTTTCCTCTCGCTCACAAGCGACCCAGGGAGGGGAGGGGAGGGGAGGGAGCCGTAACATTCGAGCTGTTCCAATGGCGACTCCTGCCGCTGCTGTTGCTGTCGTCTCCAGCGCTTTGTTGGGGCAGTGGTAGCGCCGGAGGTAGACCTGTACCGCGGCGGAGGAGAGTACTAGGTAGGTTGGTAGGTGGTTGTAGCTCCGCGGCGCTCGCTCGCTTGCGTGAGCCTGGAAGGCAGTGGGTGGCTGGTCGGTTCTCGCGAGGGTGGTGGCGGCGTTGTTGCTCCCGCTCCGGTTGATGAGCATGGGGCATTGCTCCGAGCAGCGGCCCGGTTTCGAGGTGACCAAGGACTGGAACGGCGCCGACCAGGTCGCGATCCGGTCCCCGAGGGGGGCCTCCGTCCGGGTGAGTCCTCTTCTGCCTGAGTTTTTTTTTTACTTGCGGTTTCCCACGGGCGATCGGTTCGGCATTTCTCGGTCGCGCGAGAAGCTAAGTCTGATGCGAGCGTTCGGTTGTGGGTGTAGGTCTGCCTGCACGGTGGGCAGGTCGTCTCTTGGAGGAACGACCGCGGTGAGGAGCTCCTCTTCAGTAGCAGCAAGGTGAGTAGTATCTGTTGCAATGTGTCTTTCTTTTACTCGTCGGGGGGAAGGATCTGATTCTGTAACTGTGACCAATTGCAATACATACGCACCTGGTTACTTATCGTGAATATCCAGTTCGGGTATTCGCCAATAAAAAACATTTTGTTTGTGTTTACAGTTTGATGACATTACTCATAGGAAAACAAATTGGCGTTGATTAAATACTACTTCTACTACATGCATCACGCGTTCACTCTAGATATGTAGTTAGTCTATTTATGTGATTGGATGAAGGCAAGGCCAAATCAGTGATTACTCTCTGCGGCACATTGTCAAATTTGTTCTGAAGATTTCAGAATTGACCGCTTCCATTAGATTGGTTATCTGTTCCCCTTTATCCTTAAATTATACAGGCGAACATTTTTCTCTCTCTGCACTTGTGGTTTCTACACTAAAGACTTTGTGTCGGACCTGACATCCCCTTCTGAGAGCACAATAAGTTACAGCCTCCTTACTTTAAGAACTTTGGCAACCATTTTTCTGGCATACAGGCAATCTTCAAGCCACCAAGATCGATGCGTGGTGGTATTCCAATATGCTTCCCACAGGTATTGCAAATATTTCTGCCCACTCTGTGTTTTGTAGTAGACAATGCAAAACTTTGCCATTTTCCAAGTGAGGACAGTACTAAATGCTCGTGCAATATTCCTTTTGTTGAGGAGAATACTGAATCTTTTGAATGTTTAACTTTGTCAGTTTGGAAACTGTGGAACTTTGGAGCAGCATGGATTTGCAAGGAACAAGATATGGACAATAGATGAAGAGGCTCCACCACTAAATTATGGTGATATTAACAACAACAAAGCTTCTGTTGACCTTCTGCTAAAGCCATCTGAAGATGACCTGAAGTGCTGGCCACACTGGTATGATGACAGTTGCTTTGGCATGGTTGCATTTGAATTACAAATATGAACTTTTGTTACCGTTAAATGAAAGCAAATGTCAAAGTCGTTTCAGAATGAAGGAAGGCTGTTAGTTGTGTCCCTGTGGACTTTGGTGTCGAAAATCTTCCATGTGACTGATTTATCAGAACCTGGCTCTGCTTCAATTTTTTATGATGCGTATAAGAGAATAGTAGCTGGGTAATAAATTAGAGAAGGTGCTATTTCCCATCTCTTTTTCATCCATGATCTCATTCCATGTGCATATTTTGCTTAAAAAAAAGAATCTGAACAGGCCACACCTGTCTTGTTCTAGATGGGATACTCTGCACAATTATTCAGTGCTTCTTCTCAAAGCTAAGTCAATTAGTTCCGTGATAAAATAATATTTTTTGATTTCTGTGAGTTCATAGACAACGTACATTGATGGTTGTCTTAGCAAGCGTACCCATCTGATGAAATTATTTATGCTGTGAATCTGTACCATTTCCAAGTGTAAATCAATCTTTAGCAGATAAGTGTATGCTTTAAGTGAAAGTGCGAGTCCATTTCAATATAGATGCTTTATCTAATTTGGTTTTAATTTGAATTACAGTTTTGAGTTACGTCTCAGAGTCTCTCTTTCAATGGATGGAGACCTTTCACTGATATCACGTGTCAGGAATGTAAATGGGAAGCCATTCAGTTTCGCATTTGCTTATCATACATATCTTTCTGTTTCTGACATCAGGTATGGCACTATATAGATGGTTAATTCTTTTGTATCTGATTGGGTTCCTTGTTATATGCATAATTTGATGCAATGTTTTCAAACTAAAAAAAAGGTTCTATAAGTTATTGGTTTCTCTTGATACATACTTTAGGTCTTCAGCATTAGTGTTTATTTTTACCTTGAGACAGGGCTTAGAACTAACTATTTTCCTAGGGGGGGATAAATTAAAACGAAAGCACGTGGAATATTTGCTGTTTTTCTTGCTCATCACATTCCCCATCTTTTCTTTTTGTCTTCTTTTTCGAGATGAGGACCTCCCCAATTCCATTCCTTAAAACATAAATACATTCCCCACCTGAGGGCATATAATTAGAACTTTCCAATATCTACAAGCTTTATGAAATTTGTTCTGTAAAATAACATCATCCATGCATACTCAGAAAGAACCAGCCTGAATTGGACGAAGTCTTGTCGGTCGCCAAGTTGGTCAGGATACCTTGCTTAAAATAATGTAAAATTCCATGAAATTAACTTGATTCGATCGAAAAATATGACATGTTGGTATTACCATGAAGAAATGTATGCTCCTAACTTGGGTTTTAATGATTATCGAATTTCATTTTGAGATGCTCCTAACATGCTTTTAGAATCAGTAGATATTTTCTTCTCAATCAATGATCTCCTGGTTACTATTCAGAAGAATAATACAAAGAAGCATTCTGTTTTCCTGATGATATTATGCATGCGTTGATGTGTTGCATCTTGATTCCAGTGAAGTGAGGATAGAAGGTCTGGAGACCCTTGATTATCTAGACAACCTTAGTCAGCGAGAACGTTTTACCGAACAAGGAGACGCTATAACATTTGAATCAGAGGTACCTTTCTTCTGTCTTGATATACATGCATCATGAACATGTGGGGTTTATTTGAGCATTTCAGCTATATGGATTAGTTGATCATGAGAAAACTTGCTACTGTTATCTTTTGGCTAGATGGCTATGGTTGCATCCATGGATTTTGCACAGATACATCGGTTCATTGCTGTGAAGAGTTCTCTGAGTCTACGTTGCGGTCAAAATGTGCTTATTTTATTTTAATGATGTTGATGTCGCTCTCTTTGATTAATCTTTACGGAGTATGTCTTAGGTTACGAGGAGCTTAATGTTGTTGATGTCGCTCTCTTTGATTATTTTGCACAGAGCAAGTCTTAGGTTACTAGGAGCTTAATGCTGTTGACGTCGCTCTCTTTTATTAGTTTTTATTGAGTATAAGTCTTAGGTTACTAGTAGCTCATATGTAAGCTGCTGAGGTCATCAAAGTGTGCTTATACTAATTGTTCCATTGGGCATATTTAAATCTGAAGAGGTTGCTAACTATCCCAGGTTGATCGAGTCTATGTTGGCTCCCCAGGCGTCATTGCTGTTCTTGACCATGAGAAGAAACGCACATTCATCGTACGAAAAGAAGGGCTTCCTGATGTTGGTAAGATTATCTGTTTTTACTGCCTCCACAAACACCATACGCAATTTTCGTAACCTGTGTTCTTTCTCTGTATCCTCGCCACCGGCTGCATTCAGTTGTGTGGAACCCCTGGGAGAAGAAGTCGAAGACGATGACAGACTTCGGCGATGACGAGTACAAACAGATGCTCTGTGTGGACGCTGCCGCGGTGGAGAGGGCCATCACGCTGAAGCCTGGCGAGGAGTGGACGGGGAAGCTGGAGCTCTCCGCCGTGCCGTCGACCAACTGCAGCGACCACCTGGACCACCCGGGCAGGCTGTAGAGGGCCCCCGAGCTCGCTCGCCCTGACGAAAGGCATGTACTACTTTTTTTCATGTATGTACATGGGGGCGCTAGGTCCGCCGGCCCTGCTGGCTGCAGTATGATCAGCCTGCCAGCTGTTGAGTTTAAACTTACGTCAGATGCAATCATGCAAGTATTGCTGTGAATCTGTGATCGACATATGGTTCCCGCAGTGTGAAGTCTCAAAAGAGTTTATCTGCATCTCAATTTTACATCTCGCAAAAGTGCCGCCTGCTAACATTCCTGAAGCTAATACTAGTACATACACTCTACCATCAGCAAGGCAGAATCCAAGTTGTTGGATCCGGCAGCTGTTAGAAAACTAGGCAGCTGCTAGAAAACTAGGCAACATTTGGTATATTTTAATTTCAGAAATTAGCAACAAATTCATGACAACAGCGAGTGATCTAGTGATAACAGAGCATGTCCGAGTGTTTAAGTTAAATCTCCTAAATAACATGAAAAGAAGAAACAAGAACAAGATGAGGTTTAGAATGTACCCCGAGGCGGGACCGGCACCGGAGGCACCGGGTGCGCCGTCACCAGCTGGAGGAATCATCCTCGACTGGCCTTACTTGAAGTAGTCGATCTGATTTGGTGCAATAACGAGTTGCTGCAGTGGAGTCCATCGAACGGCCTCCTAGAAGTAGTCGTTCAGGCCTCCGGGAAGTAGTCGTACGCTCGAGGGAGACGGACGCCGGGAGATAGTCGTTCGGGTTGATGAAGCAGTCCGCCAGGAAGTAGTCGTTCGCTTGCCGCCGGGAAGTAGTCGTTCGTAGTGAGCAGTCGCGTACTCATACACTCCCCAAAAACCTTATCGTCTGTCTATCCCGAGCATAATCTCAAGACAGGGAGGGTTCGGAGGCTTCTGCTCACGCAAGCAGTGTGCGCGCAAGGCTTGCATCGGGAATGCAAGAGAGCAGCAGAACAACAGATGGAGAGAGTGAGAGGTCTTCTGAAGGGAGTATCAGAGAAGGCCTGAGAATGAGTTGCTGTGTGTCCGCCTGAGAGGAGATGCCTCCTCTTATAGGCGCATAGAGAGAAGGGGATGAACCTGGACGCTCACGTCAGCCAGCAATTGCCATTAACACGTCAGTTACTCTCAGCCATTTACTCGTCAATTACTTATAACGGCTAAGACTCAATCAATGTCATCAATGACAAAAAGTTCATCATACAGCACGCGCAGAGCGGCTCGGCTCAGCTCGAACACGACACAACATGAGCCACGGCCCGACGAGGCGAGCGAGCGCGTGTGGCACGCCCTTCTCCTTTTACCAGCTTCACAAGTGGTCCACAGTTGGTCTACCATTTAAGTCGGTCCATCCGAGATTTAACTTTCTAGCATTTATTAGTGGACCTTTAATTCTTTAATTAATTGAGACTAAAATGTGTCAAGGGTCCAATTAATCCAACAGCAGCTAAATTATTGTTTCTGTGCGTACCCATACATACAGCTATACACAAGACATGAATATCTGGCCAAAGCAAAACGGTAAACGAGGCCAGCCGGCACCCGCCCAGCCTTCTTCTGCTGGTACGATGTGGCGCCGCGCCGGTCTTGCGGCAAAGATTTCTAGCGCGCCTTGTCCTTGAAGGCCCTGACCTCGAGCCCGCCACCGTCCCTCTGAAGGAGGGCGTGCGGCACGTGCGTGCCGAACAAGAGGTCCCAGTGCGCGAAGAACGGCTGCGCGAAGTTGTAGCGGCCGCCGCCGCGCTGGTGGTGCACGTCGTGGTAGGCGGCGTTGTTCCGGAACGCGGCCTGGAGCGGGTTCCACGGCGCCGCGACGCCGCAGTGGTCGTCCACGCCCTTGACGGTGGCGAAGACGAAGAACGCCGCGGCGGCGCGCGGGGACATGCCCGAGACCGCGTAGGCGGCCGCGCCGGCCACCGTCTCCGTGAGCACGCCGTCGACGGGGTGGCTGTACTGCGCCGCGTACGCGTACGGCGCCGCCACGCGGTGGTGCCACGAGTGGAACCGCCGGTACATGTAGGGCACCGAGTGCATCAGCCGGTGCATGAGGTACTGCCACCCGTCGTGCACCAGCATTGCCACGCCGAACCGCGCCGCCACCACCAGGAACGGCTCCGGCGCCGCCGGGCTCGCCACGCTGCCGCCGTGCCCCTCTAGCTGCACGCACAGGAAGTCAGCAGCGCCGAAAAAGATCAGTCGCCGACTCGGCGATGGGTGCATTGATTGTTCAGCGCTTCAGCTTGTCAGGGCAAGAAAGCAATTGCAGTCAATGCCGATAATAACATGTGATTATGTGATGCGACTAGAGGCCGTTCGTGTAAAACACGAAATCTTCAGTCGTCACGAATACGTTTCAACTTCGATGCCGGTACCAACGCGGTTTTTCCCCAACCACATGTGCCACACACGTTATCGTGCGGCTGACACGTGCTTCGCCGCCCTCCCCCTCCCCCGGTCCCCGCCCCGCCCCGCCGCCGCATCCGCCCTTGCCGCTGCCGCGGTCCCCGCCCCGCCCGCCGCCGCATCCGTCCTTGCCGCTGCGCACATACTACCGCTGCCTCGCCCCGCTGCTGCCCCGCCACTCCGACGCACTGCATCTGCCCGCTGCCGCACATGCCGCCGCTGCTTCACCCCCGCTGCGGGTCAGCGGCGGCGAGTCGGCAGCGGGTCTCGGCAGCAGAGTGCAGCGACGCGCGGCGGAGCGACGGGGGCGACATGTCGGCAGCGGGTCAGCGGCGACTCGTCGGAGCGGCGGGGCGGGCGAGCGGAGTGGGTGCGGCGGAGTGGGCGGGTGGAGGAGGGCTGTCACGAATCTTAAAGCGCCGGTTAGTGGTAGGAGATAATGTGTGTTGCCACGTAGGGTTGTGGTGTTGCTTATGCGTGCTGGTACTACAAACCTTGAGCACCGCGACCGAGAGGGCGATCTGGATGGCTTGCTGGAGGAGCACGCCCCTGACGACGTCCTTCCTGGAGGCGATGTTCTTGGTCTCCTCCTCCCGGCGAGAGTGCAGCCTATACCTTTCCAGCACCGTGGTGTGCTCCAGCAGCACGTCGTAGATGCCGGCGTACACCCAGTACACGGCCACCGGCAGCAGCGTCACCACCACCTCCTCGCCGCTCATGAACACCATTGCTGGCTAGCTCTCACAATAGCTCGGTTGAGATCGAGCAGGCCGGCCAGCAGGCGAGGGATGAGAGAACAGACGTGCTGGCTGGCGATGTGCCTAGCTCGTCAACTAGACCTAGTTGCCGGCTTGTCGTACGTGCCCCTTGTGTGCTTGGCACTTGGCAGGCTCGTGCTCGATCTCGAGTTGTTTACTGTGCCGTGATCTTCTCGGTGGGAGAGGTGCCGAGGTATATAAGGCCAATACGGGCCCGCCAGATGTGACCCAAAGGGCGGAGAGACTTTTGTCGTTGACATTTTTTTCCATCTCGTAAGGTATGTACAACAGTTTAGACAAGTGTGTCTATTTGACACATAGAGACAGCTAAATAGACAGCTCTTAGAGCATCTCCAAGAGACTAGCCAAATCGTTTTCTAAAGTTAAATTTAGCTATTGTTCAAGAAAAAACGTTTTCAACAGACTCTGTAAATGACTCTCCAAATTTAGTGGCTCTCTATCCCACCTCATTCGCTAGCTATTTTTAGCTAGCCTACCACACTAGCCATCTTTAGCTAAATCAATAAATTTGACTAGTCTTTTTAGCTAATCTCTTGGAGATGCTCTTAGATTGTCTATTTAGCTGTTTATGTGATAATTAATACACACCCTGGTTACTGTTGTTTTGTATGGGAGCATGTATCAAAATAGTAGATGAGATAGTACACAACAACACTATCTTTGCTCATTAAATAATGATTCATTTTGTTCATGTGACAATAAAAATACAGCTGCTGTGTCTGTGAGTTGTATGTCTAAGGCTACTTTGGCGATGACTTCGCGACACACATGAACGCGCAGGGGCATTGGCGTTTTCGGACAACATTATTGCTTGAAGAAAAGCGCGCGTTCAGTATCTTCAATTCAGACCGTGTTTCATCTTCAGAAGAAACTTCAAATCGAGATTTTTTTCCATCAAGGCGTACGTAGGCGGTGATGTCTGTGCCGGGCCGGGCATGCCTATCTACCCATCTGAAGGCTGCCGCGGGTATTCTACCCCGATTCTTCAGTAGGTTGGACTAACATAAATATGTTCAAACTGACAAATCCGCAACTAGAAGTTGATCATCACAATGTCAAAACTCGTGTTGTTTTCTCGTATCAATAAAATCCGGTCAGCGGATACCTTCTTCTTCTTCACGTGGCAAATTCGCCTCTGTACATTATTGCTTCGGTCATTACTCCAATGGGCCGCCATTTCACGCAGTCTATGCTCCGGACAACGTTCAGGTCCTTGCTTCTTGCTTCGTTTCAAACTTTGCTCAACCCTTTTTATCCGATTTTCGCAAAAAAAAACTTTTTATCCGATCGATGTGTCCAGTTTTCAACCATAGTATCATCCGATCTGCCGGAATAATACCCGGTCCTTTATTGGTTGTTCTGGTCATGCTTTCTTCTTAGCATGACTTGTATCACCTCTGTACGTTTCTATGGTCAATTGCTCCTGAGCATCCTCATTTTTAATGGCTTGAAACTCATCATAGATAAGTCCTAGTATCCTCTAGTTTTTGCTATAGCTTGGAATTCGTCCCGGACCTGAAACCAGTCTTATTTAAGAGACAATTTAGTCTTAATGATTATTTTATAATCATTAAAATAACAAACAGTGGCCGGATGGAGCTATTTTTCTTACACCGATAAGTAAAAAGTCACCTTGGAGGCCCTATTGTGGATAATCATGTTGCATACCACCAAAACAATAATTAGCCATGAATACAATCACTTATGCTAGGCTCGAGAATACGTCTATAATAAGGACTGCTGGCTTTGTTGTTTAGGTGAAATTTTAAAAGATTTCACCAACAACAATATAATTCTAATAAACTTTTATATACGTGAGCAAAGAGGCGGTAGTAGTACATAATTTTTAAAAGAGTGACTGCAAGTAATTTACCGCGGAAGTTTTATTAAAAGAAAAAAGAGTAAATTGCACCATCATACAACAACTTATATGGTTTGATCATTTCGGTCCAAGAAGTTGCAAAACGTGCAAATTAACACATGGACTTATCATTTAATTATGTGCATGTACAATCATATGTATATTACAGAGCATATTTCGTAAGCTACTACTACTTTATATTAAGGAAAACTAGAGCTACACTACTGTCTATATCACTGAAAAATTATTGTGTTGGGCAAAAGATCAACGTATCCATGCACGTTGATGAGAGTTGATCATAGGCAACATCCATGTTTTTTGATACTGAATATGTATTAATAAATGAAGGTTATTTTTAAACAGAATATGATGCCATCTATCTGGCACATTAAAATCAATACTTGTGAGTCTGTGACTCAAACTATAGTCCACATGGACCGTTAACATGGCAAAATACTCTTCGTGGCGTATTTTTGACCGTACACGTGCACACTTGACAAGGTTATATACCTATTTACATATTTTACAACTTATTGGATCAAAGTGATATAACAATACAAGTTGTTGTATATATGGTGGGTGCAATTTAATCAAGAAAAACCCATTTTCCCCCTAAAGGCTACCTGAAATTATAGACCGATTTAGTTTTTAAAAAATATTAGAGAAGTAAACAAGCGGGTGAGATTGATACGACGAGAACATAGTCTTATTATGAGTTTCACCGTTCGGTACGATCGACGTGTATGAGCGCTTCGACGAGTCCAACGAAGAAGAATTGTTTGAGCGTTTCCGAGAGCTTTCGACAGCTGACACGGTCCTGATGGTCATGATCAGCATTCGTTCCTCGGCTTTCCCCAGATGTTATTAGTAATAGACGTAGTAGAACCGTGCAAGCCAGGGACACCGTATCGCTCCTCGCAGCCGAGGAGGGCATCGCTTCACACCGCAAGCCGCCGCCGGCGCAGTGCGTGGCGGCTGACAGAAAGCTAAGCTAGCGCGTCGGCCTGGCCGCCTAGCAGGAATCAATCAACGTTGTTGGCGCCGGCGTGCCGCTAGTCGCAGATCTGAATCGACGACCCTGCTAGCTCTATTTGTCAACTCGGATAGATGCATGGCGCGCATGATGTCACCACGTACGTACCGCATGCATTCGCTGGACGTGCGACCAAACTAACAAAGACTGCTACCGAACTGGAGCTGACCGCTCTCTGTGGGTCAACTCGATCGAGTAGCATATGGTTGTGGTGTGGGTTGTGACGCCGAAGAGCTCAGGCGCTCAGCAGCAAGCGCGCGCATGCCCGCCCGGGCCGGCACGTCGGTGTCAGCTGAGCTCGGGCTCATGATATAGTTTGATAGATCGGGCCGTTGGGTTTACAAAATGTTTTCATTGATTGCTACTACAACCAGCTAGTACAAGGTTTCCCATGTGGCCATATTGTATGAGATCACGACACGGCAACTTTAAAGTTTCCTTCTCGGCGGTGGTATACGAGGAAATTAAATATATATTTATATATAGACTCATGCGTGACACTGACACTACAGATAAGTTTATCTATCTATCTACATATATATACACACACTATAAAGATCCAGTAGAATTGAAAACATTTTTCACTAAAATATTTTCTACCCACTCCTCACGGAGGACCCACATATCAGGTACAACGGTTGAAACGACGTGAAAAGTTTTTAAAAAACGATGTTTCTAGAGAGTTTTTACCTTTTTTAGTATTACTTTTTCACCATAAAATTTTTTTACCCACCTCGTGTACCCACCAAATACGTTACATGTATACGGCAGGGGCACCAAATACGTTACATGTATACGGCAGGGCGTACGGACTATATTGCATGATCATATTGCATCCGTGGCCCGTCGCTACGACTCTACCCGACACGAGCACCGCATTTGTGTCGTCCACTGCCCGGACTCTGTCCGTCAACGTCACCGATCAGGATACGGCAAAGATTAATATACTCAGCTCCCACCGAGAACAGACAGTGGATTTTCAAGACAAAAAATCAACAGCCATTGTCTCTGTGTCTATGCACCGAGTTAAAAAATCATCAAGAAACCAAATCTCGTTGTTGATGGGCCGCCACCGAGGTCACTCACGGGTGAACTCATTTGAATAATGGTTGCATCTCAAGTTATCAACATGTTGCCAACGCTGCCTGTGCACCATCAAATCTCACCCACACAGAGTGGCGCTACCACGTTAATAGGTCCAGTTTACACACAAATTTAAAGTTCAATTTGAGAATAATTTGCATATGAGGTCTAGAAAGAACACACAATGTCTTAGTTTTCTCCTATTGCAGCGCACGGATTTTAACTATTTCTAAAGCACAACGGATTTTTTTTATTTCTAAAGTCTAGGATCGAGTTCTTTTGAAAATACTACTCACCGAAAAAATCCTACCCACCTCTCACAAATGACCCACATGTCAGGTCTATTGAAGGAAAAGACGTGGAAAGTTTTTACAAATAAGAAAAAACGATGTTTGTAGCGAGTTCTTACCGTTTTGGCATCACTTTTCTTACCATGAATTTTTTTTACCTACCCCGTGTACCCACCAATCAAATAGTCTAAAATTACCCCCATAATAACGGTAGCACGCGCGTGGCGCGCGGGCATATTAGCATCTACTACTAATCCGCAACACCCCTATACGGCGACGCTAGGGCTCCTATGACTCTCTAAACCCTCGTCAAGAACGGGATGCCCTAGGGCGACAACACCGGCGGCGGCGAGAGCATGTATGAGTATTCCGACGACGACGACGATTGCATGTACGACTACGGCGACGATGACAACGATGAGTACGGCATCAACGACGCGGAGCAGACGATGGCAACAGCCACCGCCCAGGCGCCCTACGTTGTTCTAACCGAGGACCAAGTGCTCGACAGCAGGCCGACACGATGGCCAAGATCGCCGAGGAGGGCACGCATGATGCTCACAAGCTGTTCGGCGTCACGACCCTTGACGTGGTCCACACCAACGCGTTCGTCGCGGCGAGGAAAGGCCTCCCGCTTGGCGATGTCGATGATCCGGTCGTCGGCGTCCACCTGGCGGGGAGCACCGTCCTACCGCTGTTGTCCAAGGCGTAGCGCAATGCAGCGACGTGCACGGACGAGGAGGTGGATGAGCTCACGGCGAGGGTCTAGAACGCGGGCACTGAGGTGGTTGAGGCCAAGGCTGGCGCCGGATCCGTGACGCTGTCGATGGTGTACGCTGCGTCACGGTTATTGAAGGCGTCTGCGGGAGCTCGACGGTGACGACGGCGTGTACGAGTGCGCGAACTTGGAGCTGCAGGTGGTGCTGGAGCTGCCGTGCTTCCCGTGCAGGGTGAAGCTCGGGAGGGAAGGGGTCGAGGAGGTGGTGGGGTCGGAGCTCAAGGGGTTGTCAGAGTACGAGGCGTGCGCGCAAGCCGCAACTCAAGGCCAGCATCGACTAGGGCGCGTACGTTCAGCAGTAGCAGGAGGCGACGTTGAATTGAATGAACCTGCTGAGGAATTGTCTGTTGTTTTTGTGTCAGGTTCTGCGTGCTTGGTTGTGCTAGTTTTGTATCAAAGTTGAAGCTGCCGATCTCCATGAAGTTCATGCGTGGGAGTTAGTGCATCCGTCCCGTTGATACGAGTAAATAGAATTGCTTCGTTGGATGCTACCTCCATCCTGTTGTCACACGAAGCTGAACTCATGCTTGTGTTTTCAGCAAAGTCAGACCTTGGTAGCCATTGTCTGCAAGTTGTGGAGAACATATACATATATGTGTTGTGAAATTTCGGTTGGTAACATACGGCGTTTACATGAGTGGATCTTTTTGGGTGGATGAAATGTAGTATGTTGTCTTTTTGTTTAGATGACACCATACTATTTTGACAAGTAGAGCATAATTCATTCATGTATTTTTGAATTAGATATCTAAGAGCTCACACATTTTTTATTATAAAATTATGAGAGCGTGTCTTCATTGTGCTCCGGCTCCTAGACAACAGCTTCTTGGGCAGCGTGGCCGACATGACGACAACGTACAGGGTGGCGACGGGAACGCGGCCTACATCTCGGCCACGAAACTATGCTAGATCGATTAGTTTTATCGAAGTTACTGCATTTACATACTTAGAACTCGTAGATGCATGGAATCATTAGAAAATTAGTGCGGTGTGGTTTTCTTGTCCAGTGAAACTGAGAAAGTAAATTATATTATATATAATAGAAATTTTAATGTTTACGCTTTACACCATGCTATGTCTATCTTATTATTTTTTCTGCCGTTAGAGGCATCACAAAGGATGTTAGCATCGGTTCTAACCAAGGTGATATTTTTGTCAATGCATGAAGTCGATGGATTTAAAGTTCTTCAGTTGGTCACCAAGGTTCTTCAAGACAATTCAAGGCCTTCAAACATCGACATTAATTTTCATCATTGGTTAAAAAAAGATATTACACAAAACAGATAAGTTTAAATCATTTTGACCTCAGTTTACTCTTTACCAAGTTACCGGTTAATTTATCAAATTAAAGAAGTAAAGAAGTAAAATTCTTGTTTACTATGTTTTTCTAATACACGCGTGTACTCTACTAGTGTTTATATATTATGTAGTATATACTGTTTTCGTTCAAATTACTATCCGTTTATTGTTTTTTTCTGCAATGTTAGACGTCTTATTAGTCAAAATATACGGAAATTTAAGTCATCTTTTAAGTTGGTAAAGAAAGTTATAAATAGAATAAATTATATATATATATGAATAAAATGGATGATCAAACATTATAAAAAATCACAACGATTTAATATGACAAGAATGTAACAGTGACTAGGTAATTGACATGAAGGCACAGACCCCGAGGGCGAATCATTTCGCCGCTTGACATATGCAATTGGAAGCTGTAAGGCTCTCCGCACTCACGTTATTCTATTTTTTTCTCCTAAAAATAATATTCTATCCAAGTCATCGAGATTCTTTTTCTATCCTAATTTCTTCCGCACCCATCTCTCCTCTGTACTCTCCTTTATATCAACCACCACATATTTTATTTCACCATCCCCAACTACCATCTCATTTTAACAAACCTTCGTATCCTAATAATTTGAAATGATGATTCTTAAATAATAGAATCTGAAATAATTAGTAATACAATTTTTAATTAAGTAATAATTTTTAGTAATACTATTTAATTAAAAAACTTCATATTTATTTTCTTCTTTCTTATTCTTTTCTCTTTTTTCTTTAATTTTTATTTCTTTTTTTCTCTCTTCTCCTCTTCCCCTACTCTCTCTCTCGTGCAAACTCCGTCCACCCCCTCCTCCTCCTCCTCATCCTCTCTCTCTCCCTCCCCACGCGCCGCCCGATCTCCTCCTCCCCATGCACCGACCCACCGCCGCCTCTGCCTCCTGCCGCCGCCGCCCCGCCGCACCTCGGCCTCCGCGCGCCGCACCACCGCCGCTTCCCCACGCGCCGCAGCGGATCCCGCCCCCAACAGACCCTTCGTCTCCGCCTTCCTCCCACGAACAGCGCCAGCACCCTCCGCCGACGACCCCGAGGCGGTGTGCCGCTGCTGCGGCGCGACGGAGACCGACCACGCTCTCCCGCCGTCGCCGCGTCCTCCACCCTTGAGCGGCTCACGCCCCTGTCCCGCGTGGGCGCATCCCCGCCGCCGACGCTAGTAGCAGGAGAGGCGGAGGGAGGAGAAATTTCAAGAATTGACACCAAATTCGTAAGCCTTTTAAAATTTGACACCCTGACCCACATGTCATTGACTCTGGATGACCCCCAGGTCATTGTGATATGGGTGTCAAATCTTGAAAGGCTCGCGAATTTGTTCCCCAATATCAAAATCTATTGCGGAGGGAGAGGTGGCAGAGTCAAAGAGTGGGTTGATGTGGGTGCGGCGTGGGCACGGGGGCGGGGTGGAGGAGTGGGAGGTGGATGGGGAGGCGGAGAAGTGGAGCGCGCGGGCAATGGCGGCGTCGGTGAAGGAGCGGCTTGGCTGCCGAGCGGGCGCAAGTCTTCCCCGGGTCCGGTGGTGGGTGCTCGAGTGGCGTGGCGGCGGCTCCGTGCGAAGGAGTGGGGCGGAGGAGCGCGGCGGAGCACGGTGGCCAGAGCGCGCACGGTCGGTTGGGGTGGCGCGCGGGCCCCACGCCACGTCGGCCCGCCCAGGAGCTTCGCCATCCGGCCACAAATGGCAGAGAGCCGGGCCTCCGGCATTTTACCGGAGCGCTCACAGGAGACAGGCGCGGGCCTTCGTTCCCCTAAACGCTCCTGCACGGAGGTTTAGGGGAGACTGGTGCGGGCAGCCTAAGGCCTTGTTTAGTTACCAAATTCTACTATGTAAAAAAAGATTCCTATCCCATCAAAATATCGGCACATGTATGGAGTACTAAATATAGATAAAATCAAAAACTAATTACACAGTTTTGTTGTACTTTACGAGACGGACATTTTAAGCCTAATTAATCAATTTTGAATAATTATTCACAAATACAAATGAAATGCTACGGTGTCGTATTTACGACATTTTTCAAACTAAACAAGGGCTCGCAAGCAGATGCGGCTCGACTTATGACACGTTGAATTAGAAGAACTGGAACTCGGTCTAGTCTCCTTTGTTTGCTGAACGGAACAATTCTTTGTTGTTTCTTCGCAAATTAAGAAAATTTAATACCTCGAAAGTGTTGGATCGTGTGATTAGCTCACACATGCTCCAAACTGCAATGACGATCAACACGACGTGAAGCTGTCGCCCGCCGGCTGGCCGGTGTGTAAGACGAACAAGCATTATGGTTCACCGGTCGGCTGGTCCAACGCGGCATGCTATACTATCGCCGACCTAATAACTACAGTAATCAGGGGAAAGTTTCCATGCCCCGGCTAGAAACTGTGTAAACAATACCGGTAGTCTTGCGGTTGCAGCCGGCCCCTTCGTAGGGGCCGTTGCCGAAGTACTCTCTGATTCGGCTAGTTTATAATGATCGGAGAGGTACCCACCAGTATATATATATATATATATATATATATTACCTCTGAATATCTCTATTGAGATACCTCTGGATACTCTCTTTGTTTCCACCGTCCGATTTCTCGGAACGAATGACTCTAGTTAATTCCAATCATTTTAAAATTCCTCTAAATACTATTATGTAACTAAAAAACTAAAAACTAGAGTAACAGAGAATTAATTAGCAGAGAAGTAATAAAAAAATAAAGCAATTATTTCTCATGTAAAAGAACTATCTCTAGGCGATAACCAATAGAGAAGAAGAGGAGATTAGGAGAGGAAACAAGAGAGAAGAGAAGGGATTAGATGCAAGTTTGTTTTCAACAAGTCACTCAACATAGTTTCTATACGTAGTGTCTAGATGGCATGACAACTATGAAAACTATCTTGTAGTATAGGTATGTATTAGATTAGACTTAGAATATGGCTATTGGCTAGTATTTATAAAAAAACTAGATTTGTAGATACCAATAATCTACTCTCTCCACCCAAACTTAAAATTCATTAGGGCATTTTTTAGATATATGTATATATAGTTTTATTATATATTTAGGCATAGTGTAGATCTATGTACATAGTAAAGTCTATCTACAGAAAAGCTAAGATAATAAGTTGGTTGTAAAGGACAAGTATCTACATGTCATTGGCTCTGTGGCATATGGTGTGGGATTAGGATCCCCGGATACCCTCAAGAAAGAAGACCGAGTCCTAGCAGAACTACTCGTGTACTCCTACTATGACTCCCATATTGTAACCGACTAGAAGACCTACGATATAACCTTGCCCCTGTGATATATAAAGGAGGACGGTGGTCCCTAGATTGGCAGAAGAGACTAGATCAGACCAAGCTACTCAAAACAACTCAACTCATAAACAAAAACAATACTGCGTACATGACGTAGGGTATTACGCACATTACGGCCTAAAACTGTGTAAATCGTTGTCTTGTGTGTGCACCATCGTTCCTTAGAACTCGGCGAGACCCACAGCTTCTTTATTCTGAGGTACCCTAGGCATGTACTCGGTCGTTAAACACCGACATATGGATACCTCTGATCCTACCACCAATGGGGGAGACAACCGGCCTGAGCCCAATTCTGACGAGATTGTGGGCCTACCCTGAGGTGGCCCACAAGGACTCGTCGACTTGCTGGACAAGTTTGATGATGACGTGGCATGCAAGACGTGTAATCCGGCATGCCGATTGCGCCTGGATCCTTAGGTGTATCTGTTGTAATCTTGTTGGATTAGTTTGCTTGATTTAATCCAATAGGTTTAGATCTTAACTGGCCTGTAAACCCTTGGTAGTCGGCCTATATAAAACGGCCTAGGTCGACCCCTAGAGGGACATAAGAGAACCAACCCCCCATTAATTGTAGCCACAAAGTTCGTCGTAGCTTCCTAAAGCTTTGTCGAACACAAGCAATACACTACCACCAAAGGACATAGAGTATTATACCCCAGGGTAGCCCGAATCTATCTAAATCTTGCGTCTTGTGTTACCTCAAGCTTGTTAACTTCGCGATCCCCTTTACCTACAAATCTACCACACAAGTATCTTCTCGTGGATTGCCGATCTTAAAGTCCAACATGCTCCTCTCCCTCTGGAGGAAAATACTATGCGTCCACCTAGTTAGTGCCTAGGGCCCAATGGGCAAATATTGTTCATAAAAATACAAATGTACCATAGAAAATATGAAGTTCCTGTGCCATCATTCAAATTTTAATGTATTTAATGGCGCATACACAGAATTATGTAGGCCTTCATACAGAAAGCTTGTCATCACGATTGCACAGCAAACAAAGCATCAAATTTTTTACTACAAAAAACGTTCATGTGTTCGTATTTGTTACCTAAGAGCAACTCCAACATATTGATAATATGAATCCCCTTTCCCTATACTTGTCAATAAAGGGAATTGAGAGGAAAAAACACGGCTCCAACAGATCCTCTTTATATTTCACTTTTCCTATATTTTTTTCTCAATCCCCTTTATTCCAATTGCAACCCACTTTAGAAAGGGGAGACAACGCCTCTCCCCTTTCCGCCGCAAGCTGCTTCGCCCGGGCTTCGCACCGCCGGCTGCCGCGCACCAGCACACCACGCCCCCCGCACGCGGCGGCCCGCCCGCCGAGCACCATCGCCCCTGCTGCACCAAGCACGCCGAGCGTCGCCACCCTACCCAGGTTCGCCCTGCTGCACGAGCTGCTCCACCATGGATCCCCGCGCTACTCAGCCACCGCCGGAAGCGCCGCAAGGCCCATCGCCGGTTGGCCGCATGAGCTCGAGCTCATGGCTAGCGGCGCCGCCCACGGCTTCTCTAGATTTGGCTCCGGCGCCGGCGTCACCACCTCCAGGAGCCTCGAGACGCCGGCGAGCTCGAGCCGCGTCGCCGCCAGCTGCCAGTCTTGGGCACGTCGGCCATCGGCGTGCCGCGCCGCTCGTGCGCCCACCACCGGCTTCCATGCGTCGCACCACACCATTCAACGAGGCTGCCTGCGTCGTGCCGCTCGCTCGTGTCCGCCTAGCGCCGCCATTCGCCGAGATTGCTCGCGTCCGGACGCACGCGCCTCCGCCTGCCACCGTACGGAAGGTGGGCGAGGTCGAGCACCTTCCACTGGATCTTGCCCGTGCAGCGGTGGAAGGCGAGTGTGAAGAGCCATAGAGAGCGGAGGCCCAGCGCGCGGCGGAGCGCGATGAGGCACGTCATGTCGTCGAGGCGGTGAGGCCAGCGGTGGTACACGAGGCAGCAGGCGGCGTGGGCGGCGACGGGAGGCGGAGGAGGCAGCCGAGTGCCGCGTCGTCGGGAAGGCTCGAGAATAGCGAAGAAGAGAGAGAGAGAGAGGAAATAGACATAGATAGAAAATAAAAATAGATTAAGTCAATTACAAATGGGACTCGCATGTCAGGAAAAAGGAAAGCAGACTAAGAAAAGGAGATCGGTTGGTGACCATCCCTCCGATATTCTAAAAATCTGAAAGGATATTTTCCTGTATTAAGAAAAAGGAAAAAGTGGATCCGTTGAAGTTGCTCAAAGCGATTATTAGCACCGGTGCGGTGAGATGAAAATGCCACCGGGATAGACACGTGGACATGTAGTTTTCATCACGATAGTGGCATGTTAGAGGCAACATCCGCCATTGCACTTTCTTCAAGTTATGGAGGACCATGCATGCAAGTATTAAAAAAAGAAGTATTAGTTTATGACTGCTTTGGAATTCGGTAAGATGGTAACAAAATCCTCCGCATCATCTTCGGAACACCAAATGAATGCTCGGTAACGTTGTGAAGAGATGAAAACACAAAACTTATGACTTCGTTTTCAGGAAATGCATGCAGCAAAAGATCCAAATTTGAGATTTTCTACACCAAAAACACTTTTGAACGAGGACATTCATACATGGATGACAAGTCAAGATTAGCCTCATAAAAATCTTAATATTTCTTGAGGTTTCTACCACGTGGAAATGCTCTTTAATGGAACTTTTGTTTTAGTTGGCCATGACCAACAACTTACCAGGTTTGCTTGGCGGGCTGGGAATTCTAGATTTATCAATTTTTTCTAGTAAACTATTTGGAGCTCACGAAGCCCATGTCAAAGTAATCGTATTCTGGGCTGGGGCAATAAATCTATATGAAGTGACCCGTCTTGTTACTAGAAATGCCCATATATGAACAAAATATCTCCTTTTTTCCACTCAGGCTTGGTCATTGGGAAAAAAGAGTCATTATTAAAAATTAAAAAATCCACCGGATACATACTTATTTTGGGAAAAATGAGTATATTATGTAATACAAATATTTAGAATTTACGGAATCTAAATAAATAAGAATTGAGCTAACTTGGTGAGGAGGTGGGAACTTTTTGCCATAATTACATATAGAATAATTGAAAACCCTTATGGCATTAATATATCCAAATGATCCCATGGAAAGGTAAACCTCAGGTCAGACGGCGACGGTGGCGGCGCGCGACTGCGCGAGGTGACCAGTGACTGATGCATCGTCCCCTGAAAGTGGAATTGTGTGGTTTGTTGGACTGTTGTAACTTAGTCGATGGATTGGGCCTATTATTCTTTGCCTAAAATTAAGTGTCTTTGTATTTTGTTAGATCACAATGCTTCCTGCAAGATGATCGATCAGCCCGCCGGCTGTTGAGTTTAAACTTGTGTCAGATGCAAGTATTGATGTGATCGACATGGTTCCTGCAGAGTGAAGTCTCTGAGTTTATCCTTGACTCGTTTTTACATCTCGCAGAAGTCCTGAAGCTAATAATGTTACTATCAGAAAGACAGAATCCAAGTTGATGGATCCGCACTACCAGAATCCTTCACATCCGCCCGCCTCCTCCGCCTCGGCCATTTTTGGACCCGGTGCTGATGGGGCTTCAGCACCGGGTCCAACGGCTAGAAGCGGGGGCGGCGCTGCGGGGTGCCAGGGCGAAGACATTAGCACCGGGTCGTGGCAAGACCCGGTGCTAAAGGGTGAACATTAGCACCGGGTCTTGCCACGACCCGGTGCTAATGTATTCGTCCTGACACCCCGCATCGCCTCCCCCGCTCCTAGCCGTTTGACCCGGTGCTGAAGCCCCATCAGCACCGGGTCCAAAAATGGCCGAGGCGGAGGAGGCGGGCGGATGTGAAGGATTCTGGTAGTGTCAATAAAGAATTGTAAAATTACTGAAGCCTCAAAACGATGTTTGCTTTAGCAAAATCACTTCCTACTGAACACTACTCACAAGTCACAACTACACAGGCGCTCCTAATTTCTATGAGATGGAATTACTCAATAGATGATCATGGGATCATTAGCTAGTATGGAAACACTAAAGGATTGACCGGGTATTTAGTAGTCTGGTAATAACAAGCAAGCAAAGGAATAGAATTTCCTTGTGCTGTGTGATTGGTGATCGCAAAGATGAAGTCAAAGAGACTAAAGACGACGCCCATCACTGTGACAACTAATCCTGCGATAAACGAGTAGAAAAAATGCAATCAGTTATCCAACTATTTACATTCAAACGGATGATGATGATGTTGAAGTTATTTAATGCCCATACTGTTGAAAACAAAAAGATCGATTACTGATCTGTTTGGCAAAAAAAAAAGAATACCTCATCATCAACCGCACGCATTTTGTCAGCATCTGCATTTTGCTTCTTCAGTTCAGCAACAGCCCTACCCTCCTCATGGGAATCTTTTGCACAACACACCTACGTCTTCTGGGTGATTGTAAACCTTTCGACATTTTTCAACCTGTACTGAAAAAAGAAAACAATAGTGAGAGGCAACAAATTTTGGAAAAAATCAACCACATTCCAATAATCATTTCTAATGATCTAAAAGATGATACAAATTATTGGATGCAAAAAGTACTGGAAAATGATACTACACCTATTTGGTTGGAGTTAAGGGAACAATTGGGATTCCAAATTTAGGGATGACATGCAATTCTACTTGATCCCCATGGATTGCACTAGCTTGGACACAAATCAGCGCATATAAACTACATGACACCAAAATATTAATTCTTAGACCAACAACATACAATTCTTACTACCACACCAACCATTTTACCGAACTACGTACCAAGTACAAATTTGGAAGCCATTTTGTTGCATAATCGATTACCAAAATACCATTGGAAGGTAATTTGAACAAAGAATTGGAGAATTATATTTTTTGAACTACTGAGCTACCAAAAAGTTTCTAATGATCATTGTTACTCAATGAAAAGACATCAGGGTGCTACTACCAAAAGGGAGAATTATTTCTACTATCGAACAAAATTGGAGAATCAGGAGAGATGTCGTGGTGTAAAAAAAAGTGTCACCTCAATTTCTCCCTGGCCATTATTTGTTCACTGCCGGTGATGATTACCATGCCACCGTGAACATAAAAATAGAGGAAATCCTTCAAAGAATCGAAACCCTGAACATCCAAGCATCTCAATCACACATGAATAAACTAGAGGGTTCAGAACAAGGGACGATGCAAAAAAATACTGACGCTCCCTTCCCAGTAGCAGCAGAAACCAATCGTCCTCCTCTGCTACCCTTCACGCACAGCATCAGCACTTCCAGTACCACAGCCCCCTCACCTGATTCGCCGACTCCGTCGGCTTGCCAAGGACAACATCACCTCCCTATGCCGGCATCATCTCCCCCACGCCATCATTGCGACTTCCTCGCCTCGCCTCGGCAGATCTGCCCGATGCACATGTGGGGAATGGAGTATGTGATGGAGAGGGGTGGGGCTGCTCTACAAGCCAGGGCTGCGTCCTGTGGTCGGCGCTTGTGACCCACCGCTGCAGCCGCTGCTACCTCATCACCGCCGCCAACACCGTTGCCGCTCCCGAATCGCCGCCGTCTATTTGTCGCGCTGTGCGTTGAATAATATTCAATGCTACGGCAGCGCGTCGCCCATCTCCTGGCGACGTAATTTTGGTCGGGTATTTACTTCTCTTTCGCTCAGGGGAGTAAAAATCGCTAGACTTTTTCAACTGTACTTACCTACATGCGCCTCGTAAAGAAGCTGGTACACTAAATATACGCATGCATTCATGACTGCCGCAATTACACATGCAAGCAACCTTTTGCTTTTTTTCGGATAAAGCAGCCTTTTGTTTTTTGAGCGCACATGCATGCGTGTTTAGGGGAGAACAACACTTTTTATAAGATTACTGATTGCACATGCATATGCATGCATGCATGTTGTTTTATAAGATTACTCATTGCATATCTAAAGATAATTCTTTTTCATATGAGAAATTACTGCTTTGTGTATATGGCAAAAATTACCCAACCTGCCTTTGCAAACACAGGGGTGGGAATTTATTCCTTGTTCTAAAATTTTACTCCTTTGGTGTCAAAGATTATTCTTAATGTTTATGGTTAATTACTCCCTTTATCTTTGTATAGACATAATTATGAAAAAAAATTTCATGTTCTAAAACAATTACTCCTTTGGCCTCGAATGATTATTCTTTGTGCAGGTGGTTAATTGCTCCCAATAACAGGGTTAATATTTTTAACAGAGTAGTATTTTTAGTTTATGAATGATTTGTTTTCAGAAAAGTAATTATTAGTACTAGTCCTATGAGAAAGATGCTGAATATTTGTAGAAAAGTAATTATTCGCAAGAAAAGGAGTCATTTTCTATTCGTTTTGTTTGTCCATATGGAGTAATTATTCATAGAAGCAATTACTTCTCCGGATACCAGAAATTTTTTCCCATAGAATCGTGAACATTACTTTAATTTTTGAATTACTTCAGGGAACATTTAAAGTGTATTAGTGTATACTACTACTCTGGAAATGATCATGTTCAAACTACTCTAAATTGCACAGCTCTAATCCTCCACTCTATTGCAGAAAATACTACTCTAAATTGAGAAAAATACTACGCCAAAGGTTGCCAAATATCAACACGCAGGTTGTCAAATATTACTCCTTAAGCTTTGAACAATTTTCTTCAACATTGAATCACAGCTCTGCGTGCATCCATCTCTCTATAGAATTTCCTTGTGCTGTGTGATTGGTGATCGCAAAGATGAAGTCAAAGAGACTAAAGACGACGCCCATCACTGTGACAACTAATCCTGCGATAAACGAGTAGAAAAAATGCAATCAGTTATCCAACTATTTACATTCAAACGGATGATGATGATGTTGAAGTTATTTAATGCCCATACTGTTGAAAACAAAAAGATCGATTACTGATCTGTTTGGCAAAAAAAAAAGAATACCTCATCATCAACCGCACGCATTTTGTCAGCATCTGCATTTTGCTTCTTCAGTTCAGCAACAGCCCTACCCTCCTCATGGGAATCTTTTGCACAACACACCTACGTCTTCTGGGTGATTGTAAACCTTTCGACATTTTTCAACCTGTACTGAAAAAAGAAAACAATAGTGAGAGGCAACAAATTTTGGAAAAAATCAACCACATTCCAATAATCATTTCTAATGATCTAAAAGATGATACAAATTATTGGATGCAAAAAGTACTGGAAAATGATACTACACCTATTTGGTTGGAGTTAAGGGAACAATTGGGATTCCAAATTTAGGGATGACATGCAATTCTACTTGATCCCCATGGATTGCACTAGCTTGGACACAAATCAGCGCATATAAACTACATGACACCAAAATATTAATTCTTAGACCAACAACATACAATTCTTACTACCACACCAACCATTTTACCGAACTACGTACCAAGTACAAATTTGGAAGCCATTTTGTTGCATAATCGATTACCAAAATACCATTGGAAGGTAATTTGAACAAAGAATTGGAGAATTATATTTTTTGAACTACTGAGCTACCAAAAAGTTTCTAATGATCATTGTTACTCAATGAAAAGACATCAGGGTGCTACTACCAAAAGGGAGAATTATTTCTACTATCGAACAAAATTGGAGAATCAGGAGAGATGTCGTGGTGTAAAAAAAAGTGTCACCTCAATTTCTCCCTGGCCATTATTTGTTCACTGCCGGTGATGATTACCATGCCACCGTGAACATAAAAATAGAGGAAATCCTTCAAAGAATCGAAACCCTGAACATCCAAGCATCTCAATCACACATGAATAAACTAGAGGGTTCAGAACAAGGGACGATGCAAAAAAATACTGACGCTCCCTTCCCAGTAGCAGCAGAAACCAATCGTCCTCCTCTGCTACCCTTCACGCACAGCATCAGCACTTCCAGTACCACAGCCCCCTCACCTGATTCGCCGACTCCGTCGGCTTGCCAAGGACAACATCACCTCCCTATGCCGGCATCATCTCCCCCACGCCATCATTGCGACTTCCTCGCCTCGCCTCGGCAGATCTGCCCGATGCACATGTGGGGAATGGAGTATGTGATGGAGAGGGGTGGGGCTGCTCTACAAGCCAGGGCTGCGTCCTGTGGTCGGCGCTTGTGACCCACCGCTGCAGCCGCTGCTACCTCATCACCGCCGCCAACACCGTTGCCGCTCCCGAATCGCCGCCGTCTATTTGTCGCGCTGTGCGTTGAATAATATTCAATGCTACGGCAGCGCGTCGCCCATCTCCTGGCGACGTAATTTTGGTCGGGTATTTACTTCTCTTTCGCTCAGGGGAGTAAAAATCGCTAGACTTTTTCAACTGTACTTACCTACATGCGCCTCGTAAAGAAGCTGGTACACTAAATATACGCATGCATTCATGACTGCCGCAATTACACATGCAAGCAACCTTTTGCTTTTTTTCGGATAAAGCAGCCTTTTGTTTTTTGAGCGCACATGCATGCGTGTTTAGGGGAGAACAACACTTTTTATAAGATTACTGATTGCACATGCATATGCATGCATGCATGTTGTTTTATAAGATTACTCATTGCATATCTAAAGATAATTCTTTTTCATATGAGAAATTACTGCTTTGTGTATATGGCAAAAATTACCCAACCTGCCTTTGCAAACACAGGGGTGGGAATTTATTCCTTGTTCTAAAATTTTACTCCTTTGGTGTCAAAGATTATTCTTAATGTTTATGGTTAATTACTCCCTTTATCTTTGTATAGACATAATTATGAAAAAAAATTTCATGTTCTAAAACAATTACTCCTTTGGCCTCGAATGATTATTCTTTGTGCAGGTGGTTAATTGCTCCCAATAACAGGGTTAATATTTTTAACAGAGTAGTATTTTTAGTTTATGAATGATTTGTTTTCAGAAAAGTAATTATTAGTACTAGTCCTATGAGAAAGATGCTGAATATTTGTAGAAAAGTAATTATTCGCAAGAAAAGGAGTCATTTTCTATTCGTTTTGTTTGTCCATATGGAGTAATTATTCATAGAAGCAATTACTTCTCCGGATACCAGAAATTTTTTCCCATAGAATCGTGAACATTACTTTAATTTTTGAATTACTTCAGGGAACATTTAAAGTGTATTAGTGTATACTACTACTCTGGAAATGATCATGTTCAAACTACTCTAAATTGCACAGCTCTAATCCTCCACTCTATTGCAGAAAATACTACTCTAAATTTGGAATCCCAATTGTTCGTAATATTTGACAACCTG
>OAMR01000744.1:438834-504598 GCA_900205405.1 Echinochloa crus-galli
GTAGTGCCCACGTGAATGTCTCCCAAACAAACATTCACGTCGAGCCTTCCTCGATCGATCTATATGTCTGGATCGCCCTGTTCGATTTATAGGCCGGGTTAGGTTAGCTAGGGTCTCTTGATCGGCACCGTCTGTCTTCCAACAAGAACACACCACCTCCCTAGCTAGCTCATATCCTCTCCCTCTCGTGCATGCAAAGCTCTCGGTAATTATTGTGTTTGGACTCTTTCTCTCACAATCTGCTCGAAGTTTGCGTAAAGAAATGGCGCCAAGGAATCGTGTCAGACCTTGGTCAAATTGCATGCAGCATTGGCGACGTACGTGAGCATCTCACCATGACATGCTAAACAATGTCAGCTAGTATGAATATAGAGTCGGCCGAATACGCATTAGAATACACGTATTAGAATATATACGTATATAGACGTGCACGCATGGCTACTGAAAAAAGCAAAAAAAAAAGAAATCCGGGGTCTTTAGCACCGGTTTCAGGCAGCAACCGGTGCTAAAGGCAGGCCCTTTAGCACCGGTTATTCGACCCGGTGCTAAAGGGGTACCCCTTTAGCCTCGGATTAGTTGCACCGGGTGGGAAACCCGGTGCTAAAGGGCTTTCCCACCCGGTGCAGATGTCGATCATTCTGGTAGTGCCGGCAGTTACATTATTTTTTCCGTGCGCGATATATACCTATACACACACAGCAGCTACACAAGACACGGTATGTATTACCTGGTCGACACGGACAGCTCTACAGCCGCTACAAGCCAAACCTAAACGGCAAACGAGGCCAGCTCTGGTATAGCGACATGCATGGTGTATTGGTGTGTCGCCACTCGCCAGCCTGCAGCGAGAATGCGAGATGCTAGCGCGTCTGGCCCTTGAAGGCCTTGGCCTCGAGCCCGCCGCCGTCCCTCTGGCGCAGTGCGTACGGCGCGTGCGTGCCGAGCAGGCGGTCCCAGACCACGAAGAACGGCTGGGAGAAGTTGCGCCGCCCGCCGCCGCGCTGGTGGTGCACGTCGTGGTAGGCGGCGTTGTTCCGGAACGCGGCCTGGAGCGGGTTCCACGGCGCCGCGACGCCGCAGTGGTCGTCCACGCCCTTGACGGTGGCGAAGGCGAAGAACGCGGCGGCGGCGCGCGGGGACATCCCCGAGGCCAGGTACGCCGCGGCGCCCGAGAGCGTCTCCGTGAGCACGCCGTCGACGGGGTGGCCGTACTGCGCCGCGTACGCGTACGGCGCCGCCACGCGGTGGTGCCACGAGTGGAACCGCCGGTACATGTAGGGCACCGAGTGCATCAGCCGGTGCATCATGTACTGCCACGCGTCCAGCACCAGCATCGCCACGCCGAACCGCGCCGCCACCACCAGGAACGGCTTCGGCGCCGCCGCGCCAGCCGCGCTGCCTCCGTCGGCGGCGGCAATGTATCCCTCTAGCTGCACGGAAACGCAGGAAAAGATCAGTTCGTGGGTCGGTGAACGCGTAGTTCTCCGTAAATGAGCATGAAGCAGGGTCGGTGCAAGGTTTCTTTGGGTGGAAATTTTTTTCACTCAACCAATAATTAAGGGTATTAAATAAAGTCAGTTTATAAAACTATCTTCACAACTTCAAATTAATTCACGAGACAAATCTAATTAGATCTTTGATCGTACGATTAGAGAATGATTACTGTAGTATTACTATAGTAAATCATGGACTATTTAGGCTCATTAGATTCATCGCGTAAAGTTACACCTATCCCTAAATAGGTTTTACAAATAGACTTTATTTTATACTCCCGTAAAATTTCCTTTGAAAATATATTTCCCGCCGGAGAGAGGGCGTGATCGATCGGTCAGAGTAGTTTTTATCAAAGCCTCTCGTGAAGCGCGTACGGTGCATGGAGACGCCAGGGAACGTACGCGTGTACAAGAAGCCTGCCCCGTGCGTAGCCTGTCGCTGCACACGGCACACCTGCTGCTTGATCAAGACTACCCTTGATTGAATGCTCGTCAGGGCGGGGCTGGCCACCATTCGGATGAGAGCGGCGGCCGAGCAGCAGGCAAGCATGGCAAAGGCTCTGCTAGTCTGCTCGTCAGGGGAAACCACGCTTGCAGTCAATGCAGATAAGACATGCATGGAGGGATTAGGCGGTTCGTGTAAATTTGAAATCTCCAGTCATGTGCTGCGAAATGCCCGCGAAACCAAGAGACGTAAAGCACGGCAGCCGAAGGAAAGGGAGAAAGACTTCGCTTTGTTTGAGCCGATATACACGGAGTAGTAGGAATCAACAACACTTGTCCGAACAGTGATGAATGCGTTTCAAACTTTGATGCTGGCGTTTGTTTGTTACAGCTTGACAGGACGTCTCGAACAGCACTGATTGACATGGTTTTGACCAATCCGGGTAGCTGCCTGCGTGGTTGCTCGGCAGAACTGAAGCTACTGGGTGGGCATGGGCAATCACTGTCAGTTTAGCTGGTTTCGGAGGCGCCTGATCAGATTCATATCGTTATCACCGATCCAGTCAGTCAGCCTACCCCACGGTTGCATTCAATGTTGATCCCCACCACCGAGCTTCTATTTCGTCGTTAACCTTCCTCGCATCTACATTATATTTCACCACATTTTCCTGATGTTCGTATAATTTTAAGGGGACTATCCAGCAAGACGTCAACCTGAACAGTAGTATCGATACATTAAGGTTTATAACGTGCAGGATTTTGGAGGTGCGAGAGTTTGAGGAGAGTATATACACACTAGCTCGTTCACACATAACACGCACCCAACTGTGTCTTTCGAAGCAGACAGATGTTAGTAGATATATGGCCTTTATTTGGGGCAATTTTAGAACCGTGCACTGTCAATACTGAAACAAAACCATTTCTTCTCAAACACTCTATTTACGAAGGAACAAAACCATGGTTTTAAATAGCGGAATAATACATTTAGCGGTAGAACTGTCATTATAGTGTTTATCTGGCTATAGCCAGCATTTGGCAGGCTATAGCCGGCTATAGCGGGCTAAATGCCATAGCGGCTGCCCTTTCCAACAGCTATATCCGGCTATTTAGAACCTTGAATAAAACACAAGCACATTTTTGCTAAATCCAAACCATGTACGCAAACACGGGAAAAGAACAGCATGCAAAAGGTTGGAGAGACTGCATGGTTTCGAAAAAGAAAAAAAAAGGATGGAGATTGCGTGTTAGTTCGATTCGGTCGTAACCTTGAAATGGATTTTCACGACAACGATGAAGAAGACGAGTTGAGCTGTAGACTAACCTTGAGCACCGCGACCGAGATGGCGACCTGGATGGCCTGCTGCAGGAGCACGCCCCGGACGACATCCTTCCTGGAGGCGATGTTCTTGGTCTCCTCCTCCAAGCGAGAGTGCAGCCTATACCTGTCCAGCACCGTGGTGTGCTCCAGCAGCACGTCGTAGATGCCGGCGTACACCCAGTACACGGCCACCGGCAGCAGCGTCACCACCACCTCCTCGCCGCTCATGAACCCCATGATCGCTAGCTCTCACTCAGTTGCGACTTGCGAGCAGAACGGGCAAGCCGGCCGGCCGGCCGACCGGCAAGCAGGAGAGAGAAGACGTGGCTCTGGCAGTGGCCAATGAGTGACGACGACGCGCGATGGAAACGAGAGCTCTATCTCTAGCTACCTAGCTAGCAATGCAAGCTAGTTGTCGCCAATGGCAATGCCCCCCCTCGTTGCTTCAACCTTTGAGCTAGCTAGCTTAACTTTTGACCAGTTCTCTGCTCTGGGAGCACCACGGGAGGTGCCGAGGTATATATGGGCCAAGACGGGTCCGGGCAGGCGTAACCGAAGGTAAGGCAAGGACGGAGACAAAGACTCGGCGACTTCTTGTGCGCAGCATGCATGGACGCGCGGGGCATTATCATCGTATAGGAACAAATGTGGTCGTTTTCGCGTCTTAGTTGCAAAAGAGCGCACGAACTTCAATTCGAACCGTGTTTTTTTAGAAAAAGACGCAAACGCTCGTTATAGGCATGGATTTGTGAACGGCTGCATCTTGAAAAGGAATAACTAGCTAACACACTCTAACCTAAACGAGACTATGTCAGCATATCTTAAGATCGAGTGACGACCTCATCAGAAGAACTGTAGTATCGATAGGTACTTCGTCTACCACATATAAAGGAACGATAACTATAAATATAAACACTCATGTACTTTGAAGGGCGAGGCTCGAATAAAATTATGCCTAGTTTACTGTAAAGCCGTAAGAAAGAGTTTCAACTCCTTAACTGTGTTAGTAATCTAGAAGATTTCGGCTGAGAGGAATAATAGGGTAAGAAATATCCGTTGATAGGATACACAGATACGGCGTCCAGTATAACATTTTGATTAACAATGTCTATGGAAACATAGCAATACCAATATCACGCTGCAAATCAAAATTCTAGATAAACTTATACGTACATGCGAGTGGAGTAGCAGCAGTAGTTTGTGAAATAAGGGGAGGACGCGTCCATGCGCTATTTTTAGAACGTTGCTTGGATTTTTAGACCCCATCTGATGAATTAACCGTGTCTTTTGAGGCTGTGACAGCAGACATAACTCGTGATTATTAGGCTGTGACAGCATATGATGAATTAACCGTGTCTTTTGAGTTGAATCATCATGCGTTACGATCGCCGGCCGGGTTTTGAGCCCTCCGACAGGTTCAAAGCAGCGTACCGAGCCTGCCACTGCACCGCGCTGACACGGTCCTGGCCATGACATGAGCTAGCGGTCATTCATTATTCCTCGGCTTTCCAGATGTTCCAAGCTAGCTAAGATTCGTGCGCGGCAGGGGCTGCATCGTATCGCGTCCCTCGTCACTTTCTTCGCAGCCGAGGCAAAGGCACGTACGTACAGAGCGTGCTGCGCCGGTGCAGTGCTCTGCTGGTGGCGGCAGCAACTAGCGCGTATCGCGATCCCCGTCCACATCGCTTACTCCTCGCCCCGGCCCTAGCAAAGGTTCAAGGAATCAACGCTGGCGGCCGCCCGGGCCCGACGCGCGCGACGCATTTGTCAGCTCGGATCCGATGGCTCTCGGTCTCGGCCGGCCGGTCGGGCAAGCACGGCCGCGCGGGCCCGTGGCAGTTTTAATAGATCGGGCAGTTGGGAGTAAAAAATGTATCTTGACATGACCTCTTTTACGGTAATTTATATCACTAATTTAAAGGACTAGTATATAAACATTCAATGGTTGAGAATAATCTATTATATTAATACAATAGTGTTAAAAGGAGCCACCACGTTCGCCGAGAGGGTCAAGAAATTCCCACGTTAATCTAAAAAAGAGAAGGATATGGATCGTCGGATTTTATGAAGATCTAACGGTCTATATTATTCCATTAATCTAAAAAAGAGAAAAATATATGTTGTCGGATTTGATGAAGATCTAACGGTTTAAAGAGAATAGTATATGCCGTCGGATTTTATTAATATCTAACGGTCTATATTATTCCGTTAATCTAAAAAAGAGAAAAATATATGTCATCAGATTTGATGAAGATCTAACGGTCTATATTATTCCGTCCGCCGCCACCCCTCTACGGTCGCCGCGGGAGCCCCTCCGCCGCGTAGCCGTCCATGGTCGTCGTAGGAGGCCTCCACCGTCGCCGCAAGGCCGTCCCCGGCCACCGCGGCTGCGCGGCTGTCTGTGGCCGCCGCGGGAGTCCTTCGTCATTGTCGCGCGACCGTCCGCCGCCAGGAGGCTGTCCACCGTCGTCGCCGCCATGGGAGCTGCCCCGCGTGCCTTCGGAGTTTGGGGTCCGGCCGCTCCGCGCGCCGCCGGAGGACAGCGGGGCTGAAGGCTGCCGGTCAAGGAGACCGACACCCCTCGCCGCCGCCGCCACTAGAGATAGGTGGGGAGATAGAGGGAGAGAGATAGAGTGGGGGGGAGTGGGGGCATCGGTGAAAGAAAAGGAGAAAAAAGATATGGATGGGCTCATGTGTTAGTAGTTGGTATGTAATATGAGATATAGAAGATAACGGATGCATAAGAAATTAATATAAAGGAGAGAATCTCAGTGACTAGGCACAAATATTCTTTTTAGAGGATAAGAATAGAGTACGACGAGTGCGGATAGCCTGAAGCCCCATGTGCCCTTCCACGTTTCTCTATATAAGAGGAAACGTTCAACAATGAGCAGAGGACACCATGTCGATCTTGCACATGTACCTAATAAGAGGTGCTCGAATTTAGGGCGTTCAAAAAGGTTGCGAGCACAGCAGGATATAACGATTCTCCCTGTCCGAAGGGAGCGAATCGCTAACGGGATTGAGCACCATGGCCGCACTCGGTACTCATGGAAGATCATCCAATGGTTTATCCGCGCTCAAACCCTTTTGATGGTCTTTGTTAATGACTTGGTGCAAGGAGCAGAGAGAGGAAAAACAAAGCGGAGAAACTAAGGTGGTGCAGCGTTCAACATGAGCGAAGGACGCCATGTTGATTTGCACATGTAACTGATGAAAGTTGCTTAGATTTAGGGCATGCACCATGGTTGTGAGAACAACGTGAGAGAAAAATTCTCCATATCCGAAGGAAGTGAATCGCTGCTGGAATTGATGATCACCATGGTCATGCTCCGCATTCATGGAAGATCATCAAATGGTTTGCCCACACTCAATCCCGTTTGATGGTCTTCGTAAACGAGTCAGTGCAAGAAGCAGGAGCAGATTTAGGAAAAACAAAGCAAAGAAACTCATGTGTAGTACAACTTTGATGATAGGCGTGCTTGACGTGCACATGTGTTGACATGAAAGTTGAGTGACAACAGGCTGGGCAAAGAAATGCTTCTCTTAATGTCCGATATAATCATGTAACTGTAAACTACTGTCGATCATTCACTAGATCGGGCATCAACTATTTCTATATATTACTCCATCTTTTACCGGAGGAGGAAAAAGGCAAAAGATTGATCCATAACCGTGATAGGCACACATTGGTTACTGCAGCCTAAATTCTCATTGCATAACTAGCAAAATAATAGTATTTTTCTCATAAATTTTTTTGGATACTAAGTTCTCATTACATAACTAGCAAAATAGTAGTATTTTTCTCATAATTTTTTTTGGATAGCATTTTCCTGGTGTGATTGATTACCCTCTATATTTGATTTCCTCCATCCTTAAGCTTTCCTTCATGGTATGTCATTATGATCATTGATTTCTGTAGCAAGCTAGGCTACCGATCATACCTCTAATTTGTAAAGTGAGACGACCCAAACACCATTATGTTTTTTAGAAGATTTCTACTTTAATCCAATCGTCATGTGTTACGCTATTGCAAGTTCGTAGAGGTAGTTCTCATGTCCGTGAGAAAGGGAGTATCTCATGTCATGTCAGTAAGTTGCATTTTATATATGTAGTTATATGAATTACTTTATTCACTTACCCATGATCACTACCTCAATATTAGGGCACACAATATATAATCTTAGAGCAACTCCAGCAGACCCAACAAACCCCTATCTCAAGTTTAGAGGGTCCGGAAAAAAGTTGCAACTCCAGCAAACCCAACAAGCCCATGTCGCAAGTTTAGAGGGTTCAGAAAAAAATTACACTCTAGTAGGCCTCCGTTCTCGGGGGTCTATAGAAAGCCTTATATTTATGAGGGTTATTGCTGGAGTTGTAGCATTTCTGTGGCCCTTAAAAATAGAGGTAGACTCCATTTAGTATTTGGAGAGTCCGGAGGTATGGATAGAGTTAATCTTAATAACATAATGTTATTACCATATTAAACGAAATAAAAATAATACACACGGTTGGATTTTGATAAGATCTAACAATCTATATTAACCCTTAAAGTACATTGATTAGAGTAAATAAATAGTTAAATTCTAAATTGAATAAATAAGAAAAATATAAGTTGATCAAAGAATCAATATCAAATACAATTAGTAAATATAAGCTTGCATCATTAATTCATACCATGTGCCACATGCCGATGATAAAAAAATAATACATTAGTTTGGGCACACTTGGACAAACAATATTGATAATAGAACAACGGATATTTAAATAAAATTATATTAAAGTTAAAAAATCTAAATATTAGTAAAAAACTAGCTACCCGCGTAAATTTACGCGGGCCACCTTGCTAGTTATATACTAGTGTAATGTCCTAGTGGTATATGTAGTATATAGTGAGTAGTATAGCTACTATAAGGATATAACTTGAAAAAAGCTAAATGGTATCACTGTAATATAGACATATTTTAATTTTTTTATTCGATTATGCATCTCATACAGACAGTCAATACACGTCAGTAGGATGGGTCTCGAGCCCATGATGCGCCGCCATCAATAAGAAGGAGAATAATGTTTAGTTAATATATTTAGATATAAATTACTATATTACTGCTGCCGCGAGAGATAACGATGACGCCACTTTGGACGGGAAAGTTTCCTTCTCGGCAGCATTAGTATGCACTACTGTATCTGCAAATCGACGCGCCTAAGAAAAGAAAATAGAGTCCGGGAGTAGTCGAGGGCGACCCATTCTATTTCCGGCGTCTGTACGTCCCAACTTGCAACCAGATGCCATGACTAACTAGACACGCTGAATCATAAAAGCACCGGCACGAGGTCTAGTTGTTTCCTCTTGTTTGCTACGAACGGGACAGTTGGGGATTATACTTGGACACAGTTCGCGAGTCCACCGTGACTGTGACTGCCTCGCTGGAACACAGATAGTGATATACTCCGGTGACATAGTCCGGTCGCCAATGGCGATCGACGTGAACGTGAGCCTCTCGCCGGCCGTCCGACGTGATGAACAAGCAAGCATGACTCACATTTGGTCCAGCGTGGCATGCTATGCTATACTCATTATCTATGCGCCGCCCCAATAACTATATATAGTGGGACGGAGCTTCGATGCCCGGCGACTACATGTAAACATGTCCGTGAGCCAATAACTATGCCCTAGTTTAGATCCCAAATTCTACCTCCAAAGTTCACTAAAAAAAGAAGATTCTCATCACATCAAAATGTCATAGCATGCATGGAGTACTAAATGTAGATAAAATCAAAAACTAATTACACATTTCGTTTGTATGTGTGAAAGATTGTCCAAAAATTGATTAATTAGGCTCAAAATGTTCGTCTCGTAGAGTACAACAAAACTGTGCAATTAGTTTTTGACATCTATATTTAGTACTCCATGCATGTGCCGATATTTTGATGGGATGGGAATCTTCTTTTTGCATAGTGAACTTTGGGGTTGAAATTTGGGATCTAAGGCATTGTTTAGATTCCAAATTTTACGCCCAAAGTTCACTATGCAAAAAGAAGATTCTCATCACATCAAAATGTCATAACATGCATGGAGTACTAAATGGAGATGAAATCAAAAACTAATTATACAGTTTTGTTGTACTCTACGAGACGAACATTTTGAGCCTAATTAATCATTTTTTGGATCATTTTTTATACATATAAACGAAATGCTACAGTGACGCACGCACCTCAAAAGACCAAAGTTTGCTCCCAAATTTAGGAAACTAAACAAGGCCCAGTGATGCTTGTGCTTGCCAGGCAGCCCATCCAGTAGTCTCAGATCATGTCTGTCATGCATGCGAGTCACTGCTACAACCGTGGCCGTCCGCGATTACCGTGTGGCTGCCTTTCTATTCTTGGATGGAACAGGATGTTCAAGTCTAATCGGTGTCCCCTCTGCGGTCAGGATCCAAGGGTCAACGCCGGCGGCGCCTGGCCAGTGGCGCCGTGGCGGGACGGCCTCGCTACGGCCGGTCGCGGATGTGCCTTCGGAAACCGCTGCTCAAGCTGCAGAAAACTGTGTTGAGGCATGCTCCTTTTAGTATTGTGTGCTTGCACACATATATGTGATAAAGGGCTGGACATATTTTTTTCACTCAAAAACAAAAACCACAACGAAACCAAATGCAATCATATGTATGTCAGAATTAGTTAAATCATACATATGTACCCATTTGAATCAATACCAATGTTATTATATAATCGATAAACATCAGTACAAAATGACCCGTGATCTGAAAGAAAAATACATAAATATATCGAAGTCTTCAATGGAACCGGGCTCTATATCCACAGGCAGCTGCTAGGGTCACCGTCTTAGGTGAATGTCCCTGGAGTCTGTGGTGGGGGATTACAGGGGGAGAAGGGAGGGGTGAGTACAACGAATTGTACTTCGCAAGTGTAGTAAAAACATGACATGGGGTTCAATAGGAGGGCTTTTGGGTTTAACTCACACTTAAGCAACATTGTTCTTAAAGTCTTTAGCACCTATTTACCAGATGAAACCACTTTCTCCTCGAGAAGAACCCAAACCTCGGAAATCCATCCGAGCCACCAACCATCGGAAATCCATCCGATCCTCCTCAAAATCCATCTGAGCAACCATATCCAACTCTGAGTACCACAAATCACGAAAAAGTCCAGGCCGCTCTTGACCGTGAGCATGGCTGATATATCAGTCTGCAGAGGTTGCACAATTTCACCACGAGTCATGATTCCCGTTTGCCAGAGGTATCTAGCCACATATCACATTAGTGAGATGTGTGGCTGGGTTTCACTACAAGACCTTTCAAAAGCTCCTCCAAGTCTGTTCCACACCCACTAAGGTTTCGCCCCTAACAGAATCCACTGCAGTTGCCACCTCTTGTTCCACTCAAACAACCACGATGCGAACAAAACTTGGAGGAAACAATTTACTTAGGCAGGCCCATAGCCCATTAGGTCTCGCGGTTGCGTTGTTAAGCCGGGTTACAGGCTTCGAGAACCCGTCCTTAGAATCCAGGCAGGAACTAGCACAAACCCATCCACCAACGACCATTTAAAAACCATACCCACATCTCAAACCAACCATCCTGTCAGATTCCCCAACCCAATATTACCACGAGGTTTCCAACCTCCTCACACCACGTTTGGATGTTGGCATTCGGACTCAGAATTTGGCATTGGTATTGGGCAACCTCTAATTCTATTGTTTGGATGGTCTAGATATTTGCTCACGGAATTGCGTTACAATGCAATGAAACTTTTGGCCCTGCAGGTGCGAGCCTGCCCACGATACCGAGGTCTCCCGCTCTGAATTCAGCGGAATCACCGCCTTCCCCGCTCCCCCTTTCTTTCTCCGCGTACCCCTTCGTCCTTCCTCGAAAAAAATAGAAGGAGCGCAGCCTCTGGAGGAGAACCAACGGGAGGCGACTGCTGGAGGACAGCGCCACCACAGGTTCCCTCTCTCCCCTTCCTCCTTCCTTGTCCTCTCGCATCTCCGGCCATACACTCTGCCATCTCCCTCTCCCCGCCGGTCCACCCTGCCCCCAATCTTCCTGCTTCCCACACCTCCTCATGCGTGACTCCTACATGCTGGCATCCTCCTTGCCTGCTTGTCCAATCCCTCATACGTGCAGACCTACGATGCCTCCCAATAGCCCCTCCCTCATCAATTCCTTCAATTTCAGCACGCATAGAAACCCTAACCCTAACTCTCTATCGCCTGCATTTTTTTTCAGGTTGCTTCTCTGCTGCTGGTTGCTGTTCAGGGTAAAATTGAAGGTATGCATTCTCTAGTTGATGTAGAGTTGTTGTATGGCACGATGTGTTGTTGTATGCCATGGTATTTGGATGCTATTTCTAGATTTCTTTTCTTACAAATGATACATGTGCATTGTAGTTACACTATGTCATATCCCATATCAGATCTTGAGTTGGTTTCTTAATTGGGACACCATTTACTCAACAGACCATGCCAATGGTGATGGTGCCCAAACATGTGCTGAGAGTGCTCAAGTTTGTCATGATCAAGCCGATAATTCATCCCCATATTTGCCCCAAAAGAGGCAGAGAACTGGTGAAGCCATTCTGTCCATGTTTGGAGATATGAAGAACTTATTTAGTGATGCTTCGAAGTCCACTGAGACACTGCCGTTGCCTCAACAGACCATGCCAATGGTGTTGAACGAGAAGAATGGTAGTTGAGGGAGCTTTTGTATGCTTGTAGTGATTGAGAACTTGATATCCTAAGTAGGTGGTTGCTGTAATGGACAAACAACCTTTTGTGTTTGGTTGTCGTCACTTGTAACAAACCTAGCACATGTTGTCGTTATGGTATTGCCAATATAATGGCTGCTTTGATATTCCTGTTGCTAATATTTTTCTCACGTTTTTTCATAATATTCCTGCTGTTTTATTTTTTAGAATATTCCTGCTACTTTTAGATTTTTTAAGAATATTCTTACTTTTTGTAAAAAAAATATTTTTTCTATTTGTAAAGTAATAAAATTATTCTAATATATCCACAAGCTATGGAAAGTACATTTTCATACATATACAACATTGTATAATACTCAAACTCTTCAAAATATACAATTCAATGGTTTGTGCATCCAAACAAGAATTGGAATTAGGTGCTATTCTTTGATTCCAACTACCTGTTACACAGACATCCAAACATCAGCATTAACATTGAAAGACATTTCCATTTCCACTCAGCTTTGGCATTCCTACCCAATGCAATTCCTCCACCTGAATATCTACATCCAAACAAAGCCTCATACTTCATCTTCACAAATTAAGTTTGATTGTTTTCAATTAACCCAAACCCTTCGTGACAGCAAGACTAAGCAAATTCTATTTAACCAACAAAGGTTTCAAAGAAGATAATGAAATTCTAGTAAATCCTATCATGGGATTCAAATTTGACTCAGCATGCAAAACTAATGGTCTATCTAATTCTAATAAAATAGAAATAAAATAGGGTATTGGTTATAGTCAAGAACACTTGTCGCTGGCTTCGCGTTGATCCGAACTCTTGATTTTGGAAATCACGAACTCATCATCTTCTGCACACTCGAAGCATCCAACAAAGATATGCAAGCAAGCAATACAAAATAAATAAAACAGTACACCATTGTAAAATATTTTATAAAACACCTAAAAGAAAGTACTACACGTTTTAGAACCTAAACTTAATTAAGATCACAAGGACTAGCAGATAAAGATCAAATGGCACAAAGGATGGAGATATCATATAAGACAAAGGATAGTGGTTATGCGGAAAAAGATCCATGTATGTCTTGCTCAAATTTGATTTTGGAAGAAGAAAGCAAGGTACATTCATAGCATCAGCATGACACAATGCTGACATCATTTAGGTGTATGCATACTGATGTAGTGATGTGTGCTTACTAGGGCCTTGTTTAGTTCCCAACTTTGGCATGTCAAAGTTGGGACTTGCCACCGTAGCGACACTATAGTATTTCGTTTGTATTTGTGAATAGCTGTTTAAACATTGATTAATTAGGCTTAAAATGTTCGTCTCGTAAAATATAACAAAACTATGCAATTAGCTTTTGATTTTATCTACATTTAGTACTCCACTCCATGCACGTGCCGACATTTTGATGTGATGAAATTTTTTTTTATATAGTAGAATTTTAGGGTGAAATTTGGGAACTCAATAAGGCCTAGCATGTAATTTGCCTACGGCAAACACACGTGCATGCTAGTGAGGATTGAACCAGCACTGGAACGTGGTTAATACGCTGCTGTCCGTACATGGTTCTGATTTCGGTACGGCTGTACGGGTGCATACAGCTAAACTTTTGGCAAACTAAACAGGAAGCAGAAATCAGCCAGAGAAGCACGATCGAGATGACTTGCGGTAGGTGCAAAATGTAAGGCAGTGTTTTTTCCAACTTTGGGGGTGTAAACTTAACATTTTACCATAAATACGAGACTTTAGCATTTCGTTTGTATTTGTAAATAATTATCCAAACATTGATTAATTAGGTTTAAAATATGGGTCTCGTAAAGTATTATAAAATTGTATAATTAGTTTTTGATTTCATCTATATTTAGTACTCTATGCATGTGCCGATATTTTGACGTGACAAAAATCTTTTTTTATAGTAGAATTTGGGGTGAAATTTGACAACAAGGCCTAAAAGGACAGCACCGATGATGTTTCTCTCACCAGACTGTGATGGTCGACAGCGAAGGTGATGATAGACGATGCCGAGGAAGGAATGCACGTATATATAGCTAGAGAGGCCAGGCTGTCCTCTCGACCACGAGCAGTGGCACGTCAAAGCTCCCAGCTCCGTACCAGACGCCGAGGATACAGGGCCGGTAAAACGATAGGAAGAAACATATTACACTACCAGAATGTTTCACATCCGTCCGCCTCCTCCGCCTCGGCCATTTTTGGACCCGGTGCTGATGGGGCTTCAGCACCGGGTCCAACGGCTAGGAGCGGGGGCGGCGCTGCGGGGTGCCAGGGCGAAGACATTAGCACCGGGTCGTGGCAAGACCCGGTGCTAATGCGCCCCCTTTAGCACCGGGTGCAGCCAGCAACCGGGGCTAATGTGCCGACTTCGCACTGGTTGCTGGCTGCACCCGGTGCTAAAGGATGCACATTAGCACCGGGTCTTGCCACGACCCGGTGCTAATGTCTTTTGTATATAGCACCTTCTTCCTCCCCCGGCCGAGCCAGCTGAACACTTAGGCGCTGTGTTCATGCTGCTCGGCCGTGGGAAGGGAGGTGCTGCCCAAATTTTTTTCAAATTTTGTGAAGATTCTACTCATCTAAGGAGCACTACAAGGTACACTCTTTCATTCTCTAATGTTTTATTTAGCTTGTAATCCTTCTATGATTTAGAAATAGAGGGATTTGTGAATCAAAGTAAAAAGCTAGCTACAGAGAGCTTGTGTTCTTGGAGGAGAGAGAGGAGAGAGCTTGAGTTCATGGTGGAGAGAGTGTTCATGCATGTTGTGTTTTAAATGGAGAGAGAAGGCAAGCTAGTTAGTATTTTGTTTTGTATGACTTGTGAATAGTTGTAAGGCTTATAGTAATGTGGTTTTAGAAATTACTAGAAAATCAATATAAAATGCTAGAAAATCTTATAAATTAATAGAAAATCTTATAAATTACTAGAAAATCAATATAAAATGCTAGAAAATCTTATAAATTAATAGAAAATCTTATAAATTACTAGAAAATCAATATAAAATGCTAGAAAATCTTATAAATTAATAGAAAATCTTATAAATTACTAGAAAATCAATATAAAATGCTAGAAAATCTTATAAATTAATAGAAAATCTTATAAATTACTAGAAAATCAATATAAAATGCTAGAAAATCAATATAAAATGCTAGAAAATCAATATAAAATGCTAGAAAATCAATATAAAATGCTAGAAAATCAATATAAAATGCTAGAAAATCAATATAAAATGCTAGAAAATCAATATAAAATGCTAGAAAATCAATATAAAATGCTAGAAAATCAATATAAAATGCTAGAAAATCAATATAAAATGCTAGAAAATCAATATAAAATGCTAGAAAATCAATATAAAATGCTAGAAAATCAATATAAAATGCTAGAAAATCAATATAAAATGCTAGAAAATCAATATAAAATGCTAGAAAATCAATATAAAATGCTAGAAAATCAATATAAAATGCTAGAAAATCAATATAAAATGCTAGAAAATCAATATAAAATGCTAGAAAATCAATATAAAATGCTAGAAAATCAATATAAAATGCTAGAAAATCAATATAAAATGCTAGAAAATCAATATAAAATGCTAGAAAATCAATATAAAATGCTAGAAAATCAATATAAAATGCTAGAAAATCAATATAAAATGCTAGAAAATCAATATAAAATGCTAGAAAATCAATATAAAATGCTAGAAAATCAATATAAAATGCTAGAAAATCAATATAAAATGCTAGAAAATCAATATAAAATGCTAGAAAATCAATATAAAATGCTAGAAAATCAATATAAAATGCTAGAAAATCAATATAAAATGCTAGAAAATCAATATAAAATGCTAGAAAATCAATATAAAATGCTAGAAAATCAATATAAAATGCTAGAAAATCAATATAAAATGCTAGAAAATCAATATAAAATGCTAGAAAATCAATATAAAATGCTAGAAAATCAATATAAAATGCTAGAAAATCAATATAAAATGCTAGAAAATCAATATAAAATGCTAGAAAATCAATATAAAATGCTAGAAAATCAATATAAAATGCTAGAAAATCAATATAAAATGCTAGAAAATCTTATAAATTACTAGAAAATCAATATAAAATGCTAGAAAATCAATATAAAATGCTAGAAAATCAATATAAAATGCTAGAAAATCAATATAAAATGCTAGAAAATCAATATAAAATGCTAGAAAATCAATATAAAATGCTAGAAAATCAATATAAAATGCTAGAAAATCAATATAAAATGCTAGAAAATCAATATAAAATGCTAGAAAATCAATATAAAATGCTAGAAAATCAATATAAAATGCTAGAAAATCAATATAAAATGCTAGAAAATCAATATAAAATGCTAGAAAATCAATATAAAATGCTAGAAAATCAATATAAAATGCTAGAAAATCAATATAAAATGCTAGAAAATCAATATAAAATGCTAGAAAATCAATATAAAATGCTAGAAAATCAATATAAAATGCTAGAAAATCAATATAAAATGCTAGAAAATCAATATAAAATGCTAGAAAATCAATATAAAATGCTAGAAAATCAATATAAAATGCTAGAAAATCAATATAAAATGCTAGAAAATCAATATAAAATGCTAGAAAATCAATATAAAATGCTAGAAAATCAATATAAAATGCTAGAAAATCAATATAAAATGCTAGAAAATCAATATAAAATGCTAGAAAATCAATATAAAATGCTAGAAAATCAATATAAAATGCTAGAAAATCAATATAAAATGCTAGAAAATCAATATAAAATGCTAGAAAATCAATATAAAATGCTAGAAAATCAATATAAAATGCTAGAAAATCAATATAAAATGCTAGAAAATCAATATAAAATGCTAGAAAATCAATATAAAATGCTAGAAAATCAATATAAAATGCTAGAAAATCAATATAAAATGCTAGAAAATCAATATAAAATGCTAGAAAATCAATATAAAATGCTAGAAAATCAATATAAAATGCTAGAAAATCAATATAAAATGCTAGAAAATCAATATAAAATGCTAGAAAATCAATATAAAATGCTAGAAAATCTTATAAATTACTAGAAAATCAATATAAAATGCTAGAAAATCAATATAAAATGCTAGAAAATCAATATAAAATGCTAGAAAATCAATATAAAATGCTAGAAAATCAATATAAAATGCTAGAAAATCAATATAAAATGCTAGAAAATCAATATAAAATGCTAGAAAATCAATATAAAATGCTAGAAAATCAATATAAAATGCTAGAAAATCAATATAAAATGCTAGAAAATCAATATAAAATGCTAGAAAATCAATATAAAATGCTAGAAAATCAATATAAAATGCTAGAAAATCAATATAAAATGCTAGAAAATCAATATAAAATGCTAGAAAATCAATATAAAATGCTAGAAAATCAATATAAAATGCTAGAAAATCAATATAAAATGCTAGAAAATCAATATAAAATGCTAGAAAATCAATATAAAATGCTAGAAAATCAATATAAAATGCTAGAAAATCAATATAAAATGCTAGAAAATCAATATAAAATGCTAGAAAATCAATATAAAATGCTAGAAAATCAATATAAAATGCTAGAAAATCAATATAAAATGCTAGAAAATCAATATAAAATGCTAGAAAATCAATATAAAATGCTAGAAAATCAATATAAAATGCTAGAAAATCAATATAAAATGCTAGAAAATCAATATAAAATGCTAGAAAATCAATATAAAATGCTAGAAAATCAATATAAAATGCTAGAAAATCAATATAAAATGCTAGAAAATCAATATAAAATGCTAGAAAATCAATATAAAATGCTAGAAAATCAATATAAAATGCTAGAAAATCAATATAAAATGCTAGAAAATCAATATAAAATGCTAGAAAATCAATATAAAATGCTAGAAAATCAATATAAAATGCTAGAAAATCAATATAAAATGCTAGAAAATCAATATAAAATGCTAGAAAATCAATATAAAATGCTAGAAAATCAATATAAAATGCTAGAAAATCAATATAAAATGCTAGAAAATCTTATAAATTACTAGAAAATCAATATAAAATGCTAGAAAATCAATATAAAATGCTAGAAAATCAATATAAAATGCTAGAAAATCAATATAAAATGCTAGAAAATCAATATAAAATGCTAGAAAATCAATATAAAATGCTAGAAAATCAATATAAAATGCTAGAAAATCAATATAAAATGCTAGAAAATCAATATAAAATGCTAGAAAATCAATATAAAATGCTAGAAAATCAATATAAAATGCTAGAAAATCAATATAAAATGCTAGAAAATCAATATAAAATGCTAGAAAATCAATATAAAATGCTAGAAAATCAATATAAAATGCTAGAAAATCAATATAAAATGCTAGAAAATCAATATAAAATGCTAGAAAATCAATATAAAATGCTAGAAAATCAATATAAAATGCTAGAAAATCAATATAAAATGCTAGAAAATCAATATAAAATGCTAGAAAATCAATATAAAATGCTAGAAAATCAATATAAAATGCTAGAAAATCAATATAAAATGCTAGAAAATCAATATAAAATGCTAGAAAATCAATATAAAATGCTAGAAAATCAATATAAAATGCTAGAAAATCAATATAAAATGCTAGAAAATCAATATAAAATGCTAGAAAATCAATATAAAATGCTAGAAAATCAATATAAAATGCTAGAAAATCAATATAAAATGCTAGAAAATCAATATAAAATGCTAGAAAATCAATATAAAATGCTAGAAAATCAATATAAAATGCTAGAAAATCAATATAAAATGCTAGAAAATCAATATAAAATGCTAGAAAATCAATATAAAATGCTAGAAAATCAATATAAAATGCTAGAAAATCAATATAAAATGCTAGAAAATCAATATAAAATGCTAGAAAATCAATATAAAATGCTAGAAAATCAATATAAAATGCTAGAAAATCAATATAAAATGCTAGAAAATCAATATAAAATGCTAGAAAATCAATATAAAATGCTAGAAAATCTTATAAATTACTAGAAAATCAATATAAAATGCTAGAAAATCTTATAAATTACTAGAAAATCAATATAAAATGCTAGAAAATCTTATAAATTACTAGAAAATCAATATAAAATGCTAGAAAATCTTATAAATTACTAGAAAATCAATATAAAATGCTAGAAAATCTTATAAATTACTAGAAAATCAATATAAAATGCTAGAAAATCTTATAAATTACTAGAAAATCAATATAAAATGCTAGAAAATCTTATAAATTACTAGAAAATCAATATAAAATGCTAGAAAATCTTATAAATTACTAGAAAATCAATATAAAATGCTAGAAAATCAATATAAAATGCTAGAAAATCAATATAAAATGCTAGAAAATCAATATAAAATGCTAGAAAATCAATATAAAATGCTAGAAAATCAATATAAAATGCTAGAAAATCAATATAAAATGCTAGAAAATCAATATAAAATGCTAGAAAATCAATATAAAATGCTAGAAAATCAATATAAAATGCTAGAAAATCAATATAAAATGCTAGAAAATCAATATAAAATGCTAGAAAATCAATATAAAATGCTAGAAAATCAATATAAAATGCTAGAAAATCTTATAAATTACTAGAAAATCAATATAAAATGCTAGAAAATCAATATAAAATGCTAGAAAATCAATATAAAATGCTAGAAAATCAATATAAAATGCTAGAAAATCAATATAAAATGCTAGAAAATCAATATAAAATGCTAGAAAATCAATATAAAATGCTAGAAAATCAATATAAAATGCTAGAAAATCAATATAAAATGCTAGAAAATCAATATAAAATGCTAGAAAATCAATATAAAATGCTAGAAAATCAATATAAAATGCTAGAAAATCAATATAAAATGCTAGAAAATCAATATAAAATGCTAGAAAATCTTATAAATTACTAGAAAATCAATATAAAATGCTAGAAAATCAATATAAAATGCTAGAAAATCAATATAAAATGCTAGAAAATCAATATAAAATGCTAGAAAATCAATATAAAATGCTAGAAAATCAATATAAAATGCTAGAAAATCAATATAAAATGCTAGAAAATCAATATAAAATGCTAGAAAATCAATATAAAATGCTAGAAAATCAATATAAAATGCTAGAAAATCAATATAAAATGCTAGAAAATCAATATAAAATGCTAGAAAATCAATATAAAATGCTAGAAAATCAATATAAAATGCTAGAAAATCTTATAAATTACTAGAAAATCAATATAAAATGCTAGAAAATCTTATAAATTACTAGAAAATCAATATAAAATGCTAGAAAATCTTATAAATTACTAGAAAATCAATATAAAATGCTAGAAAATCTTATAAATTACTAGAAAATCAATATAAAATGCTAGAAAATCTTATAAATTACTAGAAAATCAATATAAAATGCTAGAAAATCTTATAAATTACTAGAAAATCAATATAAAATGCTAGAAAATCTTATAAATTACTAGAAAATCAATATAAAATGCTAGAAAATCTTATAAATTACTAGAAAATCAATATAAAATGCTAGAAAATCAATATAAAATGCTAGAAAATCAATATAAAATGCTAGAAAATCAATATAAAATGCTAGAAAATCAATATAAAATGCTAGAAAATCAATATAAAATGCTAGAAAATCAATATAAAATGCTAGAAAATCAATATAAAATGCTAGAAAATCAATATAAAATGCTAGAAAATCAATATAAAATGCTAGAAAATCAATATAAAATGCTAGAAAATCAATATAAAATGCTAGAAAATCAATATAAAATGCTAGAAAATCAATATAAAATGCTAGAAAATCTTATAAATTACTAGAAAATCAATATAAAATGCTAGAAAATCAATATAAAATGCTAGAAAATCAATATAAAATGCTAGAAAATCAATATAAAATGCTAGAAAATCAATATAAAATGCTAGAAAATCAATATAAAATGCTAGAAAATCAATATAAAATGCTAGAAAATCAATATAAAATGCTAGAAAATCAATATAAAATGCTAGAAAATCAATATAAAATGCTAGAAAATCAATATAAAATGCTAGAAAATCAATATAAAATGCTAGAAAATCAATATAAAATGCTAGAAAATCAATATAAAATGCTAGAAAATCTTATAAATTACTAGAAAATCAATATAAAATGCTAGAAAATCAATATAAAATGCTAGAAAATCAATATAAAATGCTAGAAAATCAATATAAAATGCTAGAAAATCAATATAAAATGCTAGAAAATCAATATAAAATGCTAGAAAATCAATATAAAATGCTAGAAAATCAATATAAAATGCTAGAAAATCAATATAAAATGCTAGAAAATCAATATAAAATGCTAGAAAATCAATATAAAATGCTAGAAAATCAATATAAAATGCTAGAAAATCAATATAAAATGCTAGAAAATCAATATAAAATGCTAGAAAATCTTATAAATTACTAGAAAATCAATATAAAATGCTAGAAAATCTTATAAATTACTAGAAAATCAATATAAAATGCTAGAAAATCTTATAAATTACTAGAAAATCAATATAAAATGCTAGAAAATCTTATAAATTACTAGAAAATCAATATAAAATGCTAGAAAATCTTATAAATTACTAGAAAATCAATATAAAATGCTAGAAAATCTTATAAATTACTAGAAAATCAATATAAAATGCTAGAAAATCTTATAAATTACTAGAAAATCAATATAAAATGCTAGAAAATCTTATAAATTACTAGAAAATCAATATAAAATGCTAGAAAATCAATATAAAATGCTAGAAAATCAATATAAAATGCTAGAAAATCAATATAAAATGCTAGAAAATCAATATAAAATGCTAGAAAATCAATATAAAATGCTAGAAAATCAATATAAAATGCTAGAAAATCAATATAAAATGCTAGAAAATCAATATAAAATGCTAGAAAATCAATATAAAATGCTAGAAAATCAATATAAAATGCTAGAAAATCAATATAAAATGCTAGAAAATCAATATAAAATGCTAGAAAATCAATATAAAATGCTAGAAAATCTTATAAATTACTAGAAAATCAATATAAAATGCTAGAAAATCAATATAAAATGCTAGAAAATCAATATAAAATGCTAGAAAATCAATATAAAATGCTAGAAAATCAATATAAAATGCTAGAAAATCAATATAAAATGCTAGAAAATCAATATAAAATGCTAGAAAATCAATATAAAATGCTAGAAAATCAATATAAAATGCTAGAAAATCAATATAAAATGCTAGAAAATCAATATAAAATGCTAGAAAATCAATATAAAATGCTAGAAAATCAATATAAAATGCTAGAAAATCAATATAAAATGCTAGAAAATCTTATAAATTACTAGAAAATCAATATAAAATGCTAGAAAATCAATATAAAATGCTAGAAAATCAATATAAAATGCTAGAAAATCAATATAAAATGCTAGAAAATCAATATAAAATGCTAGAAAATCAATATAAAATGCTAGAAAATCAATATAAAATGCTAGAAAATCAATATAAAATGCTAGAAAATCAATATAAAATGCTAGAAAATCAATATAAAATGCTAGAAAATCAATATAAAATGCTAGAAAATCAATATAAAATGCTAGAAAATCAATATAAAATGCTAGAAAATCAATATAAAATGCTAGAAAATCTTATAAATTACTAGAAAATCAATATAAAATGCTAGAAAATCTTATAAATTACTAGAAAATCAATATAAAATGCTAGAAAATCTTATAAATTACTAGAAAATCAATATAAAATGCTAGAAAATCTTATAAATTACTAGAAAATCAATATAAAATGCTAGAAAATCTTATAAATTACTAGAAAATCAATATAAAATGCTAGAAAATCTTATAAATTACTAGAAAATCAATATAAAATGCTAGAAAATCTTATAAATTACTAGAAAATCAATATAAAATGCTAGAAAATCTTATAAATTACTAGAAAATCAATATAAAATGCTAGAAAATCAATATAAAATGCTAGAAAATCAATATAAAATGCTAGAAAATCAATATAAAATGCTAGAAAATCAATATAAAATGCTAGAAAATCAATATAAAATGCTAGAAAATCAATATAAAATGCTAGAAAATCAATATAAAATGCTAGAAAATCAATATAAAATGCTAGAAAATCAATATAAAATGCTAGAAAATCAATATAAAATGCTAGAAAATCAATATAAAATGCTAGAAAATCAATATAAAATGCTAGAAAATCAATATAAAATGCTAGAAAATCTTATAAATTACTAGAAAATCAATATAAAATGCTAGAAAATCAATATAAAATGCTAGAAAATCAATATAAAATGCTAGAAAATCAATATAAAATGCTAGAAAATCAATATAAAATGCTAGAAAATCAATATAAAATGCTAGAAAATCAATATAAAATGCTAGAAAATCAATATAAAATGCTAGAAAATCAATATAAAATGCTAGAAAATCAATATAAAATGCTAGAAAATCAATATAAAATGCTAGAAAATCAATATAAAATGCTAGAAAATCAATATAAAATGCTAGAAAATCAATATAAAATGCTAGAAAATCTTATAAATTACTAGAAAATCAATATAAAATGCTAGAAAATCAATATAAAATGCTAGAAAATCAATATAAAATGCTAGAAAATCAATATAAAATGCTAGAAAATCAATATAAAATGCTAGAAAATCAATATAAAATGCTAGAAAATCAATATAAAATGCTAGAAAATCAATATAAAATGCTAGAAAATCAATATAAAATGCTAGAAAATCAATATAAAATGCTAGAAAATCAATATAAAATGCTAGAAAATCAATATAAAATGCTAGAAAATCAATATAAAATGCTAGAAAATCAATATAAAATGCTAGAAAATCTTATAAATTACTAGAAAATCAATATAAAATGCTAGAAAATCTTATAAATTACTAGAAAATCAATATAAAATGCTAGAAAATCTTATAAATTACTAGAAAATCAATATAAAATGCTAGAAAATCTTATAAATTACTAGAAAATCAATATAAAATGCTAGAAAATCTTATAAATTACTAGAAAATCAATATAAAATGCTAGAAAATCTTATAAATTACTAGAAAATCAATATAAAATGCTAGAAAATCTTATAAATTACTAGAAAATCAATATAAAATGCTAGAAAATCTTATAAATTACTAGAAAATCAATATAAAATGCTAGAAAATCAATATAAAATGCTAGAAAATCAATATAAAATGCTAGAAAATCAATATAAAATGCTAGAAAATCAATATAAAATGCTAGAAAATCAATATAAAATGCTAGAAAATCAATATAAAATGCTAGAAAATCAATATAAAATGCTAGAAAATCAATATAAAATGCTAGAAAATCAATATAAAATGCTAGAAAATCAATATAAAATGCTAGAAAATCAATATAAAATGCTAGAAAATCAATATAAAATGCTAGAAAATCAATATAAAATGCTAGAAAATCTTATAAATTACTAGAAAATCAATATAAAATGCTAGAAAATCAATATAAAATGCTAGAAAATCAATATAAAATGCTAGAAAATCAATATAAAATGCTAGAAAATCAATATAAAATGCTAGAAAATCAATATAAAATGCTAGAAAATCAATATAAAATGCTAGAAAATCAATATAAAATGCTAGAAAATCAATATAAAATGCTAGAAAATCAATATAAAATGCTAGAAAATCAATATAAAATGCTAGAAAATCAATATAAAATGCTAGAAAATCAATATAAAATGCTAGAAAATCAATATAAAATGCTAGAAAATCTTATAAATTACTAGAAAATCAATATAAAATGCTAGAAAATCAATATAAAATGCTAGAAAATCAATATAAAATGCTAGAAAATCAATATAAAATGCTAGAAAATCAATATAAAATGCTAGAAAATCAATATAAAATGCTAGAAAATCAATATAAAATGCTAGAAAATCAATATAAAATGCTAGAAAATCAATATAAAATGCTAGAAAATCAATATAAAATGCTAGAAAATCAATATAAAATGCTAGAAAATCAATATAAAATGCTAGAAAATCAATATAAAATGCTAGAAAATCAATATAAAATGCTAGAAAATCTTATAAATTACTAGAAAATCAATATAAAATGCTAGAAAATCTTATAAATTACTAGAAAATCAATATAAAATGCTAGAAAATCTTATAAATTACTAGAAAATCAATATAAAATGCTAGAAAATCTTATAAATTACTAGAAAATCAATATAAAATGCTAGAAAATCTTATAAATTACTAGAAAATCAATATAAAATGCTAGAAAATCTTATAAATTACTAGAAAATCAATATAAAATGCTAGAAAATCTTATAAATTACTAGAAAATCAATATAAAATGCTAGAAAATCTTATAAATTAATAGAAACTCTTATAAATTAATAGAAAATATATCTCCAATACATTTAAATGGAGCATTTTCCAATATACATTTCAAACATATAACATTTCCAATATACATTTCAATGTAAATATCTCCAATACATTTAAATGAAGCATTTTCCAATATACATTTCAAACATATAACATTTCCAATATACATTTCAATGTAAATATCTCCAATACATTTAAATGAAGCATTTTCCAATATACATTTCAAACATATAACATTTCCAATATACATTTCAATGTAAATATCTCCAATACATTTAAATGAAGCATTTTCCAATATACATTTCAAACATATAACATTTCCAATATACATTTCAATGTAAATATCTCCAATACATTTAAATGAAGCATTTTCCAATATACATTTCAAACATATAACATTTCCAATATACATTTCAATGTAAATATCTCCAATACATTTAAATGAAGCATTTTCCAATATACATTTCAAACATATAACATTTCCAATATACATTTCAATGTAAATATCTCCAATACATTTAAATGAAGCATTTTCCAATATACATTTCAAACATATAACATTTCCAATATACATTTCAATGTAAATATCTCCAATACATTTAAATGAAGCATTTTCCAATATACATTTCAAACATATAACATTTCCAATATACATTTCAATGTAAATATCTCCAATACATTTAAATGAAGCATTTTCCAATATACATTTCAAACATATAACATTTCCAATATACATTTCAATGTAAATATCTCCAATACATTTAAATGAAGCATTTTCCAATATACATTTCAAACATATAACATTTCCAATATACATTTCAATGTAAATATCTCCAATACATTTAAATGAAGCATTTTCCAATATACATTTCAAACATATAACATTTCCAATATACATTTCAATGTAAATATCTCCAATACATTTAAATGAAGCATTTTCCAATATACATTTCAAACATATAACATTTCCAATATACATTTCAATGTAAATATCTCCAATACATTTAAATGAAGCATTTTCCAATATACATTTCAAACATATAACATTTCCAATATACATTTCAATGTAAATATCTCCAATACATTTAAATGAAGCATTTTCCAATATACATTTCAAACATATAACATTTCCAATATACATTTCAATGTAAATATCTCCAATACATTTAAATGAAGCATTTTCCAATATACATTTCAAACATATAACATTTCCAATATACATTTCAATGTAAATATCTCCAATACATTTAAATGAAGCATTTTCCAATATACATTTCAAACATATAACATTTCCAATATACATTTCAATGTAAATATCTCCAATACATTTAAATGAAGCATTTTCCAATATACATTTCAAACATATAACATTTCCAATATACATTTCAATGTAAATATCTCCAATACATTTAAATGAAGCATTTTCCAATATACATTTCAAACATATAACATTTCCAATATACATTTCAATGTAAATATCTCCAATACATTTAAATGAAGCATTTTCCAATATACATTTCAAACATATAACATTTCCAATATACATTTCAATGTAAACGCATTAGAATACACGTATTAGAATATATACATATATACACGTATATAGACGTGCATGCATGGCTACTGAAAAAAAGTAAAAAAAAAAGAAATCCGGGGCATTTAGCACCGGTTGCAGACAGCAACCGGTGCTAAAGGCAGGCCCTTTAGCACCGGGTCGTGGCTGCACCCGGTGCTAAAGGGACCCTTTAGCACCGGTTATTCAACCCGGTGTTAAAGGGGTACCCCTTTAGCCTCGGTTTAGTTGCACCGGGTGGGGAACCCGGTGCTAAAGGGCTTTCCCACCCGGTGCAGATGTTGATCATTCTGGTAGTGTTAGCTTCAGGGTTGATAGACAAGTATATTCACGTTATGGTAAAAATCTCACCGGAGTAGCAACGGCCGCAAGCAGCTTTCTTGCCGTGGCCTTGATGAAGACAACAACGTACTAATGCTTTTGGGCAGGACAGAACAAGAGAGGAGGGTTTAGAAGAGCTGTACTAGGACAGCGACAAGACTGGGGCATTTTTTTTATAGGTGACGCAGGAAGTGCAAGAGTGCATGGAGATAATTATGGGTGTGATGGTGGTGCATCGGTTGTCTCCGCTAGGAACACCAATAGAGCAGGTTCATGCCTATGGTGACGGAATATGAAAGAAGCTAGTGGCAGTTTTGCTAGGATATAGATGCAGATGTGGATGCGTGCAGTGTTTTCAGTAAGCACTTGTGCAAACTTTGATGATCGGCGATGGCATGTATGGAGATCAACAGTTGCTCAAGGACGAAAGGAGAGCGGCGTGTTATGTGTGAAATCCATGATGTGAGAGATTATAATTAGTTTGGATACTGACTAGCTGGTTGATTAACGTGCATCTCATGGTTTTTCTCTCCCATCGACGTCTGACGGCGATGCACGTGTCGTCATGTACCGTCCGAATGGGCTGACCAGTCAGCCGGCAGCCATGCTGATGATGAAGTGATGAACGCGAGAGGCGGCCCGCGTTGATATTTTGACCTTTTAGACCTGTTAGACTTTTCAGTTAGTTTGGGCCTTAGGTAAATCTTTGGCCGTGCCTCATGGGCACACCGTACCCAGCACACGATGAAACAACTCGCTGCTGTGGTTCGATCGTGTGCGGCATGCACACCATGTTTGAAGCAAACTAAAACAACCAGGAAAATCAAAATCGTCGCCTGCATGCCTTGCATGTGCTTGTTGACGTCGCCGTCTGATGGTGAAGCAAAAAAAAATCCCAAAATTTCTCTAATTAGTTGGCCTCCAGATTCTCCACGCTCTGTCTCTCTAGCTACCGGCCGCCGTCGGCGACTCGCACAGCTGCCCCTGCCATGTGCTGTCCGTCGTCAAGCCAACCATCGCCGAACTCATCTCCAATCCAAATCCCATCGCAATAGATCTACTCGAATCTGTCCCCCTCCCGTAGTCATAGTTGTTTTTTTTTCGGGTGTTGGAATCGCAAGATCTGTTCGGGCTCGAACTGGTAGGAATCTTCATCTCTGTCCGTACGTGTTTGGATGGATTTTTCCGGGAAGCTGGTATCGTTCTGGATCTCCCCTTCCTATGCTACGAGTAATTGGATTCTAATATTTATTTCTGAGGCAGCACGTGGTTTCCGACCGAGCGTAGGAGCGAAGATGCAGAGGCTAGGGGATTTCAGGATGCCTCCCTCTTCAACTACCCGCCTTACTTCACGTAATCCCTCCCCGCCCTCGCGCCTCCTGCCGCATTTTGCTGTCTTCCAAACTCTCCTGTTAATACGGACACTAGGTCTGTGCGTACTGTCATCAGCAACAATGTGACAAAATGTTACTGTTATCTTCAAACTTGCATACTCAGGAGGAAGAGATGACTGAATTGGTGATAGCTCTAGGCGTAATCAGAGTTCTCAGGGCTAGGAGTTTAATACAGATTTCTGCTCCTGCTGTTGAAGCACTAAACGTGTTTAATGGAATGGAATAACTACTTGCTTTTTTGCTTGTGTAGTTGATTGGTTTACCTATGTATAGGATAATGGCATAGATGGTGCTTGTTTTCTGTCTCTGAGGAGTTTTCGGTTTAGGAAAATTCACTATCTATCCAATCATATAGATGAATTGCTAGTTTGGCATTAAGGTTTCTGGACAATATTCACAGCCATTGCTGGTTTGCAATTGCATTTATGTAGCTTACCCTACAGTAAGTTAAATCAGTGCCAGTACTTCGGTACCATAGAAGCATATGATCAACCTAGTGCTATTCCAAATTTGTTTCAGATATATCAAATGTCACTCCATAGACCTATGACCATGGCCAATGCCCATGTCTGTATTTGTCCTATTGTCATGTTCCTTAGTGAAGAACTGAAGATATATCCAGTAGATGTATATGAAGTTTGCAAAACCTTCTAATGTCATGTACTTGTTGATTCAAAGCCACTAAGCCAGCCTTTTCCAGTAGTCCTTTTCACGAATTTATAAAGTATGTACATGGCTCAATAAATATACACGTTTAAGTCTATATAAATCAATATTTTGTTATTGTTGAAAAAATACTGATCAGTATATGTTGCTACATGTATTTCAGCCTCCTATTGGCATACTATGTAGGTTTGAGATGTTTTGACTTCATAGTTCATAAGAAATAGTTATGTTAAATCGTGATATTTTGCATATTTCAACACTATTTGAGATCCAGTGATGCATTATTGCTTTTCCTTGCTTTGTTCATTATTCAAATTGCTGTTTCATTATCTACAAATCTAGCTACGAAAACTCCATGTACCAGAACTTAGAACTGTAGCATGCTACTATGGTAACATATATTCCTCAGTTTGCAGCCTGTGCGCGAAACACGGCAAAAGCAAGTGCAGTTATGGAAAGATCTTATACTTGATTACTGTAGAAGTCAAAACATACATACAATATCCCTGGAAGAAGATTTCCCCTTGTTCTCGAATCCAAAGATCGAGAGTAATATACATTTATCTCAATCCTAGTTTTGACATTGTTTCCTTCAATTTTAGAGAAAGCATGTTTTATTAGAGATTTAGAGTATTTGTTGCTTCACTGTAAATTTGTGCCAAGCAACCTGGCGTGACGATAAGTTACGCAAAAAGGCCTGTCATGAATCATATTCCACATACTGTGCTGGTCTATACACATAAAACGATCAATCACTCTTGATTATTGTATTTTTGCACACTTGTTTAGTCATTGCACTGCATTTACAGGCTTTTTGTAATGCAGGATCTCTTAGCCATGAGGCAAAGGAAGTGTTCCTTGCAGCTCTTGTTAATGAAGGTTCATTCTATAACCATTAATACCATTTTTAGTTACTCTTGTAGCTTATGGTAAATTCATGCTGTGTGGTGTTATTTGGTTTGACAATCATCATCTGTTTTAAATTGTGCTGAAACTGCAGGTCGTGCAGAGTGGATGGACAAAGGTCATAAGAAGTGCCTCATTCTTTGGTTAAGGATACAGGATTGGGCTACTTTAATAATAAACTTTGTAAGACTACTATTTCTATTTGACATATTTCCTTAGGAGCTATCTGTTTATGACTTGTGTCATGATATTTGTCTTTGCGTTGTGCTTGTAGGTAAAGGATAATGGATTGGAAGTAATGACCATTGAAGAAATACGCTCTGGAATTGATACTCGTGGAACTGGTGAGTTTGGTAAACTTCAAATTTATGGGATCAGATTTGCTATTGTCTTCATATATCAGTAATTTTTGTCGCTCAGAAATGTATCAATGACTTGCTTCCCAGGAACTTGCAATAAAACCACTACTGTGGCTAGATACTTTATTTATTTATATATTCGGGTTACTGGTGGTACTTCATCAGGAATAAAGCATGTCTAATAATCCAACCCTGCCAAAACTGCACTTTGCCTTAGGCTTCGTTCGGTTTCGGACCTGGAATCATATTGCGCCAGTTCTTGTTTCGGCGGCGACGGGAGGCGGCGATGGATGGGGGCGCTCCATGCCGCGCCAGTCGTGCTCCGGGTGGCCCCAGCAGCAGCGGCGGCAGGAGCGGCAGGAGCCCCGCGTCCTGCTTCTTGGGCTTCTTGCGCAGGCGGTGGGGCGCCAGTGAGACGACGGGGCTTCCCGAGGTCAGCGGCTGCCGTGCCGTACGGGGAGGGTAACAGAGTCAGAGTGAGTGCCACGCCCCAGGCCCGCCGCCCGCCTGATCTACCGGCTGTCGTCCGCCTGATCTGCAATTCTTGGCTGTATGATGCTTCGGTTCGGTAATTCTGATAAGATGGTTTCTAATGTTTCTTTTTAGAGTGAATTTTACTACAGGTCCATGAACTTTTTCCAATAGGTCCGTAAACTAAAAAAACGGCCATATAGATCCATCAACTTTTCTGGGGTCTCATCTAGGTCCGCAAACTAAATAAGAGTCATCTAGGTCCATGAACTTTTAAAAAGCCGTCGTCTAGGTCTATGAACTTTTAAAGAGCTGTCATCTAGGTCCAAGGCAGTGGCAACGAGCCTGACCTTGACGACAACTCTTTAAAAGTTCATGGACCTATATGACCACTTTTAAAAGTTTATGGATCTAGATGACCACTTATTTAGTTTGCGGACCTAGATGAGATCTCGGAAAAAGTTTATGGACCTAGATGACCGCTTTTTTAGTTTACGGACCTAGATGGGATCTCGAGAAAAGTTCATGGACCTACAGTGAAATTCACTCTTCTTTTTAATTGCAAAGGCCTGATTTGAACCGGTTCATTTATAGAGAAAATGTTTCCCGTCGCCAACTTCGACTTACAGTAAGTGGTAGCACGGTGTGTTGTAGCCTTGTAGGCTTCTTGAAGTCCTCTGTTCTGTGTTTGTATTAGTTCAATGTGTCCTTGTACCTTATTTATTTTGTGTGATTCAAAGATAAGACTTTGTTGTCATCACGTTTACAGGTAAGATAAGGCTTTCATAGCAGGGAGTTTCATCTCCTCTTTTTGCAGTTTTGATGCTGTGATCTGCTTCTTCAGTAAATGAATGTCGATATCTTTGCTTCATGCCTTGTTACTTGTCCCTCTGAATATTTATAGGTTTGATGTTTGAGTAGCATGCGGAATTTTGAAGCTAAGAATAGATCACTTTCTTTTAAGATGGAACTCTATTTTAAGTGGAGAAATGCACTTTCTTTTGGGTCTGCTGTATTTTTGTGTGTCGATTTCACTAGAACTTAAAAAGTCTGTACAGTGATCCTGGATGTGTCCTCTGTTCAATGGTATTTGTACTCTGATTTTGATGTGCTTGTTGGTTACTTTATGTTGTGAACTAAGCACAATTAGTTCTTGGAGCCGATCACCGCCGTGTAGGAAATAAGTTGTCGCCCCAAGTTGGATATGTGACAGCTATGTTCTAGCTAGAAAGCTTCTTGCAAATTTGTAAATTTTGGATGAACTTTTTTGACATTTTAATAACTTTGTTTCTCCCACAAGAAATCTGTGTGGTAGAGTTTCTAACATAGGCCATGGTTTTAGTGACGATATTTGGATTAGTCACGTATAGACATAGAACTACCGCTACTGGATTTCTTGTGGAAACATAGTAATTTTACATATATTTACATCCAGTGGTTTTCATGCTCTCTGAATGTTCCAGCAATGCCTAGTTTCACTTCTGGTTTTCTGTGACTCACTATATATTCAGTACTAGATGTTTTTTTGTTGCTTATAAGCCTGAAGCTCAAACCATTTTTGGAGTTGCTCCACATATTATTGGCAGGAAATGGTGATCTTATATTAGGGGGAAATGTTATAGTAGGATATGGATGGACTAAACTAATCTGTGGTTCAGTTGGAATGCCACACTATGTTAGCAGTAGCAGTAGTAGTGATAGTTTATCGTGTATTTTTCTATAGGACATTGCTGAATATACTTCTTTGTTTCATTTGATGCAGATATAGTTTATCGTGTATTTTTCTATAGGACATTGCTGAATATACTTCTTTGTTTCATTTGATGCAGATTCACCTGAGTTTGAAGCATGATTTATATGCAATTATGACCGAAATCATGGAGCTTTACAACCAGTACATGCCAGTGAATATTAATCGTGAACTGCTGATCAGTTCTTTTCTGTTTGCTCTGTATTTTTTCCATTTGAAAGTTTCTGTTAACATAGTGCAGTGGGCAAAGTTTGGAAATTGTTGGTCAGGATATTGTTCAGATCAGATCCGCCAATTTCTGTCCCCATATAAATTTCCAGTGTTGTCAGCTTGGAATACATATAGGACTTGTTTTGTATGGTAATTTGAGTGGTGGCTTGATATTGTTCAGCTGTTAATTGTAATTCTTGTATGGCAAACCGAACAAGAAAAAGATAGAGGGGATTGGTGCTAACAGGGGAAATCAAACCCCACGTGGATTGGATAATATCAGGTGGATCCACCCGATCCAGGGGAGGAACGAATCAGCCTCAGGAATGGTTCCAGTGCTACCGAATGAGGCCATTCCGGCCGGATTGGTTGTGCCTGGTTTGAAATCGGGCCATACCTGGGATGGTTGTTCGGTTAGGTTGGGCCGGAATGAAAACGGCCCGGAACAAGCCATTCCGGTCCTCTATGCGTCGGATTGAAGCCATGCCATCCACCTCAGGAAACGTTCCGCGTCGCGTCGGCGGCGGCTCGGCGACGGAGCGGCAGCGGCGTCGCGGTGACGGAGCGGCAACGGCGGCACGGAGACGACGTCGACCGGATCTTCCTCCACCAAACGTTCCCCGCCTCCGGCGGCCTGCTTCTCCCCGGTAAGATTTTTCCTTCCCCTCTCGACGTTCTTGATCTTGGACCAGCTGCTACCTCGGATTGACGTCCTGGTGTCTGCTCCTAGTCTGAGTCTCATGAATCTGTCTTGGTTGAGGTTTGAGTCCGAGTCTCGTGAGTCTGAGTCTCCTCCCAGTCCTCGGCGCAGGGGCAGGCGGCGAGGTCGAGGTTGACGAGGTTGCCCAGCAGCGGGCAGCACTGCTGGCTCTGCGGAACGTTGATCTGAGCTTGAGCAGGACTGCTGGCAGTACTGATGACGTTTCAATTAAGCGGGAGCACTGCTGGCTCTGCGGGCAATGGATCTGGAAGCCATCTTGCTACTTAATTAGTTCTTCGATCTCTTGTTTGGAGTAGTAGTGCCTTTGGGATGGACAGGTTCTTGGCTTCCTGGTTCTAGTGATGATTTCATTTCAGTCAGACCTAAGTTTATAACAAGGAAATTCCAAGTGCAATTTGTTCTTTTGTATCACAGCTACTACCGATTATTTATTCTTATATTATGTAGTTCTATTTTGGTAAAATAGACAAATTGGTTCCTGAACTTTTACCCAAGGGTCAACTTCATCCCCCAACTCTTGAAAAGGCCGATTTAGTCCTCGAACTTCATGTTTTCGGTTCAATTCCATCCCCCATCCAAGCTGGACAGCCACGTAGGCGTGCCACGTCATCCAACCAGGTCTTAGGGTTTCACTTTCATAGGCCGGCTAGGCCGCTTAATTCATCCATGAACATAAATAATAACCCCTAGCCTAGGCAACAGCTCCAATTACTATCTAACTGAACCATCTCTAGGCATGCATCTAAAAGTTGCACCAATAATATTTACATTGCGTTGATTTTGCATCTTAATTATTCCGAGAGAATTACTTATGAACATTGGCTGATATGAATGAATCGGATGTGGTACACTATGCCCCTTCCTTGATCTGTTGTACCATAGTTGGATGATATGGCGCGCCTACTTGGCTGTCCAGCTCAGATGAGGAACGAAATTGAACCAGAAACCCAAAGTTTGAGGATTAAATTGACCTTTTCAAGAGTTGGAGGACGAAGTTGACCCCTAGGCAAAAGTTCAGGGACCAATTTGCCTATGTTGCCTGCTATTTTTTAAACATTTCCCGCACCTTTATCAAGTATGCAACTATGCATCAAAACTGCAAGTATTTGCAATTGGATCTTATCGTCTCTTTTGGCCTGCCAAGTTTTCAATATTTCAAATGAATTTATTCTTATCAAGTAGCAATGTTGTTGCCCAAATTTTTTAGATTCTGATCTGTTCTGGTTTTGTTGTGCACAATCCTTGCGTCGGCAGACAAACAACGCTGAATCAAGAGCAAGGTAATATACTTACTGTGTTGTTTATCAAACCTGAAATGAACAGTATCAGCATTTTTCATGTTACTAATCCATCCTTGTTTTATTCGGAAGCTCTGATGGTTCCACCAGTACACCTCCACTTAAGAAAAATACCCCTGTATCAGTTGACATGAGCGATCTTGCCCCACAAAGTTCAGGACATTCAGGTGAATTGTTTTTTTTTTGGTAATTCAGGAATAAAGCATGTCTTATAATCCAACCCTACCAAAACTGCACTTTGCCTTATTCGGTTTGCTTTTGGTATGTGGACTCTGTTGCAGAACTTGAGGGAATCGACCGCGGTGTTCTCATGCGGGCTCTGCGGCAGTTGGAACAGAAAGGCAAAGCAGCTATCTTCAAAGGCACTTCGGCCGATGACGAAGGCGTGAAATTTTCTGTGTAAATATTTTTACATTTCTCAATTGACAGACCAATAAACTGATGAGTCTGTTTTTATAACATGACCTGAAACATCACACCCTTCCCGAGTAGCCGTATTTTTCTACATGTTCTTCAGTGATGTGGTTGCTAAACTTCCCAATTCATCTTTTCCCGGTTCTCTGTAGCATAATTTGGCAAAACCTTGTTAAGTGTCTGTTTTGAGTGTTTAATAAGAAACAGTTGAACTGCTCATGCTAAATTATCAAAAAAAAAACTGCTCATGCTTCTCGTGCTGATGCCGTGGTGCTGACCCTCACGTGAAAATGCTGGTAGGCACCGGAACTCGAGAACCTTCGTGGAAGCCTTTCCAAATTCTACCCCAAAGTTCACTACGTAAAAAGAAGATTTCCATCACATCAAAATGTCATAGCATGCATGGATTACTAAATGTAGATGAAATCAAAAACTAATTACATAGTTTTGTTGTATTCTACGAGACCCCCAAAGTTCACTATGTAAAAAGAAGATTTCCATCACATCAAAATGTCATAGCATGCATGGAATAATAAATGTAGATGAAATAAAAACTAATTACATAGTTTTGTTGTATTCTACGAGACGAACATTTTGAGCCTAATTAATCAATTTTTGGATAATTTTTTACACATACAAATGCTACCGTGGCGCACGTAATCTAAAAGATCAAAGTTTGGTCCCAAATTCGGAAACTAAACAAGGGCTAAGCTGTTGATCACCCTAATCCACAGAAAAAGAAACCACCACCACCGGTCGGCTGGAGTCAGGACTCCGGGCAGAAACTGGGATCCACTCGAGCCATTTCTCACGCAAGAATTGGATTCCGCCGTCCGGCCACTGATACCGGCCACGAGGAATCAATCAGCAGTAAGCTGTCCCAATCAGTGGAATCTGTGGGCGCTACACACACCTTCATCCACACCCATCCGTCGATTTATTTATTTATTTATCGTCGTTCAGAAATAAAAAAAGAGAGAGCGGCAGTCAGCCACTGACATGATATGAACGGGGGTTAGTGGATGGCAATTGGCATTTGATTTGATGCCGGCCGCTTTCACTGATGAGCCAGCCATGGTGTATCCGCATCGCCATTCGCCACTAAAGTAAGGGAAGGCCCCAGGGAAGGAGCGACGAAGCTGAATAAACAAAGCCAGCACGCAAACCAGTAGCGTTCAGGGGACGCTCATTTACATAAATACCCTCGTCCTGGTTCTTTCCCCCAGCTCGAGACTCCATTATTGGTTGATCCTTAGAAGAGAGGAGGAAGAGAGAGGCAGAAGCAAAGGAGAAGAAGCAGAGTCATCAGTTAGGCAGGTTTGTTTCTTTTCCTTTCCTTTTTCTCTTTCCGATTTGCGGGTCATCTCTGATATATGCTCTAAGGCTAGCTTTTGATGGCGCCTGATTGGTGGGAGTGATTTCTTTGATCTTGCTTGCCAGAAACAGGAAGGCAGGGAAGGGGGAGATGGCGTCGAAGAGGATTCAGAAGGAGCTCAAGGATCTGCAGAAGGACCCTCCCACCTCGTGCAGTGCAGGTCCTGCTCGCTTCCTCATCTGTGGATTTTGCATTTTTTCCGTACTACCCTTGTGTAGGTGTCAGAACTTTTTGCACATACTTCTTTAAACAGCTTCTTGTTCACATGATTGCCTCTCTTTAGTAGAACTGCAACAACAGATTTGGACATACCCATCCTGATAAGTGATTACCCTTTTGGTTGCATGGAAATAAGTTGGTGCATAGCTCACTTTTAGGTTCCAAAGAGTCGTTGACAATCTGCAGGGGGACCTTTACTTGCTTGTGCAAACCTGTCCTATTTTTAGGAATGGGATTACTGTGTTTGAAATCGTGCCACAAACTTTGTAAGAGTTATGGACTTGTGGTATTTGGCAAATTGAATTAATGGGATTAAATTTAAGCATTTAGAGTTATGTTAGAAACATAAAGCATCGATCGTAATACTGTTATGCTTCGCCTTGAAGAATAGCCAGAACAAGCTGTTAGTAACATAAAGCATCAATGGTCTTTTACTCTTGTTGTCATAACTAGAGCTGTTAGCAAGAGTATAGCTAGCTTTACATGGCATAATAAATTGAAACACACTGTATATTAAAAAAAAACTACTTTTCTAGTTCAACACTTAACGATGTGATGTAGAACAATCGAAATGGCAGTCTTTATTAAAAATCGGTTACTGGGGTTTTTTATTTATAGGATTAACTGTTAAGATCTTTGTTTTGAATAATCTACAACAAATTTGAGTATTTAAGCTACACCCGTGCTTTTTTCTGTAGGGAACATGCCAATCATTGGTATAAACATTACAAAAAAAATGATAAAGCAGCAGTATATGGTTTTGTTGAATTTGAGTTCTTATGAGTTCTGGTCTGCTCAAGGGATCAGGAGACATCCTCTGCTTTCTTTTCCATTGATGTAATGTACCAATATTTCAATTGATAACTTGATGTCTCAGTTACACTAGTTGGTTGGCATGTGCAAATCAGGACAGCAAATTATATCCAGATGAACCACATATCAATATGTTCTGTGTGTTGTGTCGTTTTCTTTTTATTGTACTGTTGAGCTTGGTGATGCTGCTGATGCGCCATAACATCACTGTACATGAAAATAAATAATGGTTTTTGAGTGCATATATGGATCCAAGTACAGATATGGTGGTATGTGTACGACTGTACATCTCTTAAAAGTGTTCACGTGAAGTAAGAATCTGTTGAACTTTATTAGAGGAGGAAACTGTCCTTGCAATTGCTCTGTTGCAAAGAATAGACTCTGAACTAAAACTAAGGCTGATAAGACAATTTTCCCCCATCTTTCTTCGTGCTATTTGGTTTGGTTTTACCTTGTTTGAAGCTCTTTTAGTTGTCTAGTAAGTTCTGTTTCCTGTTAAATCTGTTGATCTAGACCATATATGTGCCCATCAGATAAGATGTCTCAATGCAGTACACGACCTTGAATTTTGTTGACTTCAAGTCAAATCATGTTGGTGACAACATAATCCTATTTGACAGGTCCTGTGGGTGAGGATATGTTCCACTGGCAGGCAACAATAATGGGTCCATCTGATAGCCCATATTCTGGTGGAGTTTTCCTTGTTACAATCCATTTCCCTCCTGATTATCCTTTTAAACCGCCAAAGGTACAGTGGCTGATTAAGAATTTGAGCAACGATGTATCAATCCTTGTTTCTTTGCATTTTATTATGGTTACTATTTTTGCACTTGTATTTTGTAAAAACAAGAATATACCTAAGCTTATTTCACATATTAGGATATGCATTTGAAATCTACAATCTGTGTCCAACACGTTCTTTTTCCTGAAGAAACTTTTGAAGAGATTGTGAAGTTTTAGGGACTTAAGGATCAAATCCATTCGATGTAAACTCAACTGCAGTGGTCAATATATGAGGGAGAATGGGATTTGAGCTGATTTTTATAAGTATAATTAATGAGGTTCAGTTAGATTCTTATACATCAACTATCAAATTGTGATAATTTTTTACAAGGACAGATGCACCATGAATGATAGTTCAGAGTTGTTTTTATAGTTTTGGAATGTTTACAGTGGCTGCTTTCATCATTTTTCTGGATTTGGGCCAAGGATCAGGAAAGGACCTTCCTAATCTAAACTAGACATCTAGTTATTGTGAAGGAATATGTACTCAATCTAATCACAAGTGCCTATGGTTTCGGATTCTAACAATTCCTTTGCAAGCTTGAGACTTTTCATGTCTGAGAATTCATTCATGTATACTTGAAATCCAAAGTCTGATGGTTCCAAAGCATGCCGTGTGACCTTATCTATGCATATGCAATATGCAGGTGGCATTTCGCACCAAGGTGTTTCATCCAAACATAAACAGCAATGGAAGCATCTGCCTTGACATCCTGAAGGACCAGTGGAGTCCCGCTCTAACTATTTCCAAGGTTGGTGATACTCGTATAGTCATATGTAGCAACCAATATCCTTCCATGGATTGAGCTTCCTATGAACACGCCATTTTGTTGGCTTCCAGGTGTTGCTATCCATCTGCTCCCTGCTGACGGATCCAAACCCTGACGACCCTCTGGTTCCCGAGATTGCGCACATGTACAAAACGGACCGGCACAAGTACGAGAACACCGCAAGGACCTGGACTCAGAGGTATGCCATGTAGGACCGGGTCACCGGAGCAGAGCCGGCGCTGCTCCGATGTGTTGCTGAACCTGGACGTGTCTGTATGATGAATCAAATTGGGTTTGCAGTGCAGTGCACTGTGTCGTGCCGAGTGTTGTATTGTGTCACTTCCAAGCAGTAATTCTGAATGTCAAAAACTGGTGCTTGCAACGTTTTTCCGTTGGATGATGTTGCCATGCGAGTCCATGCTTGCGTCCTTGCCTTATCGTATCGTTCCAAATTATAAATTATTTTGTTTTTTCAGATACACATAGTATTAGATACAGTGTGTTCTATTTAGATGCGTAATAAAAATTATTTTTCTAGGAAAAACAAAACGAAGAACGGACCTAGCGTGTTGGAAGAAAGAGTGGTATGGCAGTTCCATGTTTTCCTGAGAGTCAGAGACGGCATTCACTGTATGAAAAACTAGGTGGTACTCCGCGCGTTGCTGCGGGAATTTATACAAAATTTAAAAATATAATTTGAAAGTAGAAACACTAAAATGATTGCATTGCAATTTTTTTTAAAACAACAATGTAGAGGAAAACACATTCATTTTATTGAGAGAGAACTACTTAAAAATTTGTAGCATGGTACTCGCAAAGACTAACACAATGCATAGCCCCAGAAAATCAGTAGAAGACATAAATTCATAATTCTAGTGGATGGTGACGTGGACAGCTTGCATGTTGAAAGAAGATCTAGTGGATGGTGACGTGGACATCTTGCATGTGGAGAGAAATAGGGGTGGGACTTTTAGTGGGTACCAATTATATAGTTGTTATAGATTAATGACTAGTGAGCCAACGTTTTCAAATGCTCCCTTGATTCAAAATATATGTCATGTAGGATATTAATACGGTCTATTAGGTGAAGCTGTGGCCTACAATTTCTCTGAAAATGTGACATTTTTAAGAAAGATAATAAGATATTTTCAAAGTACTTTTATGTTAAATGTAGCAACATCTATCTTACATAATCTGTAGCTTTTATGATTGGTGGTAAAAGTATAAACGAAATGTTTGATTACAAAAATGCTAAAATGGAACGGTAAGATATGTGTTTCGATTTAGACGGAGAATACATGAGCAGAAAACAGCTCGTGAAGGCCATGGAAATAGGCATACATTACCGTTCCCTTTTAGCATTTTTCCTCTGCATGACGACGGGCGCGGCAGCCAGATGCCCATATAAATAATTGAGGAGAAACCAAATAAGGCCTCTTTGCATGGCTGCTCATCGGATTTGCTTGCTTGGTTTATGTTTTTTTTTGAATGCTTGGTTTATGTTTGGCACAGTTCATGAAAATAAGTGAATGGCATGGATATAACTTACTGCGGCCTGTTCGTTTGGCTGGTGGCTGGTGCTGATTTATTCTGAGAGAAAAATACCGCTAACCGGTAGCTGTTGGCTGATTTGTCACGAGAGAAAAGTACCGCTGGCTGGCTGGTGGCTGATTGGCTTAGTTGGTATAGAAAAGGATCCAGATGTGGGGGATCAAAGTATTATAATAATCTATCTATTCTAAATTACTATTTGATGTTAAATTTTTTCATGGAACGTAGTATAATTCATGTCATGTGAGGAAGAAAAAAATGGAAGACAATGACAGACACGTCGGCATGGTGTGTATGTGTGAAAGAAAAAAAAAGAATGGCGCAAGCTGACCACGTCGTGCATGCCTCGTGCCTCGCGCACGCGCTCACATCAGGAATTATATCAGGAATTCGCTCCGTCACCATATATTTTTAAGCGTACGCTACTCATCACCCCGTCTCTCTCACACCTTCATCCCCTCGTCCTTCTTCCCCCCTCAGACCACACGCCCAGGAACAAAGCTTCCGAGAAAAATAGTAATGTCCCCATGCTCGAGCTCGAGCACCAGCGGCCGCATACCCCTGCAGCCCTGCTACTCGTCTTGCTTCTCTTCCCCCTCGACGGCGAGGCAACCTTCCAGCCCACCGCCGCGGCCGGCGGCGACCGCGACACGCTTCTTGCCGTAAAGCAGGACTGGGGCAGCCCTCCGCAGCTCGCGCACTGGGACCCCTCCGCCGCCGCCAACCACTGCACCTGGAAAGGCGTCACGTGCGCTGCCGGTGGGATCGTGACGGAGCTCTCCTTCGCGGGCCTAGACCTCGCCCGCCCGGTCCCGGCGTCGGTGTGCGCGCTCAAGAACCTCACCCGCCTCGACCTCTCCTACAACGCCCTGACCGGCGCCTTCCCCGCGGCCGCGCTCTACGCCTGTGCGCAGCTCCGTTTCCTCGACCTCTCCAACAACCTCCTCTCCGGGCCCCTCCCGGCCGACATCGACAGGCTCTCGCCGGCGATGGAGCACCTCAACCTCTCCGCCAACCTCTTCACCGGCGAGGTGCCGGCAGCGGTGGCGAGGCTGACGGCGCTCAAGTCCCTGCTGCTCGACACCAACCGCTTCGCCGGCGCGTACCCGGCGGCCGGGATCAGCAAGCTCGCCGGGCTCGAGACGCTCACGCTGGCCAACAACCCGTTCGCGCCGGGCCCCGTGCCGCCGGAGCTCGGCGAGCTGACCAAGCTGAAGTACCTCTGGATGAGCGGCATGGGCCTGTACGGCGAGATCCCCGAGGCGTTCTCCGGCCTCACGGAGCTCACGCAGCTGCGCATGTCGTCGAACGAGCTCACCGGCGCGATCCCGGCGTGGCTGCTGCGGCACGGGAAGCTCGAGTATCTCTACCTGTCCGGCAACGGCCTCTCCGGCGAGCTGCCGCGCGACGTCACGGCGGTGAACTTGATCGAGCTGGACCTGTCCGTGAACCATCTCGCCGGGGAGATACCGGAATCCTTCAGGGCTCTGAAGAAGCTCACCTTGCTGTTTCTTTACACGAACCAACTCACCGGTTCCATTCCGGCGTGGGTGTTCCAGCACGAGAAGCTCGAGCAGCTCTGCCTGGACGATAACGGGTTCACGGGACACCTGCCGCGCGAGATCACGGCGACCAACTTGATTCTGCTTAACCTGTCGGGGAATCAGCTCACCGGAGAGATACCGGAAGGCTTTGGCAATCTCAGGAACCTGAAAAGGTTGTTTCTTCGGAACAACAGGTTCACCGGCACGCTTAGTTAATTAACTAGCGGGTGGCTTGACTATTTTTTTTTTCTGCTCAAGTGGCTGAAATCGTCTTATTCATTTTTTAATTGCCGTTCTAGTACCTTGGATAAAACCAAATCCAATTATCTGGTGTTCACAGGGCTAGCATACAAGCTGTCTCTTATACACATCTCACGCAGCTGCGCATGTCGTCGAACGATCTCACCGGCGCGATCCCGGCGTGGCTGCTGCGGCACGGGAAGCTCGAATATCTCTACCTGTCCGGCAACGGCCTCTCCGGCGAGCTGCCGCGCGACGTCACGGCGGTGAACTTGATCGAGCTGGACCTGTCCATGAACCATCTCGCCGGAGAGATACTGGAATCCTTCAGGGCTCTGAAGAAGCTCACCTTGCTGTTTCTTTACACGAACCAACTCACCGGTTCCATTCCGGCGTGGGTGTTCCAGCACGAGAAGCTCGAGGAGCTCTGCCTGGACGAGAACGGGTTCACGGGACACCTGCCGCGCGAGATCACGGCGACCAACTTGATTTTGCTTAACCTGTCGGGGAATCAGCTCACCGGAGAGATACCAGAAGGCTTTGGCAATCTCAGGAACCTGAAAAGGTTGTTTCTTCGGAACAACAGGTTCACCGGCACGCTCTGTTAATTAACTAGCGAGGGGCTTGACTGTTTTTTTTTTCTGTTCAAGGGGCTGAAATCGTCTTGTTGATTTTTTAATTGCTGTTATAGTACCTTGGATGAAATCCAATTACCAGGTGTTCCTGGTTGACTGGGAGAATAATGAATTTGTTTTCATGAAGACTATACCCACTCCTAGCTCAGACTGTACAACACGACAAGGCAATGATTACAAAACCTGAAGAAAGGGAAAGAAAAAGAAGTTGATCTATCAGCCGAGCATCTTGACCTCCCGTGGCGTGCGGTCGTTCAAAAATGAGGGCGACGACTCAACAAAGCTTGCCTTGGTGCTAGTAGGAGCCACTGCTCCCAACAAGAGAACGAGTGCCACCACCATGCCGCAATGGCGTGCCGCCGGTAAGTTGGTAACCCATCACTTTCCCCGAGATCGCGCACAAGATGGACCGGCACAAGTGTGACGACCGCAGCCGGCGCAGCTTCGTTGTGTTGCCGGACCTGGACGTGTCTCTTTTGCGTTCGATCATTCGTGTGCTGTATGATGAAATCAAGTTGGTTTTGCAGTGCTTTGTGTGGTGCCGAAGGCCGTATTGTGTTGTGACACTTGGAAGCGGTAATTCTGAATGTCAAAAATTGCTGGTGCTTGTAACGTTTATTCCGATCCGTTGGATGTTTGCTGCCATGCAATTACATATGTTTTGCGTCCTTTTCTTCACCAACTGACGAGTGTTGTTGGAAGAAAGGGCGATATGGAACAACGTTCGCAAATACTAATGACACAGGAGGCAACAGCACTGCAGCAGAGAACAACTAGAGATGATATGGGCCGCAACTAGAGGCCCAGAGTTGATTGAGGACCAAGCGCCCAATAAGGGCCATTTGCACAGCGGCCCACCTGAAGGAAGAGCGGTTAGTAATACAGCATATCTGTTTCCGCTGCATGTTCTCCTTAATAATGCCAAAAAAAGCTTTAGGAGGAAGTGTAGAATGGAGATATCCAGAAGAACCCCACTGGCCACTAGTAAGACAAGTAACTCAGTCAGGTCCAATTAGCTTCCTTTCTTTTTTTTACTTCATTGTGTATTACTTATCTGATGAATAACTTATCCAACAACTGAATGAAATATAAAGATCCTTACTTTGTTTCCCTGTTTAGTGTCTTGCATGCAAGTACCGTGAGCAGTATTCTGAAACACCCAGTGCTGATTTTCGACAGCATCATAAACTTGAATCCCCTTTCCCTCTTATCATCAGGACTCGCTTAGATACTTACAGATGATGAAGAATGAACAAAGATGTCAGTATGTTACACACAATGATAGACTAGGAAAACACAATAAAGTCAAATTTGCAACTTAGATCTTGAAACGGTTGGGTAGAGGAATGGGTGAAAAGGATTAACAGACGCATGCAACAATACGTTGCAGTAGCATGTTGGCATGTGCAAACCCAGGCGAAGGGCGAGCCATGATTGTGAATTTGACGAGTATTTGTATAGTTTTCTTTAAATGTAATTAAATAAAATCCGCTGCCCCTTGAGCTTAGCGATGCATCATGCACAACACTGTACATGAAAAACATAATGGTCGCAGAGTGTATACGTCTTAAAATTTCATGTAAAGTAATTAATTATTGCTGGATTTTGGAGGAGGCCGCCTTTACAATTGCTCTTTTTTGCAAACGAATTGAATCTTAACTGAAACTAAACCTAATTGGGCAGATAAGGGTTTTCCTTGTATTTGTTCAGTGCTATTTGAGTTGACTTAGCTAGAACTCTAACAGTTGTCTTGTTTGGCATTGTTTGGTTGTGGGGGTGAAATTTTTTCACCAGAAATCTTGCATGCATGGAGTATTAAATGAAGTCTATTTACAAAACATTTTTTAAGTATGAGAGTAACTTTGCGCGATGAATCTAATGAGCCTAATTAATCTACGATTTACTACAGTAATGCTACAGTAACCATCCTCTAATCATGCGGTCAGATGCCTTATTAGAGATGTCTCGCGAATTAATCCGGGTGTTTTGTACGTAGTTTTGTAAAGTGACTTTATTTAATGCCTTTAATCAATGGTCAAACGTGTGTGTAAAAATTTTCACCCCCAACCAAACACTACCATTAATGTACATTTCCTGTCAAATCAACTGGCGCAAGGATGTAGCCCAATGCAAGGGTGGTTCTAATACAATAGTCTTGAATTGTCGTCAACTCGTATCAATAGTTCAATACCCTTGTTGGCAATGTAATTTTAACTGAAAGGTCCTACAGGTGAAACATGCTCCTTTGGCAGGCCACAATGTTTGCTCCATTTGATGATTGCCCACATGCTGGTGGATGCGAAGCTTCAGTTAGATTATTTTTATGCCAACTATTTTTATATCAAGTTGCAATAGCTTTGCAAGGGCATCTGCATCATCAATGCTAGTGTTAACATAATTTTTGCCGATCTTTACAGTGTGCTACTTCAGTTTTTCTGGACTTCAGTGAAAAGCTGAAAGCCAATGAATTCTCTTGCAGTTCTTTATACGCCAGTTGAGTCGCTAAATTCTCTTATCTTTGATGAGATATTGTTTGTAGTTATGATAATTCCCATGCAAGCTTGAAATCCTTTTTAGGTCTGAAAATGCATCCGCAGGTGGCATTTTCTAACAAGGTGACCAATCGTGGAGCCCTCAACAGAGATTGTTTTTAGGTTGATATTCTGACATAGTTCTGCTTTTTCATGTTTTGTTAATCTTTCACGGTGGGGCTGAACAAATTCAAGGCAAGTTTTCCAGGTGCTGGTGTCCGTCTACTCTACTCCTTGTGATGACTGATGATCCAAAGTTCCTAACCTTGATACCCCTCAGTTCCAGACTTACCTCATCCTCTGTGTAAAAAAGGAACAATGCAGTACTCCTTGTAGGAAAATCAAACTGCTCCCGTTGCTCTTCTCCTTTGCAGCTCATTTGCACCCCCTGCTAAGATCTTAAAACTTTTCACTGCCCGTGCTTCTTTGTTCCTCCGATATTTCCACACTCCTTCAGCATCGGCAGAAAGGTCGCCCCGCATCGGCTTGTGCTCGCCTGATTCGCAGCCGTACGTACTCGGTCTGACGACAAGGATTTTTCTTGTGGCGCTAAGAGAATCGAATCAATCGATCAGCGTACTGTGCCTGTTGCTTTGCCAATTGCCATGATGCGATAGTTGGTTCAAAACTTCAAAACGCCAAAGTATTGTTCACTTCAAGAAAGCAGTAGGTGAGGTTAGCACACCACAGGAGGTGTTTGGATCCAGTGGCGGAGCTCGCCGTCAGTCCATGGCTGCTACGGCCACATCAGGATTCTAACGTCGCGCTGTGACGCCGCAATGGGCCAATGGCTGCCGCTGAGGTTGTCTGGAAGTTGCTCATCATCAGACTGATTAGTTTGCGTCTAAATGGTCACTTGACTCATGCTTTATTGGACTAATTTGTACGTGGTCTTAATTAGCTAGCTAATTTTGATTGAATGGATTGGGTGTACCGCACCACTACAGCACAGACCTTTAAAAATTGTTGCATGATAAGGGGGCCAGAGCCCTCTATGGCCCCAACGGCGCTCCGCCAGTATTTAAATCGAATGGACTAAAGTTTGGTCCTTTAAATAAATAATAATTAAAATTATTAAACATAAACTAATCAATTCTAAAACTAAATATATAAGTCAGGTCTACTTTACGAGACAACCTAAGCCTAATTAATATATATAATTAGTACATAATTATTGCATGTTTAATGTAGCATTACATTGTCTAATCATAGACTAATTATGTATTTTTTTAATTAATCTGTATTTAATACTTTTAATTAACTTCCAGGAATGTCGCCGAGATGCTTGCTGTTCTGCGAATGCACGCGGCGCCCATGCGTTTTTACTGTGCGACGTGCCGGTTCCAATCATGCACGCCCAGTCTACGACAGGCTGCAGCAGCTTGTAATCCAGAGTCCAGAGTGTTTGAAGGTACAGTACAGTTCAATGTTCAAAGTTGCAGAGGCTGAGAAAAAGGAGGGGATTTCGACGCGGCCGTGGTTTTCCCTTCCATTTCGTTCCCGTCTCTTTACCAGTGCACTTTACTTTTACTGCTAACCTAGTACAGTGCAACAGATGAATGTGCTCAGTTGTATGCAACTGGATGTCCTAAAGTGCCATCTGCAATGAAGCGAGCCTGAAGACAGCTGTTGCCATTAGCCCTTCACTCGTCCGGGTGCAGGTGAGTGAGTCAGTCCTGACCCTTGTTACTGCCCGGTGCTGCTAACCTTCGTCCCAGTTGCAATGTTTGCAGCCAGTCATCACCATATGGGACTATAGCGGAGTACTATCCAATCTGGGTGCCGGAGCAATGTGAAACCTGAAAACGAGTCATGAAAAAGAGAAGGCAAAGACCCAGACAGTGTACCGTCAGGCAAGCCCTACCCTGCAGGCCCAACTTTTGGAAATGGCCCGGGTCCGGGTTGATGAGATGAGAAGCAGCGAGAAAGAGAGAGGAGGGGGGAGATGTGGATGGAGATGGAGATGCGCCTGCCGTCTGCGGGTGCGGGGACTGCTTGGTTTGCTGGTGCTGCAGCCTTGCGACGGCCCGTGGCTGGGCAATAATACCGGCGGCACGGGCGCTGTTGGTGGTTGCGGCACCCCAGGAATGAGCCGGTAATCATGCCGCGCTCACGTGCCCGGACCCGCGCGCTCCCCGTTCCGTCCTGCAGCTTTCACTACCGGTGGTGGTGGAGTCGGGTGGGCGTGGCGGCGTGCGTAACGTACGCGCCGGTCGGCCGGCCGGCGGCGCCATCTCCGTCCGTCCGTCGTCGCGCGGGGTTGGTGAGCCGGGAGGGCCCTGCTCTGCTGCCTGCCCCGCGGCCTGGGGTCTCCTGGAGTCCTGGACAGAACGGCAGGCGTGGGATCCGGCGGAGGGGACGCCCGGGGTGCAGTGCAGTGCACTCCATGGCTTTTGACATTCGATGATCGCAGATGGTCAGGTCATGGGCTCGGCAACAGCGCACTCCCCGTTGGACCGGACACTGTACTGTCGATTGCTACCATTACCTTGGTCGAGGCCAGTGAGTGAGCAGGTCAGGTATATACTCGGGAGCTAGGAACCCAGCAGGACAGTTGATGATGCGAGTACGAGAGAGAGCTCTCCTCCGGTGTAACGCACGCGGCCGGCGAAGCTCCCCTCCTGCGGTCCCGCTCGCTCCGCATCATCATCGTCGTACGGGTCACGATTTCAGAGACGAAATCGGGACTTTTCCCCCGTCCCCATCGGCCCCTCCCCTGGTCGGTAGGCGAACCTACCAATCAGGCCGGTGCCGACGCCGGGTTCGATCCCGGCCAGGTAGGTCGACTAGGTTGACCGGGCTCATCTACGTTGACAACCTCACGCAGCCAGCTCACTAGGTGCGTTCTCGCCAAGATTGCAGTGCTGCTACTGTGCTAGCTACGGAGTTACAGACACACTACACTTCCACAAGGCCCCGTGTGTCTGCCACACACCGTAGAAGGTTGACAACACCGATGAGCCTCGAACTCGCCCACCCATTTGTAAAAGGAGGCACAGCATTCCGAGTGCCTACCAATCCCGACACGAGAAAGTGAAGTGAGCCACTCTGCAAGCCAGCAGCAAGGCGAGCGAGGGCAGCAGGAAGCGGCTATCCCGGCGTGCGCCGCGCCGCGCCGCGCCGCCCGAGAGCGCCACGACGAGGAGCGAGAGCGATCGAGCGGCGCCGCAAGCGGAACAGGACGAGCACCGCCCCGTAAAGCACGCGGCGACGAGCGCGCCCATACGCAAATGCGGCATGCCCCGCCCTGGGCCGGGCGCAGCGCAACGCTCCAACGGCGCGCGGAACCCAACCCAAACCACCACACCAGCCAATCCATGAGTCGTCCACCCCGCCTCTGCGCGCGCGCGACGCCATGGCGCACCGCGCACTGGCGCGAGAGCGCTTGCCCGTTGCTCTGGCGACTCTGCGCGTCGCAGGCATTTGGGGGAGAGCGGAGCGGAGCGGAGCCAGCCAATTACGGCCGCTGCCGCTACCAGCCACGCGCGTCGGTTTGGTTTTGCAATGGCACGGCCCCCTAGGCTATCAGCCGCCGCCTGCCGCTCTGGGCACGCCCGTGCACGGCTGGACCAACGCCGTCTGCGGCTGCGCGCACTTCTTTCCCGAGGCGTCCGTCAGCAGACTCGTAGTCAGTCCCCATTCGTCCGCGGCCCGGACCGAGGTAACGGAAAGTACGTACTCACGGGCCACCAGAGCGTAGTACGCGTCAAAGCTGTGCCTCTGCACGCACAGCGGTCCACGCATGACATTTTACGCGAGGCAATGCAATCATGGTCTTGTTTAGATCCCAAATTCCACCCAAAGTTTACCGTGTAAAAAGAAAGTTCTCATCACTCCAAAATATCGGCACATGTATCGAGGATTAAATGTAGATAAAATTAAAAACTAATTATATAGTTCTATTATACTCTACTAATATACCCAGTCAGGCTCAGGGGGGCCGTGAGTCCAGTCTCGAAACACTACAACAGCAAGGTGCAAAAATATCTGCCTGCGGAATGGTACGAGGGCTATGTTTTCCGATCCAGAGAGCGTCACTGTAACATTTCGTGTGTATCTGTAAATAATTATTCAAATGTTAATTAATTAGGCTTAAAATATTTGTCTCACCAAGTACAATAAAACTGTATAATTAATTTTTAATTTCATCTATATTTAATACTCCATGCATCCATTGACATTTTGATGTGATGGAATCTTCTTTTTGCATTGTGGATTTCAGGGCAAATTTTAGGAACTAAGGCCTTGTTTAGTTCCTAAATTTCATCCATAAATTTTACTATGCAAAAGAAAGATTCCCATTCCATCAAAATGTCAATGGATGCGTGGAGTATTAAATATGCATGGAGTGCTAAATGTAGATGAAATCAAAAACTAATTGTACAGTTTTATTGTACTTTACGAGACGAACATTTCAAGCCTAATTAATCAATATTTAGACAATTATTCATAAAACAAACAAAATGCTACGGTGCAAAAGTCCGACCTTTGCCGTATCGAAGTTGACATCTAAACCAGGTCTAGTTTGCTACGAGTAGTGTCCATCATGGCATCCCCATTTCTCTCTCAATCGAGAGGACCTCGATTAGACTAATCATGTCCATACTTTGGCGTGTGTCCTTGTGCAATAAATAGGAGTTCGGAGTGTGTCTTCTCCACACCTGCCAACTTTGAGCGCGAACGAGTAAGCTAACATCTACTTTGAGTATACATTAATGAATGGGGCATTAGGGCTTCTCTAATGGTGTTTGCATTAGGCAGTCTCGACCCATAATATTTATAGGTAGTTGTTTGGCTTATCAGCCATCAACCAGCGGTATTTTTCTCTCAGAACAAATCAGCCACCAGCCAGCAGTACTTTTCTCTCAGAATAAATCAACACCTACCACCAGCCAGACGAATGGGCGAGTGTCTGTGGGATATAGATCCCTGGGTACCCTCAACAAAGAAGGCCGAGTCCTAGTAGAACTACTCGTGTACTCCTACTAGGACTCCATATTGTAACCGACTAGGTGACTTGCCATGTAGCCTTGCCCCCTTGGGATATATAAAGGAGGGCAGGGGTCCCTAGTTTGGTAGACCAAGAGAGCATAGGCTATCCAACTCAACCCTCGTACACAATACAATCAGACATACATGACGTAGGGTATTAAGCAATTTGTGGCCCGAACCTGTCTAAATCTTTATGTCGTGTGTGCACCATCGTTCCTAGAACTCGGTGAAACCCATGAATCTACTCTCTAAGGTACACTAGATAGGTACTCGGTTGTTAAACACAGACATCTGACATCCATCGTGGGGCTACTCGCCGCAAGCTCGCCATTAGGCGCGATGGGATCAACCAGCTTCAACACCTGCGGCATGGAGGAGGGCGCAAACTTCGTCTTCGGCGCCTGGATCGATCTTCGTCGCTCTAGGCAAAGACAAGTTCGCGAGCCACCACGCGGACCAACCGGGCCCCGCCTTGATGACGACGACTCCACTGGAGCCGCCTCGTGATCTCGTCGATCTACTCAACGAGAACCAACTCTCGACGGCTACCTCGACTTCGACTTCAGCTTCGACTTCAACTCTGACTCGGGTTCATCAAGTTGAGTTCGGGTACAACACAAACGACTACCTCGACTACTCGGTTCAACCCGATACCACTCGGAAGAGAGTCCCGCAAGATCAAGACCTCCCGACTAGCCGGCTTCATCGACAACGACTTCGTCGACTCGAGTACGGACTACTTCGATTACTCATCTCGACTAGTTTTAAAACTAGTCGAGAACGGCTTCTCGCGCCATCAACAACTAGTCGGATCCGAATCTGACTAGTCGACTTCAACAAACAACGCTCATCGCCGACCGCCACGACTTCATCGACTATGATGCGAATCAAGCTAAGTCTTATTTAATAATTATTTTCTTCATAATAATTTCATCAGCATGTTTAAACACATGCTACACATCGCCGACTACTCTTTTTGAGTACTTCCCTCGACAACAATAGTTCTCGAGGGCTACATCATCGCCGACATTTATATATGAAGGATTCTTCACCAACGGGTTACAAACCCTCGCATGACCTCTCGTCGATGGGTTACAAACCCTCGCGCAACATCTCTAACAGGAAAAAACTCCTAACCGACTACTTTATTTCTCTCCACTCTTAACGACCAACATCGCTCGGTAGCATGCACCTTAATTCATGAAACTTCGGTAATTCACAACACCTATGCACCTTAAAAGGACTGGTTAAACGGGAAAGTGTTTAAACGTAACAGGGCTACTACTCGAGTGGTTACGAGTCTAACAAGAGCAATGAGCAGAAAGCTTAAATATGCATTACAATATGTTATTATTTTGTCTTATGATTATTTATGGATCGATACTACTCATCCTATATATTTAAATTACAGGGTGGCTAGTTAAGTACTCACATCAGTCGGGACCTGGCACCACCTCTGCTCTCCATGGCGATACGAAGTCACCCGAGTACTTTAACTAGTCGTTTAAGGCTCGGGGGCTATCCAGTACATAACAAGACTTAAAGACAAGCACTAGAACTAGTCGATACTCAAATGACGCAGCCTTACAATGCCCGTCGAGTACTTTCACTAGTCGGTACCTGCATATTACGATGATTCGAAGACTAACCGAGTACTGGCATCGGTCGATACTTGGATATCTACACGGAAGCTACTTTGAAAATTATGTTCTTAACCCTCGAATGGAGAATCGTTCGCTTCGAGGCTCGGGGGCTATACATGACGGGTACACTTTTTGTGCCTATTGTTGATCAAATACAATACAAAGACTCGATGATTTTTTTTCAAGACTCTCGACCTGATTATTCTAATCAACTCGAGGCTCGGGGGCTAAGCATATATGCTTCACCTTCGGTGAGCATATTTATTCAAGATGTTTATGAAGCTCTCCACAGCCTCTCAGTAACCACAAACATTTGGCGAAAGACTAGAAGACTTTGAAGGATGGTTGATGTTCGGCTATGAAGCGCTCGGGGGCTTGTGGGATATGGATCCCTGGGTACCCTCAACAAAAAAGATCGAGTCCTAGTAGAACTACTCGTGTACTCATACTAGGACTCCATATTGTAACAGACTAGAAGACTTTCCATGTACCCTTGCCCCCTGGGATATATAAAGGAGGGTAGGGGTCCCTAGTTCGGTAGACCAAGAGAGCATAGGCTATCCAACTCAACCCCCATACACAATACAATCAGACATACATGATGTAGGATATTACGCAATTTGTGGCCCGAACCTGTCTAAATCTTTATGTCGTGTGTGCACTATCGTTCCTAAAACTCGGTGAGACCCACAAAATCTACTCTTTGAGGTACCCTATATAGGTACTCGGTAATTAAACACCGACGGTGTCCATGATGCCATGTTAGCAAGACACTAATTTAGACATTGTGTTCTCCAACCCATGATTTCTTAGTGTGAGTCCTCAATAAATTCATCATCTCTCTTCTCCACCAATAGTATTTGTTTTTTTATCTATAATGAAGACACTATCATCTCCCAACCCAAACTTGGTAGTGTCCTGTGCATAGGTTCTCGTGTAGAAACTGTGTTTTGCATGAGACCTAGTGTCTTGCTCTTTTTCCCCTCTCTCCTATTTAATGTAGCACCACATAAGCCAATAATCATATGTGTCATCTTTTTTTTGACATGGAAGTATCATCCTATTTAATGCTATGAAAACCATCCTAGTTGAAGGGTTGAGACTGCCCTTATTGTATTGTCTACTACTAGTTTCTTGATGATGTGGAGACTATGAAAACTATGTCTAGTGTTTTGTGTTGGGGCTGCCCTAACTCTAAGTACTCTAAGAGACAATTCAAACTAGAGAAGATTATTACATCAATGAATGGTATGAGCTAATATACATCTGTGTGAGTTAGATCTCAAACTAGAGGAGATTATTACGATAAATAGAATAAATCAATTTAACTGAACGAGCTCTAGAGTCCACGTTAGGGTCTCATTACGGATTTCCTCAACTAAACATCGTTGCTTACTATGTTTTTTAAATATTCCAACACAATATTATCGGATTGGTGGACCAATATTTTTGAGTTTTGTGACATTTCTATTAGAAATTTACTCCATATATTTCTAGCCTGTTTGGTAAAAATCATCAAAGCTTTAATTTGAGATGCAGTTACTGATACTACAAATTAAGGCTACCTATTCCTTTGCTCATAAAGGCAGTGCGTGAAAAGCATCCAAGAGAATAAAATGAAACTTTTCCCAGCACTTCATTGAAGATAAACAGATGAACTTTTACTACCCGCACTTCATTGAAGATATTACTCCTACTGTAAGACAGCTTCAATGCTTCATGCTTCATGCCTCCTGCCTTGTTTAGATGTAAATTTATTTGGTCCAAAGATGTCACTTCGTCATAAATACACAACTATAGTATTTCGTTTGTATTTGTGAAAATTGTCCAAACATTGATTAATTAGGCTCTCGTAAAGTATAATAAAACTGTACAATTAGTTTTTGATTTCATCTACATTTAATAGTCCATGCATATGCCGACATTTTGATGTGATGATAATCTTTTTTTATAGTGAAATTTGGGGTGTAATTTGGGATCTAGACAAGGCCTCAGTTTCCCAACAGATTATTATCAAGCATTGAATCCACTGTACCGAGCACATAACTCCCAAATTAAGCTTAAGCTGCCAAGATCCGGGGGACGCTCGAGATCTAACCGCGTTAAATTTACCAACTCCCATGGTACGGTACAATTGGATGCGTCCACTGCAGACTCCACACCGCTTCAATAACTAATCTGCGTGGCGGTGGGGAGGCGGATTAAGGCTGTTCGCACTCGTGGAGCTCTACTCTATCCTCTAAAATAGAATATTTCATCCTGATCATCGATATTCTCTACTCTATGTTACTTTTTTCTGCACTCGTTTCTACTCTATTTCACTCTCTATATCAACTACCATCACGTGGGACCCACTAGTAAACTCTTTTTTTAACCTTTCCCTCCCTCCTATCCCTTCCTCTCTCTCTTCTATTCTCCCCTGCGCCCCTCGGCTTCTCCGCCTCTGCCGCCCCCTTCCGCGCGCCGCTGCCCCTCCCCCGCTGCTCTGCTTTGGTGCCGCCACCGCATCCACCAGCGGGCGCCCGCGCAGGCCTCGCTCCGGCGTCGCAGGGCCGCAACGCGTGGTGCAGCAGCTGTAGCCGCTCCTTCTCCCCGCGCAGCTGCAGGAGGCGCGGCGCCGGCACATCGGGGCGGTGGTGTCGGCGGTGGGTCGAGCAGCGGGCGGAGGCGATGGGTGCGAGCGGTGGGTCGAGCGGCTTGGTGAGGAAGCTCAGCATCTGCTCCGCCACGTCCGCCGCCGTCTTTCCTGCTTGGCCGCCCTGCCGCCCCACCCTTGCTTGACCAGCCTGCTAGATCCGCCGTCGAGCAGGTCGAGCTTCGCCGGGCCGCCGCCCACGTCCATCACCACCCCCGCCCAGCTCCATGTCGTCCCACCACCCGCCGCCGTCAGAGGAGGTGGAGGAGGTGGGGAGGAGGTGGGGAAGCACTGCCGGAGGAGGAGGAGGTGGTGGGGAAGCACGAGCTAGAGGCCTAGGAGCGGGGCGCGGTCGAGCGGGGCAGCGGCCGAACGGCGGGGGCGGCGGCCGAGCGGCGGAGGTGGCAGGCCAGGCGCGAGGAGCAGGGAGGCGGACGGCGGCGACGGATCCGGACGGCGGCGGTGGCCTCCAGCGCGAGCCATGGCCGGAGCTCGCCCGCGCCCGGGTCGGCAAAAGGAGCAGGGCCCGTGTGGCGGCGGAGGAGCAGGGTCTAGGCTGCGGCGGCGGGGAGCGAGTGCTATGGCGGCGGGCGGCAGTTGGGATGGTACGAGACCCACGTTGACGTGGCGTTTAGAGTTGAATCTGTACCCCCGCTTGATCTAGCGTGTTGCGGCTGAAACGGAACCTTACCGATCCTTTTACCGCCCCCGGTGCAGCAGCAAAAACGGCATGCACGTACGGTATAGGATTTGACCATTGGTTTAGAGATCGCCAGTGCGGGCAGCCTCATGCATGCATGGGCACCGAGTGATGCAGATTTATAATTTGTTAAAGCCGGATGTTGTACGGACGAGCAGGGCCACCGCACCATACGGTTTGTCCCCTTTTCAAGCGTCTAGTAAATCGAGTTTCCCTTTGCTTTGCCGCCTTTTTCTAATTTGGTTCGAGCCTTAGGCTGTTTGGATCCACGTGGCGGCAAGAGCAAAAAATAGTAAAATTTTTACCCTTAAGAAAAGATGGCAAAAGTTTTGTCATTAGAGGTGTTTGAATTCAATGGTAAAATTTTTGGCAAAAATCCATTTAAACCCATTCTCCCTCCTTTTGTCATGGGGTGTTTGGAGGTAAATGGCAAAAGTTTTGCCTTTTTGTCCAATTTTACCACAATGTTAAGCAAAAGAAATTTGTCATCTCATTTTTTATTTGTCTTTTTACCATAAGGTGTTTGGATGCGGATGATAAAAAAAGATAAAATTGATGTCATTTACCATTTAACCATGAATCCAACTGATCGAATGCATGGGTCGGTGTGACAAGGCATTTGATATACAGTACTCCCTCCGTCCCAAAAAAAAAGACATTTTAGAAATTTTAGGACAGATTAACGAGAAAGTAAAATGACCTTGATTGCCCCTAATTATTAGCCATATTTGGCACTAATTGGTTGTTGCATGCACATACACTTACTAAAAATATAGTAGAATGACTTATTTTTGGGATAAATTTTGAATCTTAGAGTGTCTTTTTTTTTAGGACGGAGGGAGTATGTATGTAGTATTGCCAGAGATAAAACTCGATAGTATGCTACAGTACGTGCTCGTACTACCGACGATGGGTCTGGCCTTTTGTGGCGCAGCACAACTGCACAAGGCTCGGTTTGTCAGCCAGTGATGCTAGGGTACTCCCCAGGTGCCCCTGGCAAAGAGCTTTCCTTTAACATGGGCGGTGGGCACAGCTCTGGATAAAGAAATGCCTGACTGTCGCCTGGCCTGCGTGCGCCACGCGTGTTGGGAGGTGGAGCCCTGATCACCACTCGGCCATCATCGTCAGCTCATATACATCCCGGTTCAGTATTAGAAATCGTTTAGCATAGCGACATGATCACCAAAGCACAACTTTAACTTCTCTTTTCTATAAAAATATTTTTTAAAAAGTTATATATATACTCCCTCCGTACTGATAAAGAAAGTCATTTAAGACAGCGATATAGTCTTCAAAATATAACCTTAACTTCTTATTTCTATAAAAATATTTGTCGAAAAGTGATACATGTATGCTTTTATGAAAGTATTTTTCAAAATAAATATATTCATATAACTTTTACACTTTCAAACTCAATAACTTAAAAGTTATTCATGATTTATATTTCTAAATTTTGACTCAAACCTTGTCCTAAACGGCTTCCTTTATCAATACGGAGGAGTATATTTTTATGAAAGTAGTTTTCAATACCAATCTATTTATATAATTTTTACATTTCCAAACTCAACGACTTAAATATTATTCATGATTTATATTCTCAATATTTAACTCAAATTTTATTCAAAACGACTTCTAACATGAAACAGAAGGAAGTACGCTGCTCCATATAGGGACAGCGGCCTTCTTCCTAATCTTCCTGTCCACCGCCGCTGCTAGCGATATCGGGGTCCTTGACCGTCCTATATGAGTATCCTAGGTCTTAATTTTAAAGTTTGGCATGTTAAATTTAGCATTTTGCCATTAATATGTCACGGTAGTATTTCGTTTGTATTTATGAATAATTATCCAAACATTGATTAATTATGCTCAAAATGTTCGCCTCGTAAAGTACAACAAAACTATGCACTTAGTTTTTTATTTCATCTACATTTATAGGTTGTTTGGATCCATGGGCAAATAGCTAATGGCATCTATTTTACCATTTTTTTGCCATTTACCTCCAAACATCCCACGGCAAAAGGACAAATAAAAAATGAGATGATAAAAATCTTTTGGCTCAACATTGTGGCAAAATTAGGCAAAAAGACAAAACTTTTACCATTTGCCTCCAAACACCCCATGGCAAAAGGAGAGAGAATGGGATTTAAATAGATTTTTGCCAAAAGTTTTGCCATTGGATCCCATCTTTTCTTGAGGCCAAAAGTTTTGCTATTTTTTTTCTCCAAACAACCCCTAGACAAGGCCCTATTTCAAGAAAGGCCCCCTTGAAAAGCCAAAAAATTGTCTCTCCAAACTTTACTATTCACCTGTCACATCAAATCACATCAAATCTCTCTCCTCATGCATGGAATACTAAACGTGGGTAAATAAAAAAACTAAGTACATGGTTTTGATGTACACTACGAGACGAATCTTTTGAGCCTAGTTATGTCATGGTAGGACAACGATTACCACAAACAAACGAAAAGTGCTACAGTGCGCTACAGTGTCCGATGCGACATTTTCACCAAACTTCACAATCCCTTTTCGGGAACTAAACACAGGCCTTGTTTAGATGTTGAAATTGGGATGTTGTATTTGGGAGTTTGATGTCACTTCGTAATCATTGCGTCACTGTAGCATTTCGTTTGTATTTGTGAAAAATTGTCTAAAAATTGATTAATTAGGCTCAAAATGTTCGTCTCGCGGAGCACAACAAAACTGTGCAATTAGTTTTTGATTTCATCTACATTCAGTACTCCATGCATGTTATGATATTTTGATGTGAGGGAGAATTTTTTTTGCATAGTAAATTTGGGAGTTGCTTTTGGGATCTAAACAAGGCCACAATCAAAGACAGCACTAGCTAGGCACCTAGCTTAGCTAGCTATTAATAGGGATCCTACGACCTGTAGCTGTTCCGAAGCTAGTGTGAGGACATGTACATGCGTGCACTTGGACTGATAAAAACAAGTGCATGTGCACGCATCATCTTTCTCTTGGTATGAGAGACGCAACCCAACGTGAAATGTGGAGCAACATACAAGTCGACACGGACATGGATCTTGCAGCGGGAAATCACTGTCCTTTAATTACAAGACCGCGATTTTTTCCTTCTTCATTCAAGCGGAAGGAGAGTACCAGTCAGTCGTCCGCAGCATAACACTACACGCAGGCGCACACCGAGTTCTTCAGATCCAGATTACGTCGGGTAGTACGTAATTGCTTCGGCCGTAAGCATATTTCCGCTTAATTGGCCTTCTGATGATGATTGTGCAGTGCATGTTCTCGTGCTAGATAGGAGCAGAGATGAGAAGCATGCACATGTTTGTAGGCACGTACGTAAAAGCGGGCGTGGAGCGTACGTGGCCGAGGTAAGGTACGCCATGACGCCTAAAGAAAGAAAAAGGGAAAGCGTACGGCACCGCTTTGCTTTGCTCCCGTGCTGAGAGCTCTCGGGCCCTGCCGCAGTGTGCTTTGCATATATACTTCTGGACTAATTAAGCACTTGTGCATGCATCACTTGCCTGCCTGCCATGTGATGGAGTCGGGCGTGCACGACGCGAAAGCTAGACGAGGGCGAGCGAGCACGCCCGGTGGAACACGACGGCACACGTGTATGGCCTATACGTGCACCGCACGGGTTCGGGGGCACGCGCACAGGATGAAGTGGACCTGAGGCTCACGTGATGGCAAAAGATCCCAGCTGGGACGAGCCGTCTGGTGCAACCGTGCAAGACCCCAAACCTGCAGATCACCGCCCCGCCCGGCTATCCTGTCGGCCTCGTACGCCCGCGTCCTATACCATCATCATACAAAACGACTTTTCTTTCTCACTCGTAGTCCGTTCCGGTGTTTGCCCGTCAGTCCGCCACCACGTTACAAATTATAGCCCCTTTTTTTCTAGAAAATTTTCATATCGATCTAAATATATATATTTTCAAAAAACTAAGTAGATTTATATCTATATCTAAATACTACATATCTAGAAAAATTAAAACAATCTATTTACTTACTATTTGCACTGCTAGTGTCTCTTACTATTTGCTTACTGCATTTGGATCCTTCCTTCCCCTAGCAATATAATTGTTTTTTTCCTTTTTCGTTTTGCAGCAAACAACAGAGTTTTGTCGTCCTAGAGGTTAGGATGCTGTAGTACGACGACGCACACCAGCTTTTGCTAAGCAGCCCACGATGAGCCCTGGACCCAAACTACCCTGTCAGTCTAGCAACATAATGACCCATGGCCGTAGATAGTTTCAGCGGCAGTGTCACTGCTGAGTCACTCCAGATGCGTACAAGAAGCTGGAATTCTAAATTGTCCCGACAGTATTCAGATTAAAAGAATCGAGCGGATTCTAGGGCGTTCAAAGGCTAGTTAGTAAAACGCCCCCACGGCACCGCATGCATCCATGCATGTGTTCAAACTGCTCGCAGATGCTGCTAAGACGATATAGTATATCGGCGGTGCACGCTCGCTTGAATTCAAACGGGGGGACCGTAGCTTCCGACGAATATACAAGACAAAATAAAGCAAACAAAGATCTCTCTCCGAATTTAACTATTGGGGTGTGCTCACGACGTGGGTGCTCCGCGTAATCTTGCTGCACCAAGGATGTCATCCCAGCCTTGCCGGCCGTTAGTACGTACTTGGTGCTAGACTACGAATTTAGCTAATTTCAATGCTTAAAGTGCTGAACAATAACAACAGAAACACCTCCTATGCATTATGGGCTTATGGCATCTGACTGAATGACAAAAAACACAATATTTTTTGCCAGAGTGAACACAAATCTGATCTAAGGTACATGTGTTTGTATGTCATCAATAATGCGATCATCTTCTGGTAGGATTTCTTGACCCTTCTACTGTACCTTTATGATCTTATTCTTAGTTGTAGTAGTGATGAATATATCCGAGACAACTTATATAAAATCTAATATAGGATCTAATGATTAGATTTTTATTGGACAGTAGCTAGCGCCAAGATAGTTTTATCTATCAGCCACATTTCAATTTCTTCTTCTTACAAAAATGCCTTCTCCTTGACAAGAATACATGACAAAGTTGTAGAGGTCAGTAAAATTGGCCAAAACACATATATCGTTTTGTTATATATGTGAGCAACAGGCTGACAGTTGCCCAATAATAGAAGCACACATAAGAAAACAACTTGGCGTAAATACGTCTTGTGCTACTCCTCCATATGAAAGAGTAAATTCCTTATTTGACACCAAAATAAATGCCGGTTCTTTTTCTTGGTCCTGAAAAATTTTTCGTTCTCTATTTAATATTGACTTTTAACTTCATTCCTTATTTGACATTCCATCACAACTTTCAGTTAAATTAAGCGAAACAACCTCAAAATAACCTTCAAAATTTATAGAACTTTTGATAATGATATAACATATCGATATGAACATATTTTATTTAAAAGGACACATGTGCCTTTATGGTTTTAAAATTAAAATTTACTAAACTAGACTATCTTTAAAACAAATAAGAATTATATGGCACCAAAATACTTTAAAAAATTATGAAAAATAACTATTATTCACCATATTTAATGTGGTAGTTTATAAAATTATTTTCCATTATAAGTTACATATAGAATTGGGAAGAACATGGTATTTTAGTAATTTTAGATGGAACTCATAATTATCTATTTAACTTATGATGAAAAATATTTTATATGCTATTGTATCACATGTGAAAAATATTAGTTATTTTTTCTTAATTTTTTGAAAGCATTTTAGTGAGATAAAATTCAGATAAGTTTTAAAAACTATCTAGTTTGGTGAATTTTATGTTTAAAACTATAAAAGTGCATGCATTGTTTTGAATTACATATGTTCATGTCTATTTGTTATATTGGTAGAGAAAATTCAATGAATTTTGGAGGTGATTTGGAGTACGTTTTGTCCGACTTAACTCTTGAAGGCAACAGAAATGTCAAATAAGGAATGAAGTTAAAAGTCAGTGTCAAATAGAAAATAAAAAAAAAATTCAGGGCCAAGAAAGAAATCGATATTTGTTTTGGTGTCAAATAAGAAATTTACTCCATATCAAAATATTTGTAGCGGTTGACTTTTTCATGCAACTTTTGACCACTCGTCTTATTTAAAAATTTATTGCAAAATTATAAAAAGATAGGTTATATTTAAAGTACTTTTCATAAGAAAGCAAATAATAAATAAAATAAATAATACTTACCCTGTATTAAAATAAGACGAATGGTCGTCGTGATTAAAAGTTAACAATAACAAATATTTTGATACAAATGTGGTACATGTTAATCGTCTCTTCTTCCTGGGCATGCATGTCTAAACGGCCGGTGGAAACACAAAAGAAACCACTATATTGGTCCAAAAAAAGGACATGCCAAAAACGGACACAATTTGTAGTTCCAGACTTCCAGTAGCTAAAGTTTCAGAATACTGTGTAGTTTTCTTTTATACTCCCTCCATCCCACAATATTAGCATTCCTAGCATTCAAACTCAAGAAATAGCAGAACTGCTAAAAGATCTCTATACCTCTCATTTTACATTACCCAACAACTCTCCACCCACCTCACCAAATCATTTTTTTTCATATCTCTAGAAATACTTATATTTTGGTATAAAATGTGAACCTTAGGAATGCTTATATAATGAGACGAAGGGAGTATTAAGAAAAGGTTCAGATGAGTCCGAGGTGAGGCCCAGAATACTATAGAGTTGATGTGTGAGTTTGGGTGTGTTTGGATCCTAGGGACTAAAGTTTAGTCACTCGAATAAGTGACAATTAGAAGCATTAAACATAAACTAATTATAAAACTAATTACATAAGTCATATCTACTCCGCGAGACGAACCTAACAAGCATAATTAACCTATAATTAGTACATAATTATCAAATTATTATTGTAGCATTATATTGTCTAATCATGGACTAATTAGGCTTAATAGATTTGTATCGTAAATTAGTCCTCGCTTATGTAATGGATTTTTAATTAATCTATATTTAATACTTTTAATTAACATTCTTTCATTCGATGTGACGAGACTAAAACTTTAGTCCCTGGAACCAAACAGGGCCTTTGGCAGAGCTTTAGCTCCAATAGCTGTTAGAACCAATCATCACTCTGAAATTACTGGAGCAAGAGGTATTATTGACGGCCGGATGGAGTTCATTCAGCTGAGTCTTCTTTTCCCCGCCCCCTTATTTTGGACTGAATACCGATTGCTAAACCACTTTAATTAACAACAGAGCAAACTTCAAATTCTGCACGAATGCTATATGAGCTGGCAATTAGGCAAATACTATATAGAAGATGCATCTTAACAAGAAAAATGCTGCGCAAGACATTAAACTCAGACGATACGATCTGTACAAGTGTATTTTGGTGAAGAGCTAGACATTGGAATCTGACAAACGAGTGTACTATCTGTACAAGTGCAATTTGGCGAAAGATCTACAGCAACCACACATGACACACGAACTCATCAGTGTGCCAAGACGAGCTGTATCCATCCTAGCTATCAGGAGTATCAGCTGCCCGCGAGAACACGCTGCCTCGACCTGAATGGCTGAATGTCCATGTCCTACGCGAGGCGAGAGCATACAGGCCAAGAGCAGCAGCACCGGTGGTCGTCCAGCAGCCTGATTAGCGCCAAACACGCAGAGGACGGGGTGGGTGATGGGCGTGTTCAGTTTAATGGATCCGGGGTCAGAGGCCCTCTTACGCCGGTGCTCCGCCCGACGATTTGACCGGCCATTTTCCTTTCCTCTGGGCTCTGGCCCTCCCCACTCCCCTCCTCGGCCACGACGGACCGCCATCACGTGCCGCCCCACCTCCCCTCTCCCGCGCCCCGATGGCCGCCGAGCCCACCACCCGCACCCGTACCCGTAGGGCCCTCGTCACGCGTCACGCCGCGAGTGGACGGGGCCACCTCCTGCCCGGCCCCCGCGCTCCGTGGCGCCGCTGACCGCCGGGCCTCGCGCGCTCGGCGGAGGGGGTGGAGCGGCAGGGTTGCAGGACCACGCGGCCCGGGGCCACGCCGTGTCTCCGTACAGGTACAGCGGCCCGAAATATCGCGACGGGAATGGCGAAGAGCGCTGTCCGCTGCCCTCTAGTCGTCGTAGACGGAGACGGGAGCGGCCGCGGCCGCCGCCCGCGCGTGATGATTGCCGTCGACGACCGGAACGAACCGCCATCAGCGCCAGGTGACGGACGCTATTACGGCCGTGCTTAGTGTCGAGAGCAGCAGTGCACGGACCTCAGACGACAACCGCGCTCCTGTAACAGTGGCGCACGCGCCGGGACTGGGGCGATACGGATACACAGCGCCACAGTGGTCAGTGGCCGGGGCGTTCAAACAGACGGCCGCTACCGAGTCAAACAAAGCGCAGCGCAGCCGATCGCTCGCGCGCAGGTACAGCAGCGGGCGCCCATACCCGCCCCCGCAGCGCCCGTGGCCAGCTTCCACCCACTTGCACGCGCACCAGCGGCCACCGTGCCAGCCAAGCCAAACATGGCTGCAGCCTGCAGGAGTGCAGGAGGGGCAGGCGGCAGAGCAGCGCAGCGCTACAGCTGCAAATGCCGGCCCTGGCCTGCTACTACTGCGCTAGCGAGCGGATGGGCGAATGGCCGGGCGGAGCCGAGAGCCAGCACGTCGGGGCCTCGAGGTGATTAATCTAGCCGGCGCGGGATTTGAAATGGAACCCGGCCCGTAAACCCACGCAGCGGGGAGTAAATGCGGCTGGCGGAAGGGTTAACCGGCAGAGTTAATTACGGTTGTGACCAGTGAGAGGCCCGGTTAATCTTGGTAAACAAAACTACCGCGCGCTCGGAATCGGGCGTGGGTTCCAACCGGGGCTGTCGGGTCGGGGGATCCAGAGACGGGCGGACAGCGGCAACCACCTCCCAGAGTCCCACCTTCCCCGCTCCCCCGAAAACCTCCCCAAACCCCCAGAAACTCCCATCCCATCATCTCCACTCCACTCCTCGACCTCCACCTCACGTCGCCGCCACCGCTTCTTCGCCATCGCTGCTCTCAAGGTCTCCTCTGCCTGACGCCTCGTCTTTCAACACGCACACGCCGCTGCTGCCACCTCCCTTCGTCTCCGACCTTGTTCTTCGCGCTTTATTGCGCTTTATTTCAACACGCACTCAGAGAGCAGGAAGCTCACCTCTCCTCTCGCCGAGGAGTCTCGTTTTTTTTCCCTTCACGGAGCTCGAAAACCGTTAAGGGCTACTTTGGGAGCACGGGGTTAATTAACCCAGGGAAGAAATGACCCCATGGGGATTCTTTTGTGACATTCAAATCCCCCTCCCGGCGGGGGATGGTTCGTTCCTCTTCCATCGCTGTTTGCAACAGGTTCTGACCCGGGGCGGGGTAGCCCCGTCGCTGCGGAACAGGAATGCTGCATGCAACTGCTTCCTGCCTGTCGGATACACAATACTGCTGTACTTATAAATCGGAGAAGAGGCGAGGGGAACTCACACGCCGAGGAGGAAGACAGCAGCAACGCTGTGGTGGATGCAGCGGTGGCCGCCGAGGCGGAGGAGTCGTTGCAGATCGGCGCGGCCGTGAGCAAATGGGGAGGCGGAGCGGCGGCATGTGGGCAGGGAGGCAGAGTAGCAACGGCAGCTGGACGGAGGAGGGGCCGCGGCCCGTGGCAGCTGGACGGAGGAGGGGGCGGCGAACTGGGCGGAGCAGCAGTGCAGCGCGACGGTGCGGTGAGTGCTCGCGAGGATGTCGCTCGCGAAGACTCCGAAGCGGCACGGGGCGGCGGCGCC
>OAMR01000744.1:505108-517178 GCA_900205405.1 Echinochloa crus-galli
GCGGGAGGCCGTAGAGCTCCACCTCGGCGGCGTTGCGGACGGCGGAGGCGGCATGGTTGCCGGAACGCGGCCGCCTGCGCGGTTCGGCGCGGCCGCTGGAGCGGAGCAGCGATGGGGCGGCGCGACCTCGAGCGCGGGACGACACGGTCGCCGGTGAGTTGGAGCTGGGGCAGGGTGTCATGGTTGCCGGCAAAGAGCGGGAGGGGGGCGGGAGTCCACCTGCACGGTTCGGCGCGGCTGCTGGCGAGGAGCGGCGATGGGGCGGCGTGGCCACGGGGCGGGATGGCGCTGCTGCATGTGAGGAGGAGCTGGGCGGGGCGGCGCGGTTGCCGGCAAGGATTGGGGCGCCGGCTGACGCGCATGTGCGAGCTCGATGGAGAAGAAGATAAGGCATACATGTGCGAGTCGATGGAGAAGAAGATAAGACACCAAATAAAAAAAGTTCATAGACAATGACATGCGGGACCCATTTGAATGTACCGTAAATTTTTAAGTATGCAATAAAATAGATACAAAGATCAATTGTATACTAGATCACTGTGAGTTTGTGTGTCAAATATGAATTAATTACTATGCAGACAGTTAAACAGACAATCCATTGTACAAGCTGTCTGTTCAACTGTCTGTTTGTGTTAAAAAGACAGCGGCTGTCTGTACCATTGTACTTACCCTTACTGCTGCCTCTGCTTTCAGCTACTCGTAGCTGCTGCTGCTGCTCCTGCCGCATTTCTGCTCCTCTTTTTAAAGAGCCCGTCTTTACTGCGGCCACTCCCTCTTCGCCTTCCTTCCCCCCTCACCCTGCGGCCGCCCGCCTGCCTTCCTGCTCGCCTCCCTCTCCTCCCCGTCCCTTTGCCCTTTATTCCCCTGCCGATCCGCAGCGCAGGAGGGAATCAACCACGGCCGTCCGCTCCGATCGCTCTGCGGCTTCCTTTCCTGCTGGGGTCAGGGCTGCAGGAGCTGTGCTCGGTTGGGTTCTCTTCGTTCCACCCTTGTGTCACCTTAAAGCCAGAGGAAGTACCCATCTTTCCTTCGTTCCCTGTGTGGTGGTGACTGGTGACGGCGAGGGGGTTTAACGCCCGGTGCAAGGTCCCGTCCCTGTCCTCCCTCGCGGAGGACGACTACTCCGACGCCGCCCCCTGCGAGCCGGCGGCCGTCAGCCAGCTGGCCGTCCTGGAGGAGGAGGCGCTCGGCGAGTTCGTGCCGTTCGAGGACGCGCCGGTCTACGCCACCGGCGGATTCTGGGACCTGCGGCCCGACGCGGGGTTCCTCTACGCGGAGCCGTCCTCGCCGGAGTCGTCGTGGAACGCCCTCGCCGGCCCGGCCTCGTCCGGCGAGGCGCCCAGCTGGGCCGCGCCGTCACCGGTGGCGATGGAGGAGAACGACTACTTCGAGGACCTGCGCGACCTCTTCCCGCTGCACCCGCTTCCCGCGATTTTCTGAAACGGACGAGCGGACGGGGGAGCGGTCGCAACGGCTTCGATCCGCTTCGTCAACCGGGCTGTTTTTTTGGACGTCGAGAGTGTATGTGGTGTGTCGTGCGTGCCTACCTGCGTGCGCTGTGTACTTGTACGCCTTTTCCCATGCCGTGTTTTTGTCGACTCGATGAGAAGTGTAATATGCCGCCGATCTAGTGTATGGAGTAATCGTAAAGTGTTTTTTGCTGTGCCGTCAAATCCGTTGTGCCTGTACAGATACTCGATCAGCTGTACTTGTACTGCCCCCGTGTGGATATACTGCCTACGGACGGGTATGTACGCAGTCGCGTACGCGCCGCCCCGGCCTTGTTTTGGCAACGGTCATGCGCGCTGCCATTGGCCATGGGGCGGCGTGGTCGTGGTCCAGACGCCAGACGGACCCAGACGCGCCGTGCTCGAAATGGGGAGGCCATGATGCGGTTGGCCCGGAAAGTCTGGTGGTTTGCGGGGGCCGGCTGGGGTCCGCCGCGCCATGAGTGACGCGATCATCCGGCGATCCGACGGGGCCGACCACGGCCTACACGCGCGCGCGCGCCCCTGCGGCGTCGTCGATCGGCGGAAATTGAACAGTGGAGTGGACTCACCGACCGCGCTGGCGACGGAGCCGGGTCCGTTCGTCCTCGTGTCCGGCCGTCCGACAGGGCCAAAGGCTTCCCTCGCAAGGAACAGGCCCCCGTTCCGCCACGGGCATTTACGACTACGCCGGGGCGCGTCGAGTCCTCTGCGAGCGCGGGACGGGCACGGCCCGTGCGTCGGCACGTACGCGCACCCGTGAATCCTGTGACTCCGGCAGGGGAAGCAAGCACGTACCCCCGCGCGGCGCGAGAGGGGCCGAGCCGAGAACGCCGAAGTGAGTGAATGCGCGCGGGGCGAGGCGCAGCAGCGGTCGCGGGGTGGTCCTGGTTGCTGCGGCGCCGTGGGTGTTCCCGTTCCTGATGAGGCGGGTCGTCCTCGCAGGGAGGCCCACGACCACGTAACGCCCCGGAACGGGAACACGTACGCGCCGGTGGCCAGTGACCACACGGGGAAGGCAACACAGAAGATAAGGGCAGGCGGCACCGCGGGAGGGCTAGCTACCGAACAAGACCCAACAAAACGGTTACGTGGCGCCGGAGGAGGAAGACAGGCGCGCCGTGCCCTCCCCCTCCCCTCGTCTAGAACCTGTGCGGAAGCAAAATCGAGCTGCGGCCCAGCTATAGCTTCTCGCCGTATGGCGATAGGTGGGCCGCCTCGGCCTCGGCAGCCGCAGCTGCCAGGCCACGGCACTGTACAAGCAGCATGTTTGCGTTGCCAACGCCGCGCCACCAGATCCCTGCCCCTGCACTCGTCGAACGGCATTGGTGGAAGCGTGGGCGCCCGTCTCGCCTTCTTCAAAGTCTGGTACCAGGGTGCGGGCGGCGCGGCACGCCACGCACGCCGCTGCACTGTGCAGGAGAGCACGGGGTCAGTGCCCGCGGTCGGGGCAGGCTGGTCCATCGCTCATCTCTACGGGATCTGCCTTCAGATATACTCCACTCTACATATACTGCATGCGGCGCAACAATATCCCACGTGCTCCTGCGCTGCATTTAGTCACCCGGCCGGTCCAGCCCTAGGCGCTTTGACTATTTTCAGACTGGCTTGATGAGATCACATGCATTTTCACCAGTGTGGTAAATCAAGCATGCAGTTCCCTTATTCGTCGTAGTAATACTGCAGCTGCAGAGCACAATAGCTCTATCGGTTCAGCCCAGGCATAGCTAGTCGTAGCTGATGGGCCGTACTGGAGCCACGCACGAGGCGTTACGCCATTTTTTCTGTACTGGGCCTGAAGAATTGGCCCTGTTGTGCTACCTCCAATGCTAAAAAGTCTACTATATTAATACAATAGTGTTAAAACTTAAAAGAAACACCATATTCGCCGAGGACCAAAAATTCCCATGTTAATATTAATACAATCTATACCGTCAAATCTATTATTATATTAATATAATAGTGTTAAAAGGAGCCACCACGTTCACCGGAAGGGCCAAGAAATTCCCACGTTAATCTAGAAAAGAGAAGAATATGAACCGTTGGATTTTATGAAGATCCAATCGTCTATATTAATTCAATAAATCAATACCGAATACAATTAATACAAAAATAAAGAATAAAAATATTAAGAAATTATTGGTGGCAACCCGAGTCGGACTCGGACACAACACCATGGTACTATAGCACTCGCGGTTACTGTAGCGTTTTTACCCTTAGAGCTGTAGCACTTGTGGTTACTGTATCGTTTTATTAATCTTATGCTAAATGTAACTTTGTGATTTAAATTTAAGACACATCATGTGAATAATCTAACGGGATGTATTTCATGAGCTATATGCATATGTGATCTCCGATCGTCCATTCAATCAACCGAAAAAACTTTTGCATCTCTTATAAATCGTCCGCCCAATCTTCCATATATTTTTTTATCTATGGGTCGAAGTTACTAGATAAATTCGAAAAATAGCAATTGACCAAAAATTTCATGTCAAATGTGATTAATAGAAAATAAATTTGGAATTAAAAAATTAAAAAATTAGCACTTGGCTAAATAGTTCATGTCAAATAAGATTAACAAATAGATATTCATGTCAGATAAGATTAACAAATAGATAAATTTAGATATTAAAAAACAAATTAGGGATTGATCAAAGAGCTCATATGAAATATAATTATATAACAACCAAATTAGTAGTTTGTTTTATACATAACGGAAAAAAGGTATTTGAATAAATAGTCTATGACAACTACATTCAATGAAAACCAAATTTGAAACAAAACAATAGAAATAGGCATTCCGATTTCTATTGATAACAAGGCCATTGGAGGGAACACCCATTGAAATTGAATACATTTGATTTCTATTGATTACAAGGTCATTGGAGGAAACATCAGTTGAAATTGTATGGCGAAAGGAAAATTTTGCCACATGATAAAAGAGACGATCAACTAATAAACTTCTCTATTGTACGAGTCATTTATTCATTTAAGTTTCACTACAAGAATAACTCACATCCGCACCCCTCATATGCCTCGGTGCACTCAAGATCCGGTGCTAGTGTAACGTTAGCACCGGGTGCGAAATTGGGGCGAAATTGGGGCGTCCTCGGGAACCCTTTAGCACCGGGTCGTAACATCAACCGGTGCTAAAGGGTTACCTCTTAGCACGAGCCAAGAGGTCATGAGTTCGAATCCCCGCAGCAACGCACATATTTTTTGGCAAATTGACACACCTTTAGCACCGGTTATTTAACCCGGTGCTAAAGGTGGGTACCTTTAGCCTCGGAAACATAGCACCGGTTGGGAAACCCGGTGCTAAAGGGCTTTCCCAACCGGTGCTAATGTCTGTTTCTCCGGTAGTGTTTGCACGTTCGTGGGCAAACAATACCATAAGAAAGAATGAAAAGATATTAAAGTTGTATTATATCACGCTACAAAATATTATTTTTGGTTAGTTACTTAAAGATCACCATGGATGTTACATAAACAAACAAAAAAAACTTGAAGAGAGTGCCGCACAACAAAGAGATATATGGATACGATCAGTGGAAAGTGCTATGTGCACTAGGGAGTGAATCAGTTGACCGGAGAAGAAAAAAATCTTTTGACACATGGTAAAAAAAGACCCACTCATAGTTTGGAAAATTGAATCTAATACCGAACGAAAGAAAATATAACACGAAAGGTAAGAAATAAGAGGCACATTAGGAATCGCAAACACATGCATGCATTCAAGGATGTAGACGATAAGGCACATATATATGTAGCTAAGTTTATATTTTATGGACAAACAATATATTAAGGACAATGATATAATTTCATGCTGGATATTTTTTATTGGTTTGTTTTGTTACAAATCAACATCAATGAAGAGAGTGTTGCACCACAAAGAAATCTATACATGTGATCAACGGAAAGTGCTATGTGTCCTACGGAATGAAGAGGCTGGCTAGAGATATTGACGAAATCAACACCTTAACGGATAATATGAGGTCGAAAACAACATCTAAGAAAGATAGTCGATATGTTTGGCAAAGTGAAAGAGTGGATGATATCCAACAGGGTGATTATAAGGAACTTGGTAAAGACACTGAAAAATGCATCCGCTAATATAAAATTAAAAATACAAGTCTAATAAAATTAGCTCAATTGTAGACACAAATTTAGTAAACTGGAGCTTGACTACAATTTGCTTGCTCCTGCTCAACAACAGAATAAACAAAACTATTAAGTTACCCACGTCTTTTGTTAAATATCAAGAATAATTTGTCAACTTAATTAAAAACTCTCTAATAAAAATTAATATTAAAATACAAAAATATATTACTTTTAATAAAAATAAAAAATTTTATTTTTATTATGATTTTATATTTCAGTCTAAAATATGATCTTCGTTTATATGCTGAAACAAAAAAACATTTGAATAGCTTTATTAAAAAAAAGACATAAATTCTAATGTAAAAAAGTCTAGCTACCCGCACCGTTTTGCGCGGGCCACCTGGCTAGTTTTATGAAGACCTAACAGTCCATATTATCCTGTTAATCCAAAAAATGAAGAATATATGTCGTCAGATTTTATTAAGATCTAACGGTCCATATTATTCCATTACCCATAAAAGAGAAGAATATATGCATTTGGATTTTATGAGGATCTAATTGTCCATATTGTGCCATTAATTGAAAAAAGATAAGAATATATACCATCGGATTTTATGCCATGCTAAATAAAAAAGTGAAAAATATATATTGTTAGATTTTATGTAAATATAATGGTCTCAATTATCCAAAAGTGTACATGTCAAAGACAAATCTGTAATATGGTAAAATTTGAAATTAAAATTAAAATTAGGAAAATTTATTGGTTTGATTTTCAAACAGAATAATCCCTCTGTCCTAAAATATAGTTACGTTTAGAAATTTTTAGACAGAATAAGAAGAGCGACGACATGACTAACTTGCCTTTCGTTAATTACTTCGTGCTACAGTCGCATGCGTCTAGCTTGATTGCGTGCATCCCTCACGGGTAGCTCCGTATGCCGTTTTTGTTTGCATGCAACACTGCCCATACATATGGGCGCTAAAATTTGCATGCGGAATCCATTCTCCATGGCGCCATAAAAAAAGTTTTAAGTTGCAACCCCCATTCTTCCAAGCACTTGGGAGGAAAAATGAGCATTTTAGTTATTTCATAACTAAATAGTGTGATGGGAACTATAAACATAATTATAATTGAGATAAATTCTGGACCCTTAAGGCAGATATATTCTAGAACGGAGGGAGTAGGAGGTAAGATATACATAAATAAATAGTCATGTTAGGTACAATCAATAAAAAGATAAATTTAGAATAAAGAATAGTGATAAAATACTATTTTAAATAACATATGTGTAATAAAGAATAGTAATAAATAGTAATAATATCATCTTTCATTGTTGGTTTGTATGCCCGTATTAAGGGAGACTAATAACGACTCTTGGTAGACTGAAATATATTATTTGTTTTATGAAACTAGACCAAATTATTATAGGAAACCAAGGCAAAACGCCAAAACCTAAAAGAATCTTGGTACCCTGTACTGAGAAAGAGAGAGATGTAACAAAGCTCACGCCAATTTTGATCATTGATGATTTCAAAATGGTGAATAAACGTGCAGTGAAATTTGAATGAACTATACATTGACCAGTTTTACCAACTGATCACTTTTATGTATTGCCATTGCGTAATCAATTACTATTGTCATCGTTAGCTTGTGCATGTTTGTCTAACCGGCTGCCCCACTGTACCGCACTAGCCAAGGTTTCTGGTAGGTGCGTTAAAGAGAGGCTGGGTTTCAGTGGCTGGAGAATGAAGCTGTCACTGTGCTACTGGAGGAGGAGAAGCATATCCGCCTGATTCAAACAGATATGGTCAAGAGATGTTGGGAAGAACGAAACAAAAACATGCGATGGTAGAGATTAGCATTACCTTTAGCAACCTGTGCAAATATCTCTGTTTTTTTCCCCATCGAGTTGCGGCAAGAGGCAATGTAACTAGGATGATATTCTGTTGTTATATTACGACATACGACGACATCTTCATGATTTATGATTTGGACAGTTGGCCTGAAACTGTTAGGAAACCGTATGGTGCCCATCGCCAATCTGCAGGCGGCAGACTCGTTGTCGAATATCCTGGTCGAAACGACACGATTGCTTCTTAGTTGACTACGCGGGTTCAAGCTAGAGACAAGCGATCCCCAGCTGCAGCCTCCCGGTAAATCGCAGGAGAGACAAATTAAAACTGCAGGTCCGCATCCGTCCATACCCACTGCCCGACCCATCACAAGTTGTGATTCGCAACCTCATCGATCCCTCGAGACGAGAAGATCGAGCGCCTAGTGCTCGAGCGGAATATGCTGCCAACCAGCACGAGACAGGGCGCCGCGCCCGGATGACGACGCGGCTCGCCTCGTTGCAGACGCCCCTCTCGTTCATCGTCATCGGCCTTGTGATGAGCTCTCCTGGTTCCTACCGGTCACGACGCTGGCCGTCTATAAGAGACCCCGAGCGAGCAAGCAGCCAAACCACGGATCGACCGAGCTGAACTCGCACCCAGGCCGTCACGCACACACACAACCACACCCTGCCATCGTCGGCCGAGATGGCGGGCGCGGATGCAGGGTCCGGGCCGAACCTGGCGGTGCTGGACGCGCTGGACTCGGCGCGCACCCAGATGTACCACATGAAGGCCATCGTCATCGCCGGCATGGGCTTCTTCACCGACGCCTACGACCTCTTCTGCATCTCCACCGTCTCCAAGTTGCTGGGACGCCTCTACTACCCGTCCGAGAACATCGACTGGCACGACCAGAGCAAGAGCAAGCCCGGCACGCTCCCCGTGAGCATCAACAACATGGTCATCGGCGTCGCCCTCGTCGGCACGCTCATGGGCCAGCTCGTCTTCGGCTACTTCGGCGACAGGCTCGGCCGCAAGCGCGTCTACGGCATCACGCTCGTGCTCATGGCCGCCTGCGCCATCGCCTCGGGCCTCTCCTTCGGCAGCTCCCCCCGCGCCGTCCTCGCTCATGGCCGCCTGCGCCATCGCCTCGGGCCTCTCCTTCGGCAGCTCCCCCCGCGCCGTCATCGGCACTCTCTGCTTCTTCCGCTTCTGGCTCGGCTTCGGCATCGGCGGGGACTACCCGCTCTCGGCCACCATCATGTCCGAGTACTCCAACAAGAAGACCCGCGGCGCCTTCATCGCCGCCGTCTTCGCCATGCAGGGCGTCGGCATCATCTTCGCGGGGCTCGTCTCCACGATCGTCTCGGGCCTTCTCCTGCACTACAACCCCGCGCCGTCGTGGGACCCGATAGACCCGCTCGCGTCGGCGCAGAGGCCGGCGGCGGACTACATGTGGCGCATCGTGCTCATGATCGGCGCGTTCCCGGCGCTGGCCACGTTCTACTGGAGGATGAAGATGCCCGAGACGGCGAGGTACACGGCGCTCATCGAGGGCAACGCCAAGCAGGCGGCCAGCGACATGGAGAAGGTGATGGATGTGGAGATCCAGGCGGAGCAGGAGAAGCTCGCCAGGTACAAGGCGGCCAACGACTACCCGCTGCTGTCGGCGGAGTTCGCACGGCGCCACGGGATGCACCTCATCGGCACGGCCACCACGTGGTTCCTACTGGACATCGCCTTCTACAGCCAGAACCTGACCCAGAAGGACATCTTCCCGGCGATGAAGCTGACGAGCGCCGCCAAGGACATAAACGCCCTCACCGAGGTGTTCCAGATCTCAAAGGCCATGTTCCTCGTCGCGCTCCTCGGAACCTTCCCCGGCTACTGGGTCACCGTCGCCCTCATCGACAAGATGGGCAGGTACGCATGCCCTCATCGGCTACTCTTTCTTCTTCTCTTCGTACCACTCCAGCTTAATAAATATAATAAGCAAACAAATATGGCTGGTGGAACATGATCGATGCATGCAACGCAACGCAACGCAGGTACCTGATCCAGCTCCTGGGTTTCTTCATGATGTCCGTGTTCATGCTGGCCATGGGCATCTGGTACGAGAACCTCAAGGATCACAACCACGTGCTGTTCGCCCTCTTGCACGCGCTCACCTTCTTCTTCGCCAACTTCGGCCCCAACAGCACCACCTTCGTGCTGCCGGCCGAGCTGTTCCCGACGCGCGTGCGCTCCACCTGCCACGCCATCAGCGCCGCCTCGGGCAAGGCCGGCGCCATCGTAGCGGCATACGGGGTGCAGAGCCTCACGCTCAAGGGCGACGTCAAAGACATCAAGAAGGCGCTCATCATCCTCTCCGTCACCAACATGCTCGGCTTCTTCTTCACTTTCCTCGTGCGGGAGACCATGGGACGGTCGCTCGAGGAGATCTCCGGGGAGGATGGCAACAATGGCGCCGCCGGACCGGGCGTTCCGGCCGCCCCGGGCATGGGCGCTGCGGACGTGAGCAAGGATGACAAGATGCCTGTTTCCAGCACCGAGTGGCAGAGCTCCATGCATGCGTGATCCATGCCTCATTGCCTCCACAACACACACGCACGTAATAAAATTGTTACTGGTTTGAATAGCGTGGGATCGATTAAGGAACAATAATAAGAGCAACTCTTAGATGATGTTGCCAGCTTCTAGCTTATTGACAGAGTACGTTCCATAGAGTTTGAGAAAATGCATATGCTTGGCTTTTTGCAGAAATGAGAGGATAAGCAATGCATGCTGCCATCTATATAAGCATCAAGAGTATTCTGTACAATTTATAAATTGTATAATTTATATATGTCAAGTATTCATGTAACAATTGTATTTGTGGTGCTAAAACAGTCAATCGTTGTATCATCATTCTTTTCCCATCATGGTTCACGACTACTTTGTTTCTTGATGGGCATATGTCTCCTCAGCAATTGATTGATACAACAATTTATTTTTATATAAGTTATTTTTAATCCAACGGTTTACACCGGTGCTCACTTCATAACCCATTTTTTCCTCCTCTCCCGTGTCGCCATCAACACCCTGACTTGACAGTACCGCGACCGCACCTCCTCTCTTCACCGCATCAATGTTTATCTCCTCACAACATTTGACTGATACAATTATTTACTTTTATATATAAGTTGTTTTTAATGGATTAGTTCAGATCAATGCTCCCTCTGTAACCTAATTTGTCCCATTCACTCTACACATTTCTCCCATTCCACTGCCAATAGCACTCTGACCCGGCACTACCACCACCGCACCTCCTCTCTTCACCTTAGCAATTGATTGATACAGCAAAATTTAGTTTATATAAGTCGTTTTTAATCCAACAGTTGTTCTCTTTGTAACATAATTCTTCCCTTTCTCTGCATATCTCCAATGCCGCCGCCGCCACACCTCTTTTTGATGCCAACGGTGATGTTTTTGGAGCCGATGACCTTACCAGCATACCTCCTTCTCCAGGCAATGCTCTCCCCGGTGAGAGTATGTCCCAACGAGTGATTCTTCTTGGACTTGGTAGCCTGAGCCCTTCCCCCGGTCTGCCTCCATAGCCCATCCATGGGCTCCCACCACTGCGATCCCACCCACAACTCAGTAGAAGTCTAGAACCACCAGCCGATGGACTTCCACGACTCTCTCTACTCTAACCTAAATTCTCAAATTTTAAATCCAAGCTTCAGTCCTCTAACTCTAACCTAAATTGTTAGTTCAAAAAATTCAACTGAGAATAAAAAACTGGTAAGCCGATTGAAGGGGAGTAAAGTCTAATTTCTATCTGGCTCCTAGATGTAAGTTCACTATAATAATATGATTTGCTTGACATTATATATCTGTTGGTTTGTTGGGATTCAGTACATACTTCGCTGAGCATAGTAGCCCCATTTCCACTGGAGAAAGTTAGTGTTCGCTGACGAAGACTTCGAGACCCTCTTCGCTGAGGAATGAAGAACTCTTCGCGTAACACGGTTATGAAAATGGAAGTGGCTAGAGGGAGAGGGCCCTCCCGATAGGCATCAGTCTAGAGCCCCCCTCCCAGTCTCCACCTCTCCTGTTCCCCTTATTCATTCGCACGCACGCCCCGCACGCGAGATCTTCTTCTCCTGGGCCGCTGCCTTCGACCACCGCCCGAGCCCCCGCCGGCGCCGCCGCCTCCGGCGTCGGAGACGACTGCCCTCCCCTCCCCTTCCCTTCTCCATCATCTCCGACGAGCGCCCCCGCCCCGCCCTCCTCCTTCGTCTCCGGCGGCGGCCACCACCGGCCTCCGCCATGTTAACCCGGCTTCGCCGGGGCATCACCGTGATGCCCCCCCGCCGCCCTCCGCCTCGCCTCTGCCGCCTCCGGCGCCGGCGACGACCGCCTCCCCTACCCCTCCGTCCCCTCCCCTTCCCTTCTCCTTCATCTCCGACGAGCGCCCCTACCCCCGACACCACCCACCAGTTGTCCTCCGCCGCCCGGCCGGCGGCGCCATCGCCGCCCTCGATCCGCCACTGCTGCCGGGCGACCGCCTCCCCGGCCGGCCATCCTTCTAAGCCCGTCGGTCATGGAGCCGTCCCCGACAACCCCAAACCCTAATCCGGTGGTCTCCTTCAATTCTGGGGGGG
>OAMR01000744.1:519983-531007 GCA_900205405.1 Echinochloa crus-galli
GGGGGGTGAGTTGCTTCTTCTCTAAGTTCGGTGGGGAGAATTTACTTCCTATGTGCATTCCTTGATGTAAGAAGAGGAATGGAGAGGGCTCTTCATATAGATTTTGGGTATGAAAATTTTGTTGCAGGGCTGAACACCACTTTGCATTACATCTGGCGGAGGAGCGACGTCCGTCAAAGCACACATATGAGACGACCAAGTGATGGGCCGCAAAGTGCTCCGCAGGGTGTGATGACAGGCGAAATGAACGACGGGCCATGACGCTAGGGTTAACATGGATCAGTTTAAGGGTTCTTGGTAGAGTACAGTCTTCGGCATCTTCTTTCATTGGTTAGGAACCCGAAGACATAGCTGTTGGCCGTGTTTCTTTGCGGTCGGTTTTATTCCCCAACACGGTTCTTAGCTTAACTAACACCCTGCACCTTTGGAACATGATAGCTTAACTAACATGAGATGGATCGGGAGGGTCGTTGGAAAAGAAGAAGTCCCCACTTGAGAAAATGATATCTTATATACTATTCACGTTGGGGGTAAAACTAGTACATCTACATAAAAAAAAAGGGCGTACCCAGTGCCGTAGGCTTCCCGCACCGTGCGGGGTCTGGGGAAGGGTTGTAATAGCGCCCAAACCTTACCCGCATAAATATGCAGAGGCTGGGGCTTGAACCCGGGACCTTCCGGTTACAGACGGTAGGCTCTACCGCTGCACCAAGCCCGCCCTTGATTTACATCTACATAAAGTCCTATAAAAATCCTAAGTGGACAGCAATCACCTTGCATGCTGATCTTGATTTACGGTCGCCAGTTTGAAGGTTTCACATGGATACACGTACTGGACGAGATTGATTGTTGTCAGGGTCATCAATGTACGCAGAACTTTTGATATGTGTTGCGTTACTTCTGACATTCTACTCTTTAGGCTATGCCGGTGGCGACCGGATCACACAACTGAACTACTTCTGAAAGATGGGGGTAATAAAAATCAAGAAAAGCCTAGAGCTAGCCAGCAAAGATTGCACGCATATAGCTGTCTTTTCTGGTGGTCCTGGAGCAAACTGGATGGATTAATCGAACACCGTTAATTACACCTCGATTAGCGCCGAATTACAAAGCAAATTACTGATGATTTTAAAAGAGCTTGTAGCCGGAGGAGGCGTCCAAGGGGTGGATGAGGTAGGTGAGGACAAGCGCCACCAGCATCAGCACGTAGGCGATCCCCTGGTCTACACTTGTTCCTGCCAAAAACATCAACAACAGACCAATCATTATCGTTGTCGTCAGAAGGAAAAATAAATCGCTATCAGGCTGTTCTTCTTCGAGGCAAACAAGGTAGCTGCATAGTTCATTTCTTCCCAAGCATTGGATCTTCCTCCCAAACTACCAAAAGCAACACCGCCAAGGCTAGAAAACCAACGATGAGAAAGGACTGACCGTCACTTGCGGGCGCTGGGGCGGGTGCCTGCGCGTTGGCGGCGGCGGCGAGCACGGCGACGACGGCCATCACAACGACTATGGAGGCTCTCGAGGTCGGCGCCATCTTGGTGCTGTCGTTCGTCCTCGCGGGAACGTGGGGGGCGGAGACGCCGATCAAAACGACGGGCGGCTCCGGCCGGGTGCCCCTCCCTCTCGCTCTGGTTGGGATCAGGACGAGAAGGAGAGAGCGCGGCGGCGATCGGCGTTTCGACTCGGCGGCGCAGGAGGGGGGCGGCCCATTTATACAGCCTTTAAATCCGGGTGGCCGAGCGCGCGGACGCATGCAGGAGCCCGAGAGGGGACGGACGGCCTCGTTCCTCGCGCGCTCCGATCCAGGGCACGTTCCGTATCGTTTTCTTTTCTTTTTTACCTGTGATGATGTGAGATGATGACTGACAAAGCCTCACCCGTCGCCTATATTTAGATGCCATCTGGAGGTTGGAATCTCTGTACGTGAGAACAGTATACTCCGTAAGTCCGTATAACTGAACTCCTCAAGTTGTGCAGAGATCCAAGGGTACTAGGTCCAAATGCAGACATACAAACTATTAGCATCAGGTTAAAGTGGTGTTCCATATATGTAATAGGAAATTCAGACTACCATTCATCAGTATATGTGCATTATACACCTGAACACTGTGAGTTTAGGGTTTCTTCGTAATCATTGTGTCACTGTATCATTTCATTTGTATATATGAAAAATTGTCTAAAAATTGATTAATTAGACTCACAATGTTCGTCTTGCAGAGTACAATAAAACTGTGCAATTAGTTTTTGATTTCATCTACATTTAGTACTCCATGCATGTTATGACATTTTGATGTGACGGAGAATCTTCCTTTTGCACAGTGAATTTGAGAGTTGCTTTTTGGAACTAAACAAGGCCTTGGTTCCTGAATTTGTACAGTCCAACTCAGGCAGATGTCAGAACAGATTCAGAGCCACATCAAACACAAGTCCTATGGCAAGTGCAACATCACAAAGCAGAGTACCAGGCCCAGGCCGAAATTCAGCCTAGCAAACTGCACAACGCAAAACAAGATGCTCACCACCCACTGCATCTTCAGCTACTCACGGCCTGCAGACTTTTTCCCCCGGGAGCCCGACCGGAAACAAATCACAGAGCTATAACCAGCAGAGCCAACGAAACGATCTCACAGATAATTAACACCAACGATTACACGAATCCGAAATAATTTCCAGAACTAAGAGTGAAACCAGCAGAACAGACTTAATACGAGCCTTTGATGCAGATTTTCCAGTGTGCTAGTCTCACTGGAACAAGCCACTTTCACTCCTGATCACATCCCATTAGCATTAACAACAAAACACATTGACTCTATTCCTCCAAATGAAAAAGGAGGAAGATAAACCTCTCCATGATTCTTCACAGTCTGCAGCACTTACTTTATCACCTCATCATCAACATCTTAACAGGTGAGATGGAATCATGGAAACTAAAGAGTACAATATGACCGGCATCACACTCAGTATGCTCTTTTCAAGCGCAATGCAAGCAAAGAAAGAGAGTTACTGCAAGTCTGCAAATGGTAATCGTTCTAATCAACAAAGATGGCTAGTGTACATCACAGCAAAAGTATGGGTCCAAGAGAATTACTGCAAGTCTGCAATTGGTAATCGTTCTAATCCATATGATTAAGGTGCGGATATTCAAACCTTACTGGATACTGTTTCGTCACTTCAACAGAAGTATGGGTCCTCTTTGTTCCTGTAAATACCGAACAACTGCTCAGAAAATTCTGTTGCTACTCTCACAAGTAAATCGAGTCCCCTAGAATCATGCTTCGCTAGTTCCTCAGCTGTTCTTATAAGGGGTCCCTGAGGGTTGCCATCCAAAAGAAATTCCGCCAACAGAGACGCCCTAAGATAACAGCAGCAAACAAGTATAGTTTCAGAAACCACTATGGAGAACAAACAACAAAGTACTACAACATTGTTAGACATAATATCACTATAAAATGTCTATTTGCAACTGAGTCAGCATAAGTAAATACATTAACTTTAGCGAAACTTTTCCAAGCTGAATCAAATTTATAGAAAATGTAATGCACATATATCAGAATTTTGTATTTAAAAATTGTTAAACATAGCACTACAGTAGCTTTTTATACAAGAATTGAGCAAGTGTTCTCGAGAAAAGGGTTTATAACACTGAGAAATGTAATTCACTGATCAAAATTTAGTACTACTAAATTGCTAAAGTTAGCATTGTGATGGCTTTTTATACAGGAATTGAGCAATCATTCTCAAGAAAAGGGTTTATACCCGGGAAACACCTGGACTACAATTTAGCTAATGGACTAACGATGCTTTGCTCAATTTAAGATTCATGCATAAATAGAAAACTACACTACCACTTTATTGTTATCCAATTATATCCTATCCTGCCGCTTTCATGAAAGAAACAATGCAAGTATGGACCCAAAATCCCAACTTGGTAGATATCCAAAGCATGTGCCTTTTTAACATAGAGGGAACTGAGTTTCAACATACCTGTGTACATCATATTTGCTGAGTGTATGTCCACGTCGTCCTCCTTGAACTATTAGCTTGCTTTGTCGGTGAAGCGCGCAGGTAGCTTGCATGCATACCTCAGTATTTAGAAGACACGAGGTATACACATCTGAGGCCGATTTCCATTGGTTTGTGACTACTAAGGGCAATGCACTTGCTACTGGCAGAATCCCATCTATTCCCCTTTGCTCTCTGCTGGTACCGAGAACTAAGCTCATTGATGCATTCGGCTCAGAACCGGTATGGTTCTTGGGCTTTTCAACACCTCCCCTCGCTAATTCTACAATTTTTCTCGCGGTAACCGCGTGGCTTGGAGTTCTCAGCTGAAAAGGCGTATAACCCTGCGGACCAGCAGCAGGACCTTGTTTGCCACCAATACACGCACCGGCTTCAGCACCATCAGCCTTGGAAGAATTCTTGAGAGGGCAGTTCCCAACAGCGAAACCCGTGGACAGGGGAGTTAGCATTGCCCTGGACGGTCCTCCATCTTCAGCACCATCAGGCTTGGAATTCTTCTTATGGCAGTTCCCAACAGCAGAACCCGTGGGCAGGGGAATCGCCATCGCCCTGGACTGTCCTCTGTCTTCAGCACCATCAGACTTGGAGGAATTCTTCCGAGGCTTGTACCCAACAGTGGAAATGGTGGGTGGGGGAGTCGGCATTGCCCTGGATGGTCCTCCGTCTTCTGCACCAATACCATCAGCCATGGAGGAATTCTTCTGAGGCTCGTTCCCAACAGCGGAACCCATGGGCAGGGTAGTCAGCATTGCCCTGGACGGTCCTCCATATTCAGCACCATCAACCATGGAGGCACCATCATACTTGGAGGAATTCTTCCAAGGCTTGTTCCTAACTGTGGAAACGGTGCAGGGGGGAGTCGGCATTGCCCTGGATGGTCCTCCATCTTCAGCACCAATACCATCAGCCATGGAGGAATTCTTCCAAGGCCTGTTCCCAACAGTGGAACCCATGGGCAGGGGAGTCAGCATTGCCCTGGACGGTCCTCCGTCTTCAGCACCATCAACCATGGAGGAAATCTTCCGAGGCTTGTTTCCAACAGCGGAATCGGTGGGCGGGGGAGTCGGAACTACCCTGGACGGTCCTTCTTCAGCATAATCAACTATGGAGGAATTCTTTAGAGGCTTGTTCCCAACAGCAGAATCGGTGGCCGGGGGAGTCGGCATTACCCTGGGTTGTCCTCCTTCTTCAGCACAATTAACCATGGTGGAATTCTTCCGAGGCTTGTTCCCAACAACGGAATCGGTGGGCGGGGGAGTCGGTATTACCCTGGACGGTCCTCCTTCTCCAGCACAATCAACCATGGAGGAATGCTTCTGAGGCTTGTTCCCAACAGCGGAACCCATGGGCAGGGGAGTCGGCATTGCCCTGGACGGTCCTCCGTCTTCAGCACCATCAATCATTGAGGAATTCTTCCCAGGCTTGTTCCCAACAGCAGAATCGGTGGGCGGGGGACTCGGCATTGCCCTGGACAGTCCTCCACCCTCCCCCGGTTGGGAGATCCTCCGCTTCCTCTGCAAGAAAGTTGCCGCCTTTAGCTGGTGAGAGGCACCAGCTCTCTGCCCAGCAGCACTTGCTTTGACGCCTACCCTGTTCACGGGAGGCTTTTCCGGCGGATGATCCCCCAAAGGCCCAACGGAATTCTTCGCCTGCGCATCTCCGTGCCCCTTCTTGGGTTTGCCATTGGGCACATGCTTAGCACCCCACAGCTTCTTCACGAGCTGGCTCAGCGGGATTCTATCCTCCTCGTCGAATTCGGAGGAGGAGGAGAAGGGCACGTACAGGGTCGGCTTCCTCTTGAGAGAAACCGTCGAACGGCGCTTCTCCCCGCCCACGGGTGCGGACTCCTTGGCCTGGCAAGAAACCCCCGCGCGGCGGCGCTGCCCGCCCTCGGGCGCGGACTCCTTGGCCTTGCAAGAAACCCCCGCGACATCCGGGCGGAACTCCCTCTCTTCCCGGTCCTTGTCGCCGCCGCCGTCCTCGCTCCTGTCGTGGAGATTGACGACCCCGGCGCCTTCCTTGCCCGCCCCCTCGGCGCGCCCGTCGGCACGCGGAGCCGGGCTCGGGCCCGCGATCGCGCCAGGGGAGGGGTGCCCGCTCCCGATCGGCCCGCGGCGCGCCGCCCTGAGCGCGAGGTACTCCTTCCGCAGGGCGTCGAGCCGCGCGTTCGCGTCCGCGACCCCCCGCTGGAGCTCGGCGAGCGCGGCCTTGGACTCGGCGAGCTGGGCCTCGGCGCGGGCGAGCCTGCGGTCGCGCGCGTCGAGCACCCGCGCCGCCGCGTCGTAGTCGGCCCTTCTGCATGTGGAGCGGAGGTACGCCACAAGCGCCGGGCCGGAGAGGCTCGCGAACGCGGCGTCGTGGTCGGGTTCGGAGGCGCCGGAAGACATGCTGGTGCCGGCGGCCGGTTGTCGGCGGCGCGGCGCGGAGTGCCCTAGGCGGGCCGGCGGCGCGGCACCGGCACGCACGTAGGAAGAGATCGGGGATTCGAGAGGGCGCTGGCTGGCTGGGTGGATGCGGAACTGGTTGGGGGGTTTTGGCCTCTAGGGTTGGGGCGGAGTTGGTGGAATGGTGGACGGACGCGCTCGCTGCCTCCAGCCGAGTCGGCGAGTGGGGTTCCGAGGAAGGGAATGGAAGCCAACAGAGGAACAGGAGAAGGACGGAGACGGCGGCGGCTTGTGGTCTGCTGGCTGGACAGGACCTGACGAATGTCCAAAGGCTGGATAGAGTCTTGCTTGACCTGGGGATTGGTGAGAATGAGGATCAAGGGTGATTTTTTTTTCACAGACAAACTCGTGACACTCGCTGCCTGAAAAAAAAACGGCAGCAGTTTCAAGCGAAAAACACGGTAGTGTGCGATTTTCTCACGGTAAACAAAATTAGCAATGTATTTTGTTAGTGGCCATTTTAGCAAGATCATTGTAATTCTTTAGTATGATCTCTCCAAATTCTCTTCTGCATGGTTTTCTATTTCAAATTCGAAAGCGCACGTCGATCTGAGCGTGCATGTAACGGCTCTAGCTATTTTGGCGCGCTCATGCATTCCGACAGCAACCGACAAAAATTTCACATATGTTTTGGCAACAGCCAACCAAAATTTCTCATGCTAACGTCTTTCTAACTTTTATGGATTGTTTCTTGGACACAAGTGCATGTTCCGACAACAACCGACAAAACATTCCTCCTCTACGGCTTTAACCTACTTATTGAAACCACATACTGTTAATGTAAGATATAAATGCTCGGTACGTGGACGCACCTAACAACACCCGACAAGATCATACAATCTCTTCCCGTTTTCATATTTTTAGAAACTTCTCATCTATGATTATCTTTTTATCAAAATGCCATAACATGTGTGATGGTTCGTGGTTTAAATGTTCCCGCCATACGGCACACGTGCATGTTCCGACAATAACCAACAAAAACCTCTCGTGCCTTGTTTTCTTAACTTTTCCCATGATTGTGTAAAATATGTTTATTCAAATTTTTAAAAATGATTTTAGGATAAATCTTTCAAATAAATTTTATGTAAAAGTAAGAACAATATCTAAAGGTGACGTCGTTGCTTTACCCGTTCGGAAGTGCTTTGCTCCTGGCTGAGTGGCTGCACAGATGAAAGGAGGGAAAAATTGATGCAGCCGGAAGAGTGTTTGTCAGCAGGTGCTACAGCGCTGCACGAGCGAGCATATCCAAACGCACCTAATCTTTAAGATGACATTTCGACTAGCGATCCATACTAAAATATTGTGCAGAAACAGAAACATTTAAATATTGTAGATCTTTTATCAGCATGTATCTAATTAATATCCAGCATGTATTCTAGCAGCATGTATCCAAAACAGCTATCTACGCGATTCCTTTTCATTTATTTGTACAGCTAATAAACTTAATAAATTCCTAAAACGATATGCATTTGGCGATCCGCGGCACCTCGGATACCCCCGATTGCCGAGAAAACGGCAAAATTTTTGTTGGGCTTGGCTAGGAGACGGAAGACGATGACGCATTGCTCAACAGCTAAAATTAAAGCCTGTCCGTCGCCAACGTTTTGTACATGGAAGGCATGCATGACGCGGCACTTGCAGCTAGATCCAACAGATTTTCCCCTTTCAAATAATAGATCCAACAGATTTTCCCCTTTCAAAAAAAAAGATCCAACATATTTTCTCTTGAGCTTTTGTGTGCATCTGTAAAACGTCTATGCGCGCTTTGATCGACGCCACGCCACACGCGGCACGTACGCAATGCGCTAGAAACCAAGGGCGCGGGCCGCGCAGCCTTACCGCCCCGGCCAGTGTTATTTGACTAGCTTCATCAGTGTATATAAGCTCATAATCATGTCACGAATGCATTCATGGTCGTATAAATTTAGAAAAATTTAATATATAAATTGGTGCGATGACAATTGAGAAAGGATATAGTTGAACCAGTTTAACAATAGCAATGGAGAAACGATAGATGAGTGGCTAGAAGTGCAAAATGAGATGACTCACCTGGCAGCTATATCTCTACTCTAAGAAGGCGCTGGGAACCGCAACCGCGGAGCGGCGTCGCTATGCCTCCCGCCTCTGCGTCCTCCGCTTGCGACCCCTGCGCCGGCCGTCAATTTATTTTTTTTACGTGCGTGATCGCCCGCAAAACCCTCCGTGTTGTGCCGCTCACCTTCGCTCTCCCCCGCGAAGCAGTACCGTCCCTTTACTTTGGACGTCTACGATCGCGCGCTAGCGCATGTGCCGCTGCGGTAGCGACGATCACAACGCGAAGGGAATCACGGACTCTTTCCTCCGCATCGTCCACTCGCCAAACATACGACGCGGAGCCATCGCCCCTCACCGTTGTTGATAGATCGCCAAATAGAATCCTGCATCGCCATCGCCATCGCCCTTCAGCTTCACCCTCCCAAGAGATGCAGCCAGCCCTCGACCTCGCAATACCGCCCGGGTTCCTTCTATGTTGAGAATCTGCCTGACAGCAGCTGCAGCACCGCATGTTGGGGCTCCTCTAGATCGAGAATCCACCTCCAGGACGACGGAGAAGAAGCCCCCTCCAGAACGGGTGACGACAGACGACGCAAAGCCTCCTGTTTGTGTGATTGCGAGGCCGGGGATCGAGGCCTCCTACTAATAACCAGCTTTGTTTAGATTGTTTCATCCGATGTAATCAAACATTTGTAGCCTCGGTCATACCCAGCTAGCGCAGCCCGCAGAGATGCCATGGCCATCGTGCTTCAGGCGTGGCGATGATTAATCCGGGGAGGGCGCTGCTTGATCCGCGGGCTTCGTGGCAGCAGCGACGGCGGGATTCGCGACCATGGCTACGGAACTCATGGATCACTGCTGAGGTCCTCACCAATGAATGTCAGCTTTCAGTTTTTCCTCGTACGTCACGTGTGCATGCTAGATGCAGTCAGTTACCGGATGCTATCTTCATCTCACCAGGCATCTTCATCGGGCCGCCGCCATCACCTGGGTTTCATCGTTGGGCGGGACGATCAAACTCCCGGCGTTCAGGACTCTCGCCTCCGACTTTGGCGATGCTGACACTGCACGCACTACATCCGAGATCAACCTGAGTAGCGGCAAGGTTATTCCATGACGGGTCATGGCGTTGAGTCTGTTAGCGAGAATGTCATGTGCCCGCGGCGAGTCAACACGGCGGCGATAACAATCACCATGGCATCAGGCGCAGGCCACCCAGATTATTTGCAGTTAGCTGGAACACAACGACATGAGTGCAACTCCTGCTCCTTATTCATATGTGATTGGGCGTTCGTGACTGTACTGCAACACAATGACAAGGTAAGCTAAGGCCGGACCTGGGGCATTCGTGTTTGTACAGCCACTCAAGGTCAAGGTAAGGCCGGGCCTAGGGCATTGAGGGAGACAGTGGTTCTTGATCCATATTGGTTCTTGATCCATATTCAGTTACGAATTGAGCGATCTTGTCATGGGTTTGTTATTTGAGCCATAGGAGCAGGCATGCCCGTGCTATTATTTTTCCTTACGTATACGATCTTCAACTAATCATTTTTACGGATCTTGCAGAAGGAAACGTAAGTATTAATCTACAGGAGGAATGCTTACTACCGGATTTCAATGCTTCGTCGTGTGCCTGGGGCACACGGCAAAGCCCCTATTGCACACGGCGAAGGCTTTGCCGTGTGCGGCCCACGGCGAAGCCCCGACGTCGATGAGCCTCGACGGCAAAGGGGGCTTCGCCGTGGCCCTAATTACGGGCACACGCACGGTGAAGGCTTCGGCGTGTGCCTTTCCCGGCACATAGCAAACAAAAGGAAGAGACGGACGTCCGTTGACGGTGCGTCTCCTTTCTTTTTTTATTTTCTTTTCAAATCTTCGCTGTGTGCCATGGGGGAATCTTTGTCGTGTGTCGGTTCCCAAGGCATACGGTGAATCCTTAAAAACAACACGGCAATGATGAGGATATAAACTTGTGACTATTAACTGCCTATGATGATTATGATATGCCTGTGATGACTATTAATATGCCTGTGATGATTGGTCTTTTATACGTCAAAAAAAATAAAAACATGAATTTATTGGTCACTTCACCGTGTGCCTTGGTATGGTGCCCTGGCACACGGCGAAATGACCAAAGCTTCGCCGTGTGCCAGGAGGAATGGTGATGTTTTGTCACACCCGGTTTTAGAAAACAAACCAAGTGTACACCGTATGTGTGCCATGATCAAGTTTCACACATACAGTAAACCAGAAAGTGAATAAAAGATACAGTATCACGTAAAATAAACATAAATGACTTACGAGTCTATCAGCGTTATACAGCAAATCCCGGAAACGAATGCTCCAAACTTCACAGGCAGTCGACTGGGGGTTGCGTACGCCTAGAACTCAACACCATCTTCATCAACTTCACACACCTTCTTCTTCTGAACAGCGGTTAGCAAGGATGAGTACTCTTATAGTTGGTACTCAGCAAGGCCACAAGTAAATTAATCTGTCTCTTATACACATCTCTTCTTC
>OAMR01000744.1:546049-559453 GCA_900205405.1 Echinochloa crus-galli
CCGGGGGCAGCTGCAGCAGCGGGACTCGGCGCTTGCCGTGGCTGAGGCCCAACTGAAGACCCAGGGCGAGGCTATCTACCTGCTCACCGTGGCGGTGACGGAGGGAGATGTCACCATCACGGAGCTGTGGGCCTCGGTCGAGGCCCAACAAGGAGAGATGGCGACGCTCCAGCAGGAGGCCAGCACTGCCCGGGAGGCCCTCGCCGAGAAGGAAAAGCTAGTCGAAGGTAAGTCTAGTATGAACTTACCCTAAATTTAAATTGGAGTTTTCGAAGACTTATCTGATTTTCGTGTTGGGCTTTCAGAGGTGCGAAAGGTGGCCGAGGAGACCTCCACACAGGCGGAGTCACTCCAGGTAGCTTACTCGAAGGCCCAGGAGGACCTCGAGGAGCTACGGGAAGTAGCTTTTGCCGTCTGTAAGGAGGTCGAGGGGCCGGAAGCTCTCGAGTCCCAGTCGGGCAGCTCGGTGGCCAGCCGTCTAAGGGCCTTGGGCGGTTGTGTTACCGAGCGCCTGAAGGGGGCCCTTGTCCTCGGCGTGCAGAAGACCCTCGGGGTCATCTCGACGCACTTTGTCGTGGACCTCGAGGCGGTCAGCGGTGGTTACGTGGTGGCGGACGACCTCGACGACGACGCCGCGTTGGCCGTCGTGGAGAGTGCGGATGCTGCTGCCTCTGCTCCTGCTGCCACCCTCGCACAAATCTTCGAGAGCGACCTCCTTCCCGACGCTGAAGACAATGAGGATGCCACCCCCGAAGACCCCGAAGACCCCGCTCCCTGAGTAGTTTTTAGAGATTTTTTATGTAATAAGCACTCTAGCGGTTCAAACAATTTTATGTTTTTGAAACACACATTTCGAGTTTTTATTTGAGTTATGGTTTCTTTATCACGTTTATTTCGCTGAATTTGCAAAGGACTTGTCAAGGAGGGTATCGTTCATAGAGCAATTTTAGCGTAGGGTGACAAGGGGGATGCCGTATCCTTTCGAAGGCGTAGGCAGTCCCTCGACTCGTCTGGCCCTTGGCCTCAATTATTCTATGCCTCGAGTTGCCTTTTAGCAAATACAGGAGATGGACGTAATAAAAGAATTTTATAAAAAACTTTAAAATTGGGACAATTTTTAGGAGGGGGTGCCCCCGGATTAGCCCCCGAGTGAGACTTGGCTTTTTTCGATGGTAAGCCTAGTCTTACTCATTTTAAAGTCCTTTATATTTTTATTGAAATAAGTACAAATGTACATGAATGCTTAAAAGCTTAAGGGTAGAAGCGACGTAGCTATTGGATATTCTAGGCGTTGGCGAATATTTCGCCTTTCTCGTTTGCAAGCTTGTATGTGCCTGGCTTGAGGACTTCAGCGACGATGTAGGGCCCTTCCCATGGGGGTGTGAGCCTGTGGCACCCTCGATTGTCTTGTCGCAGCCTTAGCACTAGGTCCTCCTTGCTGAGGTCTCGTCGTCGAACCTTCTGGGCCTGATACCTTTGAAGCGACTGCTGGTACCGAGCCGAATGTAAGACCGCGACGTCTCGAGCTTCGTCTGCTTGGTCAAGTGAGTCTTCCCGCATTTGCTTGTTTCATTCCTCTTGGTAGGCTCTGAGCCTTGGGGACCCATATTCCACGTGTGTGGGGAGGATAGCCTCGGCACCATAGACAAGAAAAAATGGAGTAAAACCCGTGGCTCTGCTTGGGGTTGTTCTGAGGCTCCAAATTACTGAGGGTAGTTCTGACACCCATTTCCCGCCGAATCTATTCAACTTCTTGAATATCCTTGGTTTGAGACCTTGTAGAATCATGCCGTTGGCACGTTCTACTTGGCCGTTTGTCTGTGGATGCACTATGGCCGACCAATCCACGCGGATATGATGGTCGTCACAGAATTCCAAGAACTTCTTGCATGTGGATTATATCTGTGAAGAATTGCACAACTTGCTCGGATTTAATGCTGCTGATTGGCCAAGCCTCGATCCATTTTGAGAACTTGTCGATGGCCACCAGCAGATGTGTAAAGCCCCCGGGCGCTGCTCGCATTGGACCAACGAGGTCTAGCCCCCACACGGCGAACGGCCATGTGACAGGAACGGTTTGCAAGACGTGAGCCGAGAGGTGGGTTTTACGTGCGTAGAATTGACACCCTTCGCAGGTGCGCACGATTTCGTTGGCATCTGCAACAGCCGTGGGCCAGTAAAAGCCTTGGCGAAATGCGTTGCCGCATGGTGGCCGCATACGCCAGCGTGGATGTCTCGGATGAGCTCCGTTCCCTCCGGGATTGGAATGCACTGCTGCAATATTCCGGAGGGGCTGCGCTTGTACAATTCCTCATCGATTATGTGGAACGAGTTGGCTTTTCTTGCGATGCATCGAGCCTCGGTTCGATCCGAGGGTAGTTCCCCTCAGATGATCCAGGCGATGTATTGGTTATGCCAACCGCGAGCTGATGGGGCCTCGTCGATTTCCATAATTTCACCCTCGTCTGCTGAGGATATTTCCTGACTTGAGGCTTTAGGTTCCTCTTTCGAAGGATCCTCGTCCATGGGCTCGACATATGGAGCCCTCGAGGGTTCGGTCCTCGAGGGAGCATTAGGAGCTTTGGGGGTCGGCTTGAGGTCGATGCTTGGCTGTGTCAGGTCACGGGCGAATACGTTTGGAGGAACGGTGATCCGCCCGGACACAATTTTTGCTAATTCATCGGCTTCCTCGTTGTACTTTCGCGCGATGTGGTTGAGCTCGAGGCCATGGAACTTGTCCTCGAGTCGGCATACTGCATTGCAGTATGCTTGCATCTTGTCGTCGTGGCAGCTTGCTTCCTTCATAACTTGATCGATGACCAATTGTGAATCTCCCCGGACGTCGAGGCGTTTAACGCCCAATTCGATGGCTATGCGAAGGCCAGCTAGTACGGCTTCATATTCGGCCATGTTGTTGGACGCCGGGAAGTGCAAGCGTACCACGTGTCTTATATGTTCTCCGAGGGGGTGAGACAAAGAGCAAGCCCGCGCCCGCACCGGTTTTCATCACCGACCCGTCGAAGTACATTATCCAACATTCGGTTTGGATTTGTGGTGGGGGCAGCTATGTGTCGGTCCATTCTGCCATGAAATCGGCCAAGATTTGCGATTTAATTGCCTTGCGAGGGGCATAAGTGAGGGTTTCGCCCATCAGTTCCACGGACCATTTTGCTATTCTACCCGAGACATCTTGGTTGCGGAGTATCTCCCCCAATGAAAGATGATACCACGGTGACAGGATGAGCTTCAAAGTAGTGGCGCAATTTGCGCCGAGCTAGCACTACTGCGTAGAGCAGCTTCTGGATTTGTGGATATCGCGTCTTGGTTTCGGTTAGTACCTCGCTGATGTAGTATACTGGCCTTTGGACAGGCAGAGCGTGCCCCTCCTCAGTTCTCTCTACGACGATGACTCCGCTTACTACTTGAGTTGTTGCGGCTACGTAAAGGTAGAGGCGCTCGCCCTCCTTAGGCGACGTTAGGACTGGCGCTCGTGTGAGAGACACTTTTAGCCCGTCGAGGGCTTTTTGAGCCTTGGGGTTCCAAGAGAAACGTTCGCTCTTTTTCAGGAGTGGGTACAGGGGTAAGCCTTTCTCACCGAGACGCGAGATGAACCGACTTAGGGCTGCTAAACATCCCAATACCCTCTGTACCCCCTTCAAATCTCGGATCGGTCCCATTTGTTTGAGGGCCAAGATCTTTTCAGGTTTGGGCTCAATGCCTCGTTGAGAGACTATGAAACCCAAGAGCATACCTCGAGGTACCCCAAAAACGCATTTTTCCGGATTCAGTTTTACCCCGTTGGCCCGGAGACAATCAAACACAATGCGCAAATTGTTTACCAGGTCGTCCGCCTTCCTGGTATTTACAACAATGTCGTCAACGTATGCTTCTACGGTTCGCCCGATATGATCTCCGAAAACACGAAGCATACACCGTTGGTATGTAGCTCCGGCATTTCGAAGTCCAAACGACATCGTGACATAGCAGAAAATACCAAAAGGCGTAATAAAGGAGGTTGCCAGTTGGTCAGAAATTTTCATCTTAATTTGGTGGAAACCAGAATAAGCATCAAGAAAACATAATAGCTCGCATCCTGCGGTTGAATCTACGATCTGATCGATACGTGGTAAAGGAAAAGGAACTTTTGAACATGCTTTATTTAAACCGGTATAATCTATGCACATCCTCCACTTCCCATTCTTTTTCTTGACTAAAACAGGATTGACAAGCCAGTTAGGGTGAAATACCTCCTTGATGAATCCGGCCTCGAGGAGCTTGCGCAGCTCCTCACCGATGGCCCTTCGCTTGTGCTCGTCGAAGCGTCGCAGTCGTTGAACCACCGGCTTGGAGTGGGGCAGGATGTCAAGGGAGTGCTCGGCGACCTCCCTCGGTATGCCTGGCATGACCGAGGGGCTCCACGCGAAAATGTCGGCGTTGGCGCGGAGGAAGTCGACGAGCACTACCTCCTATTTGCTGTCGAGGGTTGAGCTGATCTGCACCGTCTTGTCGCTGGGAACACCTGGGTCGAGGGGCACTGCCTTGGTGTGTTCTGCGGGCTCGAAACTGCCTGCATGCTTTGAAGTGGAGGGTATGGTTTCGTTCGCCATCTTCTCTAGGTCCGCGACGAGAGCCTCGTCCTCAGCAAGTGCCTCGGCGCTCTCGACACATTCCACATCGCATATGTAGGCATGTTCGAATGATGGGGCCACGGTGATGACGCCGTTTGGTCCCGGCATCTTTAACTTGAGGTAGGTATAGTTCGGGATCGCCATGAACTTGGCATAGCATGGGCGGCCGAGGATGGCGTAGTATGCACCTCGAAATCCCACTACTTCAAAGGTCAGGGTCTCTCTGCGGAAGTTGTCGGGGGATACCGAAGCAAACAGACAGATCGACCTGCCCGAGGGGCTGAACTCGCTTTCCCGGCGCAACGCCATGGAACGGCGCCTTGCTAGGGCACAACCTGTCCCTGCCGATGCCCATGAGGTCCAAGGATGAAGCGTACATGATATTGAGGCTGCTGCCTCCATCCATGAGTACCTTGGAGAACCGGGTATTGCCGATGATAGGATCAACGACAAGCGGGTATTGCCCCGGGTTCGTGATATAGTTGGGGTGGTCGTCTCGACTGAAGGAGATGGTCTCCTCTGACCAATCGAGGTACGACGGCCCCACCTTGTGTATGGAGAATACCTCTCGGCGCTCGCGCTTGCGCTGCCGAGGGGTCATGTTCGCGGTTGGCCCACCGAAAATGAAGAAGACGTTCTCCACTTCCGGGAAGCCCTGACCATTCCCGTCGCTCGTGTCTCTCCTTCCCCCCTCGTCCTTTGAAGCGACACGATTGAAGTATTTCCTTAGCATTCCGCACTGCTCGAGGGTGTGAGTCACGACGCCCATGTGATAAGGGCACGGTTTCTTGAGCATATCGTCGAAGATGCCGCCTCCTCGAGGGGGGCCTTGAGGAGGTTTGGGCGCGGCAGGATGGACTGCGAGTATTTCGTCAGGGTCCTCGGTCCACTCTTGTCGGCGCGAGGCTTTTTGGGGCTTCTTCCCTTTCTTGCCTTGCCTTTCTTTCTTGGTGGATCCTTTGGATTTGCTGCCCTCCGCGGGCGTTTCGTCCGTCTGCTTCTCCCTTCCACTATCAAAGATGGCTCCGACCGCCTCCTCGCCGGAGGCAAAATTGGTGGCCACGTCGAATAGTTCATTTACGCTAGTTGGAGGACTGCGTCCTAACTCGCGTACCAAGTCCCGGCAGGTTGTACCTTCGAGGAAAGCATGGATGACTTCGGAGTCACCCACACTCGGGAGCTTGGTGCAACGCTTGGAGAAGCAGCGGATGAAATCATGAAGGGACTCGTTGGATGTTTGGCGACACCCTCGAAGGTCCCACGAGTTTCTAGGGCGTAGGTAGGTGCCCTGAAAGTTACCCACAAACGTCCTCACGAGGTCATTCCAGTCATGGATCTGGTTCGTGGGTAGGTGCTCCAGCCACGTCCGTGCAGAATCCGCCAAGTGAAGCGGCAAGTTGCGGATGATTATGGCGTCGTCGGTCGCGCCGCCCAATAAACAGGCGAGGCGATAGTCGTTGAGCCACACCCTTGGGTCCGTCTCCCCCAAGAACTTGGTGATGGTCGTTGGCTATCTAAATCGTGCGGGAATCGGGGCCACACGAATCTCTCGGCCAAATACCCGGGTTCCTGGGGGCTCTGGCGTCGGGCTCTTGTCTTCGTCGCTGTCGTAGCGGCCTTCACGGCGGGGGTGAAAACCGCAAGATGCGCCATCCCGCCTCTTTCTGTTAAGGGTGTTGCGAGCGTCGTCCTCGCTGATGTCACCACGTGTGTCAAGGATTCAATCCTTGAGAGGCTTCCTTCCGATGCGTTTGTGCACCGAAGGCGCCTTTCCCTTACTCGAGGGCGGGGTTGGCTTTAGATTTCCCCTTCGCGGGGTTTGCGTCGATGCCTCGAGCTCCCGCGTTGGTCCACTGGTCTTTGGGCCGGCGGAACTGCGGATGCGAGAGGCCGAGCTTACGGCTTGTTCCACAGCCACTTGTTCGATTAGGAGCTGCGCCTCTTGACGCAGGTTTCGGCCTTCGGGTGTTGATGGCTCGGGCATGGCTCGGATCAGAGTTGCCGCAGCGATGAGCATCTGGCTTGCCCTGGCTAACGCGAGTGGGTCATCCACATCGTCATCAGCCTCGATGCGGGCTCGTGCTATGCGCCCGGCTTCCCTGGCACGTACGCCGCGCATAGGATGATTGTCCTCAAGTGTTGCCCGAAGCTCTCGGACCTGTCGGCGTTCTTCTTCGAGCTTGGATTCGAGTTCGTGGACTTGGGCCAGTTGTGCTTGTGCGAGCGCCACGTTGTTGTGCGCTTGTTCGTGGTCTCTTACGTGCACTGGCTCTCCTGCCCCGTCATCTCCGCCATCCTTTCCCGAAAGGACGACGAAGCATTCCCTGGTGGGATCGTAATCCTCCTCGCTGGGATCGTCGGAGCAGGTTAGGCAATAGTTTGCCGCAGCTTGAAATGATAAGAGGGCCTCTCGATCGCGAAGCCCTGAGTAATCCCATTCGGGGATCCTCCGGCCGCTCTCGGCTGCCTCGCTGCCAGACTCAGGGTAGTTTTCTTCCTGCGACGTCGCTATGAGATTGCGGATCGAGATCAGGTGGTGGCCCGGCAAATCCTCATACGCCGTCATGTTTGTGTCAACTGATGAAGAGTTGGTCATGGTTGCGGTGCGTGTCCCACCGGGGTTTCGCCATGGGTCGATCGTGCTGTCCCTGGCAGGTTGTACCGCGGGGTGGTGGCAGTTGTTGCCCTCGTCGTGCCGGGCTCAACCCGTTCGGGGGAGCCGGCATGAGCTGTTCTGCGTCGCTCCGCGCGTTGACGCGAACGCCTTTTGCGTCGTGGTGACGGTGATGGGAGTGACGGTGGCACATTCATGCTGTCGTTCCTCGTCAGGAGCTGCATGTTGTAGCCATCGCCAGTTGCCCTGAAGTCAAGACTCCCGAACCGGATTTCGAATCCGGCAGGAAGCGGGTCCGATGCTGGCATCGAGAAAAGGTTGTTGCGTATGACTCGGGTTGCCATCAAGGGAGATGATGGATGAAACAATCGATCACAGCGCGGATACCCCTACCTGGCGCGCCACTGTCGTGTTTAGAAATCGTGGTCCCGACACCAACCAGAAATGCGCTGTGTTCCCTCCCTTGACGGTTGATGCAGAAGATAACACGAGACACAGATTTATCCTGGTTCTGGTCAGAAGACCGTACTTCCAGCAAAGCGGTGTGTGTGTGATGTATTATTCCGCACCGGAATGCAAGTAGTAGGGGGTACAAGCAGGTTGGGACGAGAGGCTAGACCTCCGAGTCCCGGATGATTGAGGCAGAGTGCCAATATCGTGATCTATTCTGAGTGAATGTGGATTCTCTCCTTTTTTTCTTTCTTTTTTTCGTTGTTCCTCTCCTGCTCGATCACCCCCTCCTTTTATAGGCCAAGGAGGAGGGGATACAGGAGCGTGTTGCCGGTTATGCATAGTTGTTGCACAGTAGTAGGAATGGCGCCGGGCGTGCTTCTCCGTCCTTGTTTGCTGTAGTCGATTCTCGTACTGGTGATGACGTCGAGGTGTGGTCTTGAGGATCCGGGGCGTCCTTAATGTGATAATGGCTCATCCGTACACTACCTCGAGGGTCTCCCATGCCGGCGCACAGCTTATTCTGTGGGAAATCGCTGTGGGAGTCGGTGGCACAGGGAGTTAGAGTGACCCGGCCCTGTTCGCACGGCGGCGACATGTCCGCACAGCGCACGGTGGCAGAGGGCGACATTTAATGTTCGTCGGAGCGAGGGTCTCGACCGAGGCGGAGCTTTCCCCATTCCGTGGGTTGCTCGAGGCTCGGTCCCCAGGCCTTGACCGAAGCGGAGTTCTCCGATTCGCTCGAGGGGTCGGTCCCTCGAGCGAAGCGGAGATTTTAGCTCGGGTCAAGGCACGCCGCGGGGCGTCTTGGCTGGGCCTTCAGTCATTGCTGGGCCGTGGGACTTAACCTCCGTTTCTTTTTCTGGTTACTTGGACAAGATTTAATGTTTATTGGGGCGGTTATCCCATAAGTTTGGGTACCCCTAATGACTGGCCCCAACACAAGCAAACAAGCAAACACAACAACTAAGAACAATACACCAATCAAAAGAAAAGCTTTAAAAGATCGCACTAAAGGATTGGGCTCGAGGCTACGGTCACGCAAGCGCAAGAAACACTGAAAACGGAGCTTCGGTTGAAAAGATACTGCTATCGGAAGATTTAGATTATAAAAGGCACAAAAGACTATATGCTTGATTAATTTTAATTAAATAAAATCATAGATACATGTTATTCTCCATGTTAGAATTAATTCAATTATGTTTGAATTTATAAAACACCAGAGTAAAACTTAATCATATTTTATTTATAACCGTTTAGGTATAAATTATATCAAATTAAACATAAACTTGAAATAAATCATGTGAGAGCATTTAATTGAATCACAAGTATGTCGAGTTGAGCTATCAAAAATTAATTTAGAAAGCACATTTATGTTATTGTTAATCACATTAATATTTATTATCAAAGCTCGAAGTTTTAACTCTAAGTTGTTTTTAATTAGAAAAGGTAGCTTTAATTAAACATTAATCAAATTAACATTACTTTATGAAAACCGAGATAAAACTTAATCAGATTTTTAATTACAAATATGCAAGTACATATTATTCTAGTTAAAGCATTAAGTTAAAATATGTGATCATCTAGTGGAATAAAACTAACGATTCAAGTTTTACTTAATTGTCATCAATTAAAAACACATTTGCTTTGGGATTAGCCGTACTAACATTAATTATAAAATATTGAAGTGCAACTCTAATTACATTTTAATCAGGAAAATATTTGTTTATGAAAAATCCGGCATATAACCTAGTCAAATTTTAATTAGATGACCAATTAAATAAATATTAATCAATTTGACATTAATATGAAAATCTAAAGTATAAACCTTAGTTAGCTTTTAATTGGAGAAACATATTTGAATATTATTTAATTAATTAATTTTAACACAAATAAAATTCAGAAATAATTTTTATGTTAAATAACAGTTCTACAGTGTAGTTCATGATAATATAAATCTATCGCAATGAGAACGGATCAAATCGGATCTTAAATGCGAATTCTATGGTTAAAACAATGTTGTAGGGACTTATACTCAATTAACTATAGATTTCAGGGGCTAGCTGGGAAGATTCGCAAGACTCACCGAAATAGTGGCCGTAAAACAGGATAACTTTAGGGTTAGATCTACAAAAGTGCTCGGGTGGGACTTATGTGCAAGAATCTAATATATCTAGGGGTTTTTCTGTTAAATGCGCAAGACACAAGATATGTTTTAAAGGTTACAGGATTCTACAGGGACCTAAATGCAAAACTTCCATCTCCTTCCTCTAATCAACACAGAGCATCTCGCCGGCGCCATGGGTGACTCGGCTCGCCGACGATGTGGCCATCTAGGGCAGTGGGGACCTAGCGCATGGGGTAGAGGGGGTCCTGGGGATTGCGTGGGTGTGCTCACCGGCTCGAGAAGTGGAGGACGACGGCCGGATTTTGGCCGGTGGCAGAGCAGGCGGTCGGCAGCTCGGGTCCTCACGCGGGGAAGCTCGTCTGGCGACGGTGTGGAGAAGAGAGGGGGCGGCGGAGGTCCGGCTTGGCGAGGGGAAACTCACGACGGCGACGGCTCGTCCCGAAGTTGACCGAGGTGGACGGATTTCGAAGATGGCCGGCGGCGGCCCGAGGTGGACATGGGCGCACTGTTCCGGCGACGGGGTGGCGACGAGAAGTGGCGGAGAAGCTTCGGTTTGCCTTCGCGAAGCTCATGGTGATGACGGCTTGCTCCGAGAGAGTTCGACGACGACGAATTGGCAACAATGGCGCCGGCGGCGATGCCCCGATTTCCGGCGGCGGCGGCGACAATGCTTCCGCAGGGGCATGGCGAGGGCGGCTGGAAGCTAGGGCTTGCAGGGCTGGGGTTCTTTATAGGGCGGGGGACGCAGCTACGAGGCACACTCGCCGAGGTGGCGCAATCGCCAGCGCGCACGCCGAGGCTTGGCCTGGCGGCGGCGCAGGGGGGAGCTGGGCCTGGTGGGCCGGATTAGCCCTGGACCAGGCCTCGCCAGCTCGGCCCGAGAAGGAAAGAAGGGAGTGGCGCGGTGATGGGCTGTTAGTGGAAGATGGGAGAAGGAGTGATGGGCCGGAAGCGGTTGGGAGTTGGTCTTGGTTTAGGATTCGGCCCAGTAGAAAATTATTATATTAATTTATCTTATTTTTCACATCCTAAAATTTGGAAATTTTAGGGTGTGACATGTCTGGTTTTTTTGGGTAGAATTTGTCGTGTGCCAAAACTTTGGGCACACGACAAAGACCTATTTTTTTTAACAATCTTTGCCGTGTGTCATCTCCACCGCACACAGCAACATCTAACGGCCGTGAGCAGCCGTGTCGGCCAAATGTGGACCCGCGGATGTTTTGATGTTCGCCGTGTGTAGGGGTTGTAGGCGCACGACGAAGATTTGATTCGTCGTGTGTCTTATTATTGGCACACGACAAATCACAGAATTACCGTTTGCCTATCCTTTGTCGTGCACATTTCGTGGGGCACATGGCAAAGGTTCTCTTCGGCGTGTGCCCGAGATTTTGCACGCAGCGAAGCTCAGGAACACGACGAAGAATGGGCTTTGGTCTGTGCTTCTTGTTAGTCTTCAGTGTACATATGGTTTTAGTCGTGTTTACTTGAGTGTCATAATTACTAATCCAAATGAAGTCCATCTTATGCTTTTTAGTTATGCATACTCTCAATTGATAAAATTAAATATAGTTTAAAATCACTGTAATTTAAATGGAGGGTGCATAAATGCATAATGCTAGCACCATTTTGGGTGATAGCCCAGTGCAGACTTCAGATCCATCTAATAGGAGGTATGTTCTTTGTACCAAAAAATAATGCAAGTGGGCAGGTAGACTTGGTTGGGTAGCCTTTAAGTGATTCATCTCAGATTCTGATGCATCCTAGCATTTCCCGTTGTGGACATATACTACTACTAAATGCATGTGTCCCAATTATGGAATAATCAATAGAAACTCAAGCTGCATATTAGCACAGGTTCAAGAAGTTTTCAATTATGTTTGCGAACATTTGATTACATGATTCATATTTCCTTCGTGACAGTAGCCCGATGACAATTTGCATCAGTTATATATGTCAATCTAATTTGAAACTCAGTGATCTAAGTAATTGTTGGGTGTTTTATTTATTGTCTAAAAATTGAAACAGCCATCCATGTTGGTAAGGTATGTACCATGTCAGTTCTCCTTCTAAACAGAGACAATTACAAAGCACTTCTCCATTGCTTTCAGTTGACGTATACAAATATTGGTATGCATGCTTCCTAGGTGGCTAGGTAATAACCATGTAGTACTAGGCTTAAGGTTTGAATATTTATGCCCAAAGGTATTATTTGTATGGTCTTTCCTATTACTAACTTTTTGGGTAAACAAGTTTTTGTAAACATGACTGTCACACGGCAATGGTGAAGTATGAAGAGACTTGCAGACAGCAAGTAAGCTCAAAGGTTTTGATCTCTCTAGCAGTCCAGTTTGCTTATTAAGGATGGTGCACTGATTAGCATCCCTCCCTCGGTGTTGGTTCATGTTGGGGTTATGGATTTCCGAGGACCGCACCTCCAGAATGATCAGTAAGAGCTGGCACAAGAGAAGCGGGAAAACAAACTCTCTTTGAATGAATCGAAGGTCATCCTCAAACAGAACAACAGAAGACACACAGGCACAGGACCTTCGACATCGTCGAAAGTTTAGAAGGGCAAGTCGAACGAAGGTCGATGATTGTAGACCTTTGTAAGCACGCTATGGTTCCAAGTCATCTGGAGCGAAGGACAACAGGGAATGTTTTGAGTGCCTTGAAGCGGGAGGTCACCTTCGCTCGTCATTACAAGGCTTCGGTAATGGGGTGAATGATCAGGCAAGCAAGAAAGGTTGTGAAGCTCAAGGTCCGAAGGTGTTGCGAAGCGAATCATCTTAATGGTTATTCCTTAGTTAGAAGAGGAAGTAAAATGGTATACGACATTGTATAGGAAATTACCCTTTTTACCCATTCCCAAATATTGTAAAGTACAGATAAGGTAGCCTGCAAGTAGGGCACGACAAGAGGGTATTGTTGTAAAGTAACGACCTTGTAACCCCCTATAAAAGCAGGGCATAGCCCTCCTTTTGAGGGGAGCCTTTTGAAAAGATCGAGAAATACAATCTACATTTACACTGCTGGTTCGTATCGTGGCTGAGAGAATACGTACCAACAGTTGGCGCCCACCGTTTGTGCGTGCACGAGAAGCATACTCACATGGCACCTAAGACTAAAAATTTATCCGAGATAAGCAAAGAAGGTCCGCAGAAACTTCAAGAGCCAAAAAGTTGAAAATGGTAGCTTCGGCTCAACCATCTCAAACAACTGGCAAGATTGCAGAAGGAGAAAGAAAAAATGCTAATAGAAACTCAAGCTACACAGCGTGCAAGCATACTCAAGCAGGAGTTAATTTCAGCGAAAGCATGACTGTCTAAGCTTCAAGCAGAAATGCAAGCAATGGCTCAGAAGCAGAATGAGTTGGACTCTTTGGATCAACATTGGAGCAATCACGAGCAGCCACTCTTTTGTACTCCAACAAGCATCCGAACTTCCGTTTCTCAGAGAACCATGATCACTCCAAGAGCAATTGACACTTCAGATCCTCTAGCACCCAGCCTTCAGTTAACAGCTTGGCCTTTGACTCACCGCGGAGCTCCGGATCCAAAGTTCAATGGCACCGGTGATGCTAGACA
>OAMR01001204.1:0-24097 GCA_900205405.1 Echinochloa crus-galli
AAGATTACATGATTGAAACGCTTGCGACCCTTGCGTTCCTAGTCCAATGTAGCGCGTCCGACAATTGCCGGAATCTTCTTCTTTCTGCCACCGATGAGGAAGAAGAAGATTGTGGTCGTTCCAGCCTACAGGGATGTTGGTTGTCTTTTTTGGGCGATTGTTCTCAGCCTATTTGCTGAGCGTATGCCTGTGCGGCCTTCCAGTTGCTTTTTTACATAGGTTTGAAATTAAGATTTGGAGCTGCTTATAGTGTGAGTACATTGAGAGTGATTGTAACTTGATGATGTACTCGACTTTGATATAATACAATTCTTCTTTGATCTCAAAAAAAAAGAGACAATTGCCGGAATCTAGCAGAGACCCAAGACCACCCCTCATAGATGATCAACCGTGGAATTGTGGACTTACAAAATCTAATCAAATATGGACGCGTAGGATTCCCTTGCTCTACCGTGGAAGAAGACAAACCAAGATGGTCCATAGAGGCATAGAGCTACCTATTGGCCTGCAATTTGCAGATGAAAAGGTCCTTAAAAAAATACTCGCAAAAAAAGATGATTAAAAATGCATTTAGCGATTTATACTTGTCTAATCGTATTACCAAAATGCAATCCTTACATTTCAAAAAAATCACAAAGTATGTAATCCAATGAACTAGGCCACAACTACCGTATTTTCAAGTCATCTGTTTATTTTGCATGTCAAAATATATTTTGACCGTGACTTTAGAAAGTCTAGTTAGTTGCATGCCACCCAAATAAAAGCGCACGGAGCTTTTCACGTTTCCACTAAACGGAAAAAGGATTTCAATTCGAAGAGATACAAGAAGAAATGTGACGAAAGAAACTGAAAGAGGCCTAAGAATTCAAAGGAGTTCTGAAATTAATTTGTACATATATCTTGAATTGGCAATTTATTTGGCATGCACATACATAAACTACAGCATTTTGACCTGGCCTACATGTAGGACTTTTTTAGGAGCTAGTAATTCCGCGGGGATCCCGCCCCCTTCCCGGGAAGTTCGCCCGGTCTGTGTTGGCCGGGCGTCCTTCCCCGGGAAGCTATCCCGGGTTAGACCCTGCCAAACCAGCCGTAGGATTATTGTAGGTAGCTAGTGGTTTGGGGCTACTGGCTTTGCGTACAACGGCGCACGACTACAAATCCGCAGCGCTAATTTATTCGCCGGAAAAGTCGTCGCGTCCAAACACGACATGATCATCGCCTAATAAATAAACAACGCCCTTATTATTGACACTAAAATAAACAACGCTCGTCGTGGCACTCGCAGGCACACATCGACATCTTCTTCCTTCTCCGGACGACCAAAAAACATCGATCTCGGGCCGCGATCAAGCTACAAGTTGAGCATGGCGACGCCAAGGAAGCAGCTCACTGCTGCGTCCCTCGCGGCGAAGCAGGCTCTCGGATTCGGCCCCGGCGACGGCTCGCTGCCGTGGGACGTCGTCGGTGAGAAGCTCGGCGAGCTCCTACGCTTCCTGGCCTCCGTCGTCCAGGCGTTCGCGGCCGAGCTCCGGGAGCACGCGGCGTCGCTGTTCGCCGCGCTGGGCTCGCTGGCGCGGGCCGCGCTCGCCGTGGCCCTCCCTGTCGCGGCTGTTGTGGCGGCGCTCGTCCTCGTGTGCGGGTGCTGCGTGATGGCGGCAGGCCACCGGCGGCGGAGAGGGCCGGACGGGGAGGAGGTGGATGGCCTCGCCGGCGGCGGGCCGGTGGTGAGCTACCGCGGCGGGTACAGGTACAAGGGAGGGATCTTCAGCATGCATGCACCCCAACAAGCCCATGCTGGGCTAGCCCAGCTCAACACTTGCTCATATATATGTACATGTATCCTGGAAATTTTGAATCAGTGGCGTGCATATGGGTGGATTTGTGTGTGTACTGAGTTTTGCTACTTGGGTAAATTGTACATTTGGTGTAGTGTACATATGAATGTGTCCCTAACACTGCTCATTTGGAGCGAAGTATGCATTAGCATGTGACGTTGGCCTGGATTGAGTGGTACGTGTTGACTGTGTCCAAATAGGTAAAAGAGACCAGAGAATACGATGGTCAGAAAAAACACAGACACAAGTTGAAGCAGCCAGATTTATACTTGCAGTAATACAACATTTATTTTTCCTTGACTAATGTACGTGAGCTTAACTGCTTACGTTGGTACATAACATATATTATATTACTTCAAGTTTTCTTCTATATGTAAAACCCGGCGTGCTCGGAGGCCAAGCGTGAAGCCAAGTCAAGGGTGTTTCCTGGCCATCGAATCGGCTAAATTGAGCAAAATTTGGTCACTTTATAAAAAAACCCTCCATCTTTTACAAAATAGACCCCGCTGTCTATACCCCTATCTCAGCCGTTTTTGTAGAAGAAGTGAAGGACCCTTGACTTTTTGCGAAATAGAACTCTATGTCCCCATCTCAGTCATTTTTATAGAAGAACCCTCGGACTTTTGCAAAATAAAACTCACCGTCCATACCCCTCTCCGATAGGGCCATTTTTGTAGAAGAACCCTCGAGCTTTTGTGAAATAGAACTCGTTGTCCATGCGCTCTCTATGAGCCTATTTTTCAAAAAGACTCTCAAACTTTTACCAAATAGAACCATCTAAGCAAACCTAACAACCTCAGGAATATTAGCAGTTGGTCATCAATTATGCTAAAAATTTGCAAAATTAATAGCATTTCTTTGTATTTTATAAATGCATAGCACAAAGTCTAGGAAAAATAGGTGAGATTCTAAATCTGAATTAACAAATGAGTAAATAAAATTTACAAAAATAATAATAATTTGTGTATTTCATAAATCACGTAGCACCAAGTCTAGAAAATTACGTCAAATTTCATATCTAAATTAAATATACCTAAGTACTAATTTCTCATCTGTCCTACACATGCATGGGCATGCACAAATCACCAGTATAATGTGAGAGTAGGGTCGTCGGACATATCTTACTTTTCAATCCGCTGCCACCACATGGACATCGACGATATCCTTGAGAGCTTCCCAGCTACGCGGGCCTCTTTCCCAACCAAATACCTATTGCTACCACTCATTGTTGCCCGGCTGGGGAAGGTGGACTTCCAACCTTTTGCGGACAAGGTGATGGCTAGCCTCTCTGGTTGGCGTGGGCAGAACCTCACCCAGGCTGGACGGCTAACTCTGGTCAAGTCTGCGCTTTCATCTCAACCGGTCTACCTTTTAACCGCGCTAAAGGCTCTGGTAGAAATCCTTGAAGATATTGACAGATGTAGGAACGTTTCCGATGGGCCGGGGATGACAACCTCACAGGAGGGAAGTGCAAGGTCAACTGGCCCACAGTGGGGCGACCTAAGAATCTAGGAGGGCTCGAAATCCTAAATCTCCAATTATTTGCACGTGCTCTGAGACTGCAATGGCTCTGGCAGGAATGGAGTGAGCCAGATAAATTGTGGATAGGGCTAGACACCCCTTGTGATGAGATGGACAAGCTTCTTTTTGCGGCTTGTACTTCCGTGGAGATTAACAACGGGGCGACTGCCTCCTTTTGGAGCACAGCCTGGGTACAGGGTCGGAGACCCCGTGACCTTGCCCCAGACCTATTCGTTGCTTCGAAGAAGAAACGCCGCACTGTGAAGGAGGCTCTACAGAACAATCAGTGGATTCGTGATCTGAACTTCCGCTCAGGACTAACAGTGCGCCATCTCCAACAATTTGCTGAATTATGGACGACTGTAAATGCAGTGCAGCTGCATGAAGGGGCAGACCAATGCATATGGAAGCTGAACGCGTCCGGCGCCTACACGGCTTCCTCGGCCTATCTGGCACAATTTGCTAGCGCCATGACTAAAGACTTCACACCACTCATTTGGAAACCTTGGGCGCCGCCTAAGCGTAAATTATTTGCTTGGCTGATTGTGAAGAACAGAGTTTGGACTTTGGACAGGTTGGCCTGGTGTGGGTGGCCACACAACGATACTTGTCCACTCTGTAGACGAGCGCCTGAGACTGCACACCGTCTCATTGTGGAGTGCTCTTCGCCTGCCCGCAGATTGCCCCCAACAGCCGGGCCACCTTCTGATTCGGTCCTGGACTGGTGGCAGACCATGCCTTCATCCCAAGGGGTACCTAAGAAGGCCATCAAATCCTTGCTACTACTGGTAGTATGGGATATCTGGAAAGAGAGGAACGAGAGAATTTTTCGGCGCAAAGAGCTGTCTGCGATCAGCCTTCTCCAAAAAAATCAAAGGGGAAGTGAGAGCTTGATCCCCGGCACGCGCTTTGGCCCTGGGGTCCTGGGCGGCAGGGGCGTAGCTCCCCTCTGCTTCAGAGCGCCCTGTTTATGTATAGTGTTTGTATAGCTTTTCCTTTTCGCTTTCTCCCTGTAGCTGGCTTGCAAACTCCCTGTATAGTTTTTGTATAGCTTTTCCGTTTTGTATAACTTGTAAACTCTTTCTTTTTTAATAGAAACAAGCACGTCGTGCTAGTTCGTTCAAAAAAACTATAGCAGCTTCAATAAGAGCATGTATGTACGACATAGCAGATAACCTTGGTTCACTTGAAACACCTAGCAGAAGTGCAGTTTGTGCTAAGTCTGTGTTCTAGGATGAACCTAACTATAGCCGGCCAGTTCACTCCCAAATATCATTCATTGGGAGAACGTACTCCACAGATGGCACACTGTCGGTGTCAGAACACCCACCGTTTTACTTGTTATATACAAAATCAGTCTGGGCCATATTCAGCAACTTGTTCTTATTCTGTCGATCGAGCAACCGAAGTAGTAACAGTTGAATATGCTTTCCTGGTGCCCCTCATTCCGAGGCAAACTTGTGGATTGAATATTACCTTAACGGTAGCTCCGAATGTAGATATGTGTGTGCGAAAATAGGTCAGCCGTTCAGGAAATGGAACGGAGAACATAAAGGAGCAGGCCGGAGAGCACAGTCATGAAGTTAACGGTAGTCATCGATGACGACGCAGGTGAATGTAGTGTATTCAAACATATCGCCATGCCAATCAGTGAGAGCCCAAGGTCGACCATACTATATATATGGAAGCACATGTACGTGAATGTAGATACATACTGCATCTCATTTTCCTTTGGAACAAACATATGCATTATTGCACAGATTCGAGATCATTAATGGCTTCACTTGATGGACGTTATTACTTGGCAGTAGCAACTTTATGGACATTATTACTAGTCACAGCAGAAACATGTCATACGGTTGACACAGTTGAGTCTTTTTCTATACTCCGTATATATAAAGATCGGCAGAGTTGAATGCCATCTTGCGAGCAGATCGACCGCGCGTGTGCCCACACCGTGTAGCTGAAGGCTTTTCAGCATTGAAACTCGTCTATACGATGGCGCACACCACAAAGCGTAGTCCATAGATTACTAGGACGTACCTCGACCATGATTTGATAGTAAAATCAAAAAGGAAAAAAAGGCGAGAGAGACAGAGAGATAAGCCTTGGCCAACTTTTCATAAAAATAGTGTCAGTCGTCAATTATTCAATACACGAGGCCTTTTTGCCTGTGCTTGATTAAATATAATCTGTCTTATTAACAGCTACTAGTCCCTCCGTTTAAAAATATATATGAATAATAAGCTAATAACTAGTTTAAAACTAAATAGTTAGCATAATGTTTCATATTCCCTAGATCAGATGTCAGTTGCGCTTGCACGATCGAATGAACTTAAGTATTCAGACCACGTTTTGAAAGGTTACTTGCGCCACCACAGGAGTACTAGGGTTTAACAGGTCATGACGCCTTGTTCGTTTGGCTTATGAGCCACCGACCAGCAGTGTTTTTCTCTCCGTAAAAATCAGCATCAGCCACCAGCCACGAATCAACCAATAGTGTTTTTCTCTCAGCAAAAACCAGCACCAGCCACCAGCCAGCCGAACTGGCATATCGATCATGCCAACCACGCCTTCAATTCATCGGTTCTATACTGATGATGAGGGACTCCTATTCAATGGTCTGAGAAGTAGAGCTCGCAGTTTGGGTACAACAGACCCGAGACAGAGTGCACTAATTCACAATTAATTACGTGGTTTTGTGCACTGTCGTGGGTACGTCCTTATTACGTTGGCTCATTACACGCAGATGGTAAACTATTCTCGACAGATTAATCTAAGCAAAACCCGAGTCTAAGCAACGGTGGCTACTGAGTTTATATAGTCTAAAGGGCGTGCTAGGTTGGAGAGGGCGCCCCCTAAAATACGGCGACGCAGCACCGAGATAGATTCTGAACGTTAACTTATTTTGTCGATTCCCGATGACTCGGAACCAGATATATATCATAGGCTTATTATTTTGGGCAAATAATATGTATCTGTGTAAGACATTATTTGCTATATATTTATCATTAGGTAAAAAACCAAGCAAGCTTGAGTATGTTGTAACTAAAAATAAATGGATATCTTGTCTGGAAAACAAAACTGTATTTTGTTTTCTTTAAAAAAAACTAGTGTATACACAGATACTTACCCATCCATCCACACTCATCCTCATAACTACACGTGTACAAAACCTAACCACTATGAGCACCTCGGAGAGGCTAGGCTGGCATATCCAATATTGAGATTCACGAAGTCACTATACGTCTCCGCTAACCAGACATCGCATACGATTAAAGAAAGCACCTGTTAATTTTTAAAATAAATCTAGAAAAATACGAATTAAAATGGATATCTGAGTACATATTGGAAAAAAACTTTGCAGCATCGGTAAGTCAGTCGTTTTGTTTTCTTCCGTGTGTTCTGAATCCTGAAGAACCGTGTGGCATGGGCCATGGCACCAAATGGTGGGCCTAACGTACGGCTGACCCAATAATGTATTTGAGCCCGTGGATGAGCTAGATGATTCGGCTGATGTGTGCTAGCCTCCGATCCAAGCTGAATTTGCTTTGGTTGCTCGCAGTGGATGATCAATTAGAAAACCATCGATCACTCCCAGCTACATCAACGAGGTCCTCCGGAGCCATCCGAACCTCAGTACGAGCCTACATTTCTGTTTAGATTGAGGCACGGAACGATTCCGTCCGGCACCGATCAGTACTTCGTAATTGAGGCAGCAGTTCTTTTTGCTTGATAATTGATACATCGGGAAAACAACGGATCACGTCCGGAGCCATACCGACCTGGATGACCTGTGGTCTCGCAAACCAACTCAAACAGCCTGTAACTGATCCGTTTCCACTAGAACCACAAAGTTCCTACACGAGCACGCATGGAGACTGGAATTACTTGTATGCTGCTTTCAGTTAGCAAAATCAGATAGACAACGCTGATCTGGTGACGTTGCAGGGTGACTTCCTCGGCCTAACCGATGATGACACAGTAGCAGCCAACGCACAGTCCAGGAGAGTCGACGAACCATATGCAATATCTGCGGCTCTGCGCTCATATCGCCTAAAGCGAATGGCCGCAATGTCGTCACTAAATAAACTCGAGAACCCACGATAAGTTTGCTCGACGCCGCTCACTCCCAAGGAATGGATGGATGTACTTTTAACGTGGCAGGTCAGGATTTAACATTGTAGAAGTTCCATGCTATTTATTTGCATATGTGCAGTCCATGCTATGAGAAAATTCGAAACAGTAAATGTCAGAATAAGGCGATCTTGGAGCTCTTCGGAATGAGTGGCATTGGGAAAACAAATTTGACTGCCGGGTCGACTGCTACCGTGTTCTTTGCCGTGGTCAGTACTAACCTTGCTACAAAGTACGGACTGCTTACATGGCACGAATAGTCTATAGCACCATGTCAACCTGTAAGGAGTCACCAAAGAATCGTGGGACAACAGTAAGTTCTGTAGCAATAGATTTTTATGCAGGGTAAGAATCATAAACAGCAAGTATGGTTGTGGAGTGATGCTTAAAAAATTTGAGATCGGCTTCTGAAAAATCATATTCTGTCGCTCCCATGCCATCGTCTAGGGTCTTCTACAAGAGTCATCATCTACATTATTTGTGGTACGGTGCAAGCTCATGTCATACTCGCAGAAGATCCAAGGGCTGCTGCCCGTAACGACGAGTTTCAGATTCTAACAAGTGGTATTGTTGTTAGATTTTAACAAGTGGGATTGATCGATATGATATTGTGAGAAGGTCGATAGTGATAGGAAGCACGGAATTGGAGGGCAAAGAGAATTTCAATGTGTGGAGTGGGTAGTGACATATATTCTTATCCAAGGGTAGATCGATGCTCTCCAGTAGAACAAACCAAACAAGACAACTGATGAAGAATGGGAGGTTGTTATTAGTAAAATTCGACTAAGTCTCTCCAATGAGGTAAATGAATCCGTAATTAAGGAGAAATTATTGAAGAAATGGAGTAACTAAGACTCGAACTAACTGAAAGCAATTCTATTGCTAAAAGACCATCCATTATGGGCAGAGATTTCCATCGTTGTGGTCTCAATCGCACGACACCCACGAATAATGTTTGGTCGCTCGTCCTCTTTCTGCAGCAATGTCCAAAAACGAATCCAGTGTGTCCCACGGAAGATAACCTGCATATGAGTAATAGCCCAAGTATTGTTAAAAACTATATCATTTCTACTTAACCAGATTGCCCAACACAGTGTGGATGCTCCAACCAGGATTTTGTTCTTAAGTTTCTTGTTAATCCCATTCAGCCATTCAGTAAACATACGTGCAACGCTGACAGGTGCTGTTAGATTAAAGGAAACTTGTACAATCCACACATAATTCTAGCTAATTGACAGTCAAAGAAAAGGTGTTGTATGGTTTTCTCTAGATTACAGAAACAATATTTTAAACTTCCCTTCCAGTGTCAACTAGCTAAATTATCGTTGGTTAGAACTACTCCTTTTTGCAAATACCAGATAATTTTTTTTACTTTCAAAGGAAAATTTAATTTCCATATCACATTTTCCCATTGTGCATGCAACTGAGCAATTAGGATTTTATACATAGATCGAACAACAAACTTACAATTTTGTTTTAGAGACCAAATAAAATTGTCTCCCTACCAAATGGTGCCAAGCCTGTAAATTATTGCAAACTAAGGATCTCCTAAAGGCCACATTCAAAGGATTCGATCTAAGAATCTTTGCTACACTGACACTTTTCTTTCGTACAATATTATATAAAAGCTGGATATTGATTTTTAAAATGAGTGTCATCGAGCCAAGCATCCTCCCAAAAACGAGTTTGTGACCCATCACCCACCTTGAATTTACCCATCCTCAATAGGTCATTCTTGATCTTCATAATACCTGACCAAAAATGAGAATCACCTACCATGTATTTCACTTGGGTGATTGTTTGATGTCTCAAATATTTATTTCTAAGGAGTTTTTGCCAAATGCCGTCCTCATTAATGAGTCTAAAAACCCATTTACTAAGTAGATACCTATTTTGTAGGTTTAGATGCTATACGTTTATAGGACGACATACAATTGTCCAAGGAAAAATTTAGGTAAAAAATAAAAAGAGTAAAACTCCCATGCTACTATGAACTATCAGCTCATATTATTAGAGACTAGTTCAACTTGTACGGGGTCCATGCATGCCACAGTTTTCCGCATGCAGTGGATCTCCACGATTGTAGCTGCCAGGATGGTTGTTCAGCGAGTGCTTCTGCACCACTCATGTACTGCATCTGTAATTTCCTATATAAGCCTTTCTGTATCAAAGCCATTTATTGCATCATGAATACGTTGTTTCATTCACCATTTACATGGTATAAGAACCTAATCCTTCCGATCCTGAGCCCAAACCTATTTTTTCGTTATTATGAGTGACACTAGCTCGGCATCTGTTGCTGCCCTCATCTCTGCTGCTGCCTCCACCACCGCATCTCGTACTGGGGCTCCTTCTCCCTTTTCCAGATCAACTCAAGGCGTGAACATCATCAAAGGGCTCATCAACATCACCGTTGATATGCAATCGAGATGCTACCGGTGATGGAAAATCCTCCTCGGGTGCTTCGATCTCTGCTCCCACATCGCCTCTGATGTTCGTCGTCCCACCGATCTGGCTAGGGATCAGGCGAACCTCGCTGTCTTCATGTGGCTCCACACGCCACGCTCGCCAACGTCCTCATGGACATTGTCATGATGGACTCTCCTACTGCACGCGCCGCTTGGACCAAGATTGATACCTTCTTCAATGTGACAACAAGCCGAGTCACCAAATTCACCTGGAGGCCAAGTTTCATAGCCTTCTGCAAGGTGTTTCTGTCGTACCCGAAAAAAAAAATCAAAGGGAATCTTGCATGCATGAGTACTCAATGAAGTTTATTTGCAAAACCTATGGATGAGCGCAACTTTACGCGACAATGAGGTTTATTTGCAAAACCTTTTTAGGGATGAGTGCAACTTTACGCGACGAATCTAATGAGCCAAATTAATCTATGTTTTGCTACAGTAATGCTATAATAACCATCCTCTAGTCGTGCGGTCAAAGGCCTCATTAGATAGGTCTCGCGAAATCAGGGGCGGAGCCAGGAATTTTGCTTAAGGGGGGCCGAACATACATCACCGACGTATAATAACTAGATTCTCAATAAATTTGTGAAATGATCAAATAATCGTTGCTTATGCAATTATCTACTTAAAAAAAACTCGACCTGCGAGGGGCAAGCCGCCCCCGGGCATTGCATTTAAGAAGAAGCCCTTCTCACACAGTCGAGAAAACCCCCAACCTTTGCCCCATCCTTACATAGGGGCCCATAACCCTTGTGAGACGACCCACCGGGCTGATGGCTGCTGCAACTACCCCTGGTAGGAGTGCCCAAACCAGCCACGGCTACGACCTGGGCCGGGCCTTGACCTATGCTTTGATGTGGTGACAAACGAGGGGATTTTTTTAACCCCAGCCTGAAATTCGCTCCCACGGGGAGTCGAACCCAGGACCTGAGGAGTGCTACTAAGGCCATCTAACCAACTCAGCTAGAGGCCCTTTCGCGCAGTTATCTACTTATGCTAGCACTAATCCTGGTGAATGCAAAATCATAATCTGATTGCTCAAATGCAAGTAATAAAACTGAGAATTCCATTATACAAAAGCAAGTGGTATGTACACAAAATGATTGATACATGAAAATTGAATAAATTTCTCAAAATCAAAACAAGGTAATAAGCAACTAAAGTAGGGGATCTCGTTCAACTAAAGCACATAGTAGCTTTAGAATCGACTCTCCGAAATTTGGATTGTTGCTGCCTTAGAATTTCTCTCCCTCCTCCTCGCAAGCCAGCTTGCAATTTCCTCTTCATCGCAGCATTTTAGCAAAAAATTATTAAAAAAAACTCGGCCGGTGGGGGTAAGACCGCCCCCACGGTATTAAATTAAGAAGAAACTCTCAGTTTCCCCGACCGAGAAAACCCCCGAGCCCCGACCCTATCCTGACACTGGGGACATACACCGTGGGGATCCATTGCCTGGGCTGGTCTGCAGGTGTCCCCCTGGGCTGTGTGCAGGCCGGGTGGGCTGAGCCACAGGCCGGGTCGCTGTTGCCTGAGTTACCCAAAACCACAGGCCGGGAACGGGCTGTACCTAGTGCTTTGGCCCACAGGGGCAGCGAGGGGATTTTTTTTTAACCCACATACCAGAAATTCGTCCCCAACAGGAATCGAACCCTGGTCTATGGGGTGCCGCCGGCACGCTTAGACCACTTGGTCTAGCGGCCCTTGGCCGCAGCATTTTTATCTTCCTCGGATTGAGCTATTAGCTAGGTATGGTGCGGAAATATGAAATCTCACCTAAATAGATGCAATAATCTGAACCACAGTTACCTTGCTCAAGGCCTGTGGCCAGACGAGCCATGAGGCAAAGTTAGAGATTTTGGAGAGGGTGAGAGGCAGAATAATGATTTGGGTAGCAGGACGGCGGCGAGCGATGGAGTTGAGGAACGTCATGACCTGTCTTCTTTCGCTAGTCCTTGATCTGATGGGAGATAATAAACTAAAAAGGCCCTGATGACACTTGTGTTTATCCACGTTAATTAAGGTGATTGAGAGCCCATTACAGGAGATGTTTTTCTTCCGCCACTTCGTTGGGAGGGGCCATGCTTGGCTCCGCCCATGCGCGAAATAGTTCAATGTTGTGAATGTAGTTTTGTAAACTAACATTATTTAATACTCTTAATTATTAGTCAACCGAGATGGAAAAAAATTTCATCCCAAAGAAACACGGCCATGTAAGATTGCACAGCGGAATTCGCGCCCTGGCCCACGTGGATCAGTGTAGAAAACAGAACCAACATTAGGCTAATGCATACATAATTAAGCAATTTCACAAGTTGGCCGTAACCCTAATTTGTTCGTTATTGCAAAAATTTATGCTCAATTTCAGCTAATTAAGAACCAAACCAGTGAAATTTTGCTATAGCGTATCATTTATAACGAGGGGAGTAAGTCGAATCTCGATTTCATGAAATTGAATTCAAAAAACCCCAAATGTCAAAGCCCTAACTTTAGGCTAATCCACCTCTACTATATATATGGGCTGCGCATGGCATAAGCGCCGCCCCCCACGGACCTTGACGAACTCCTACCTGACCGACCGAGACACGATATGGGTTACCAGTTTACCACACGCTCATACGCCTCGAAACGGCCCAACTGGTGCGCTTATGCCTCCAGACCGAGATGCGCAGCTTTACATCCGCCATGCGCTGACCTCCACAACCGCTCCCTTTGGTTTGTTGTCGTCGGAGCACCGGAGCCACCGCCCGCCGCCATCACGATCTACACCGGCCGCTCATTCCAAAGCAAACCACCGTTTCCCGCATGTTGTTTTGTTTTTGCAAAAATCAACCTATTCCATCAGGGCTGGTTGCTCCAGATGTCTACTTGGTTGTCGAATGTATCCTGGTGCCGCTCATTCCACAACGAAATATAGAGAAAATGGGTACTGTGTTGGCCGTGGAGAGAAAAAGTGGAATATAGCTCAGGGAACGCAAGAGAGAACACATTACTAACAGAGGAGGCTATCAGTGTAGCAAGAAACCTGAAGTGTCGTTACTTCATACTAGTAGCATATATATAGTAGTCATAGGCTTATGGCACTCAAATGTGTATAGCATTATTTTATCTTCGATTCCATTTTACCTTGAGGTAAAAAGTTAGAAAAAATTGAGCATTTTGGGCCCGCTATACCCACGCGCCTCATTGTGCAAATCAGAACCAGCATTAGGCTAATTGCACACTTAGTTAAGCAATTTCGCAATTAAGGGTTTGCTGTTACCCTGTTTTGTCCCCTATTTGATGAATTTATGTGAAATTTCACGTAATTAAGAACCAATAGCGTGAAATTGAGCTAATAGTTTAACACTTATAAATTAAGAGGGGAATAACACTACTATAGAATGCTCATCAGTGCCGGTTTTTAAACCCCCATCAGTGCCGGTTTTGGAAGGCGTTGCTGAAAGGTCGGCACTGATAATATCATTTTCAGTGAAGGTTTTTGAACCCGGCACTGAAAGTGCCAGATCAACCCGGCACTGATAACATGTACATCAGTGCCGGTTGAAGGCTCAACCCGGCACTGATAGTGCCCACTAACAGTGTCGGTTCAAACCGGCACTGATAGTGGATTCAAGATTAAAAAAAATAATTCTTGGCCAGGCATATTTTGGCCAGCACTAATCAGCCACATCCAATTGTCACAAAATAATACACATTATTCTATGTATTGGAATACAGTAGCAGTACAAAAGGTATTCATTATACACATTATGATCCATCTGTACAAACACAGTACGTAAGCCTCATATCAAATCCGTTTACCCTATGACCCATACATCAGAATACATAAGTCAGTATCAATTACCTAGACTACCCATAGACTAAGATTTACCTCACGTCACTACAAATTAAATCATGGTGATCGCCTTCTTCCTTGCCCAAGTCAAACAACTTGTGCTTATAACTTCATTGTCCCTGTAACTTAGATGGACAGCCCCCTGCAAAAAGACTTGACTTCACAGCAAAGCCCGCCAGACCCCAAAAAAATACTAGACTTCACCGGTTTCTAGAATCTGTTGTGACAAGGTAAGCTATATGTGATAAAATAGTGAGTCAATCATGCGTCCTTATCATAGAGAGACAGAAATCAGTCAATTAGTCAAAATATCACACATTGTGACACACAAAGTTTTCCAGTGGGTACTAGTAAACTAAATCTTGGCTTTCGAATATTCAAATCTAGATTTACAAAATTGAATAAGTACTTAACAGTATTTAATAACCAGGCAAATTCAAAATTACAATTAAATTTGACATTTCCAATTGCCTATGAACCAACACTAACCATGCCCCAGGAGTCTTTGCAAAAGAGAAATTTGTAAAATAATGACAGTAAAAATGTGAAACAAAACATAATAAGAACACTGCTGTAAATCATAGCATTTGTTTACCTCAGTCTGACATTTGTTCCATTGTAAGATGCACCAACACTAACCATTGTTTACTTTTGCATCTCTGCAAAAGTAAAAGGAAAAATTGTTACATATAGCATGAATTTCTTCACAACTAGTAACTACGTAAAATAAGCAGTAGTAAGTATATTCAGTGATTGATCACTTGAAAGCAATTAAATAAGATGACGTGTATGTTACATCTTAGATCAGTGATTGATCTAAGATGACGTGTATGTAGTAGTAGGTGCATAAAACATAAAGTGGAAAAGAGGGCATTATTCTGTATTAATACCTGAAATCATCAACTATTACCCGAGGCAGCTGGCTGGATTATTGGATCCCACTGCCATCAACAAAAATTAGAGATTCAGAATTTATCCAATGTCTACTACAAGGCTGATCAAACTGAGAAGCAAAACATTTTAGAACTCCCTAGAAATGTCAGCTGGCCAGACAAGAAAACAGAAACATAGATAGGTTTTTGTTACTGCAACAATTTTTCAAAAGCAATATCAATCAGAGATATCGCAAAGCATTCAGAAACTACCTAGCAAGCAATAATTTTTTGAGCAGCAAGTATTCGTTGTTCAGAGAAATCATGCATATACATGATGCCATCAAATGGAATTTATTAGCACTGACATTCAGCAGCTTCTTGTAGTTCTTGTAGTTACCACAAATACTACTATGACGCAGGCTGGGATTGCTCGCACATGCATACGCTTCTTCGACCCTTTCCATCAGAAATTCAGAGATTGCTTTATGTTGATTGATTGATGGAATAATTGAGAGAGAGAAAAAGAGAGAGCTTCGGCAGTATGTCATACCAGTGGAGCTAACGACCCTGTCCCATAACTCCTTCATCTGAGCTGGATCCCTAGGGAGCTTCATTGGGTTGAACTGGATGCCGAGAAGATGCTAGTTCCGACGAGAATACGGACGTGTTGGGCAGGATCGACCGTCGACGCGAGTTGGCGCCGTGCCGCCTACTTGTCCTCGCCCTCCATCGGCAGCGGATGCGAGCCCCACACGGCTGCGGCCACCGGCGCTCGCTCGCAGCTAAGCCCGCTGTACTCAGATCCGAGCGGAAGACGGGGAGACGGGGAAGGAGTTTGACGCCGGCAAGACGAGAAGGGGCGCCGTCACCATCTCTCTCTCTCCCGCCGCAATGTGAGGAACGGGAGGGGAGCGACCGGGGCGGGGCGGCGGCGCAGCCGGGGCGGGGCGCACCCAGGGCCGGGCGGACGGCGCCCGAAGCTCGCACGACGAGGAGGCGGCGGCGGCGCTAGCGCATGAGGAAGGCGCGGCAGCGGCGGCGCTGAGTCGGGGCAAAAGACGAGACGAGAGAGGCGGTGCGGCTGAGGGAGTGAGGGCGTGGGTAGGGTTTGTGCGGCTGTGCGCGAATGGGCCGGCTTGGCCGCGCTACTGTGCAAGAGATGAGCACGCGTGGGCTGCGTTGGATGAATGAGTTGCCTACGCGCATAATGGGCCATATGTTGGGCTCAGTTCTTTTACGGGCCGTTTTGAGTTAAATTTTGATTAAGTTTAAGTTATTAATATGATTTATCTACTATTTAAAAATGTAAATAAGTTTATTGTCTAATTAATAGTAGATATTTCTTGATTAAGAATAAGCTTATGTTTCATTGTTGGTCTGGAAGCCATTGTTGTTTGGGCATGTTCATGTTTCAATGGCTCCCTGTGTTTCCTCCCATGTAAAGGATACAGTCCCACCATCAAAGATGGCGTTGTTCCTATGATTCCATATTGTCCACAATGCCACTAGTACCAGCTCTCTGAATATGTTGGACGCAAAAGCCTGACGCGCCTGAATGAACATGTCAAGCATGGATAAGGCGGGATCCCAGTCAATGCCCATGAAGATTCAGCATACTTGGCTAAATGGGCATTCGAAGAAAAGGTGCATGAGAAACTCTGTAGTATGAATGTATGAGCATATGTGAAAGCAAAAACAATTTAAACATAATTATTGAGATTGTTATGTTTTGACCATTTAAAAATACTAAATATGTGAATTATATTGTCCATTAAATTATAAATATGAATTATACGTCTTATAAGTATATATTTGTCCATATTTTGAAATATAAATATGAATAATGGACGGGTCACGGCATCGTCACCTAAAAAGTTGTAAATCTCGTCGAGTACTCCAACTTTGATCTTGACTTTGTTTGCATTTAAGATCGTTTACTGAGTGTGAGGTATTATTTCAAATATTTCAGTATCTAAGTTATTTCAAATAAAAATGTTGTCAACTACAAAGTTTTAGATCTTTTTGAGCTCTACAATTTTGATATAAAGTTTATCTTCATCCGACTTCAAATACAATAGGTATACATTTTTATATCTATCAAGCTTATCAGTGCCGGTTTTTAAACCCGGCACTGAAACCGGCGCTAAAAGTAGGGCTGGGTTTCAGTGCCGGTTTCTACAAACCAGCACTGATATCCATTTTCAGTGCTGGGTCCAATGGCTTCGGCACTCACCTACTTACAACCCGGCACTGATAACCTTTCAGTGCCGGTTTGTGAAAGTGCATCTAGGCACTTAAGTGTTTTGGTGATTTGTATGACAACATGATTAATGATCTAACTTGTTTGTTTAAGTATATGAGTAAGGGATTATTCTTATGGATATTCATGTCATATAATTGTTGATAAGAATATGCGCTCCATTGGTTTATACTGGTATAAATGCAAACAAGTGGATGTGAACCCATGTAACTAAAGTGGACAATGGCAAGTAAATGGAAATAACAATGAGACAAGAGGACTATGCTTATGGATAGGTCTCATTTAGAAGAAGCTTGTCAAATGATATTGGGACAACTAAATTGAAGATATTGGATATATCTCGGATAGTTGAAGACATGGATTTCAATGTGGATTTCATGTGGATGCAAAGCAAAGCAAAACTTAAAGCGGCTAGATAGGATGGAAGGGATCAAACTAGATTGCTAATGACGAGGTACTAAGCAAAGTGAAGGACAAGAGTCGTCTTGTGGCCGAGGAACTTTGCTAGGGTGAAGGAACTAGTATTGTGGACTGATCTCTAGACATTAATCAAGCCTAACTAGTGAAGCAATGCAATGCATCCAATTATTGTTGAACAATGTGATGAAGTGGCTTATGAATTGGTATGGATTCATGATCATACACTTGGAGATTCAAAGCCACTAGCTCAAGTTGGATTCGCTTAGCAAGGAAAGGATGTTGAAGCCCTCAAGTTGATATTGATCAAGCATGGCATCAATGAAGACATAGAAGCTCAAGAAGAGAGTTCATTTATTTATTGCAATCTTGAGTATAGGAATGCCGTACTATCAAGAGGGATGCAACATTAGTTGTTTGACTACACACCAAAAAGTGCTCATAGGTCAACCCATGTGAGATAGCCTTTGAGAGGAGTGTTTTGGAGTTGAGTGTGCTGGAAGGACCCAAACCGGTCCGACCGGTTTGGGAAACCGGTTTGACCGGTTTGGGAGCTCTTGGGTGTAACGGCTAGTTTCGTTTGAAAACCGGTCTGACCGAAACCGGTCTGACCGGTTTTCCTCAGGCATAACGGCTAGTTTTTGTGTGTGGGGTATTTATACCCCCTAGCCCTCACCTTTGAGGGCTGCTGGTTCCATTGGGTCCCTTGAGCGTCCAGAAGCACTTCAAGCACCAGCAAGCTCTCCCCAAGCCTCTCTTTGTGAGAGTTGGTTGAATTTGTTCATATCTTTGGATTTGGGTTGAGAGGGATTGTGTGAGTGAGCAATAGAGAGCTAGAGAGCTAGCCAAATCAGTGAGGAGTGAATCCATAGCTTGAGCACTCGAGGTTGAGGTCTAGCAACTCATTGAAGCATTTGTTACTCTTGGAGGTGAAGCCTCCTAGACGGCTAGGCGTCGCCGGTGAGCCACCAAGGTTGTGGTGTGCCACGGATTGTTTGTGCAGGTGTGATCTTGCCTCCTTCGGGGAAAAGATCAAGTTAGTGGAACCGAGGAGATAGCTCGACCTTTGGGTCACTAAGGGCTTCCTCAACGGAGACGTAGGATTCGCTGCGCTTTTGGGCGGCCTTTGGGCAACAGCGAATCTGAACTTCGGGAAACAACTCGCTGCGTCTCCAATTTGGTTTGCCTCACAATTTCCTTTCTAGCACATAAACTTGCTTCCGCTTCGATCAGCAAGAGCAAGCAAGAGCCAAGTCACATGATGAGTGCTCAACATCATCAGCAACATGCACTGAGCCTCATGTGACTATCACCAAGGAGCAAGAGGGCCAAAACAACGCAGTTGCCGGCTCTCTGCCAAAACCGGTCCAACCGGTTTCCAAAACCGGTCTGACCGGTTTGGCCAGAGAAGCTGCACAAGGCCAAAAGAAGAGCCGCCAACGCCGCGCAAGCAAATCCTCAAGCACAAGAGATTTTTTATCTTCTAGTGATGAGACTTCCAAGTGTTTCATGGCCAAATATCACAAGAAGACCAAGAAGAAAGAAAATGCAAGAATAGCGACTATTCAAGCTCTCACCGAGGAGCTTGAGAAAGTCAAATCCATTTAATGCAGTGAGGAGTGAATCCATAGCTTGAGCACTCGAGTTGAGGTCTAGCAACTCATTGAAGCATTTGTTACTCTTGGAGGTGAAGCCTCCTAGACGGCTAGGCGTCGCCGGTGAGCCACCAAGGTTGTGGTGTGCCACGGATTGTTTGTGCAGGTGTGATCTTGCCTCCTTCGGGAAAAGATCAAGTTAGTGGAACCGAGGAGATAGCTCGACCTTTGGGTCACTAAGGGCTTCCTCAACGGAGACGTAGGATTCGCTGCGCTTTTGGGCGGGCTTTAGTAGCAAGCAGTGAATCTGAACTTCGGGAAACAACTCGCTAGATCGGAACCCGAATCCGAATATATCAAAATTGTAAGTAAAAGCTAAGAACCATAATATAGCTATCAGCAAAAGCTAAGAACCATGGAATTTTGATGGCAAAGACGTATGCTCACAGAGCATTATACAAAAACAATTTCTTACAATGAATTGCTATTTAGCAAAATCTATGTTAATGGCAAAACAAATCAGGTGGCTTATTCGAATATCACCTCTTCATTTTTTTTTCAAAGATCACCAGGGGACCTCAGGAACCCGTTCAATGCTATCTAGCTAGAAGACGCAATTGGTAGATAGTCATTTAGGCACAGCTAAATGTCATTTTATTGCAAATAAACGATCTGCTTCTGATAATTGTTTAACAGATAAGCACAAATTATAGATTGGACAACAATCAATATAAACCTTAAAACTGATGATAAAACCTTTCTGCCTTTGGGCAACAGCGAATCTGAACTTCGGGAAACAACTCGCTGCGTCTCCAATTTGGTTTGCCTCACAATTTTCTTTCTAGCACATAAACTTGCTTCCGCTTCGATCTACTTGGTTGTGCTTGTCTTGTGTGCAGGGACTAGTTGGACCTGCTAGAAATCATCTACTGAAGCACTTCACCAAGTTTCATTTGTGCTAGAGCTCGAAAGAGGGGTTAATTTACATTCTAGTGTTTCTCAGTCAGAAACCGGTCTGACCGGTTTCCCAAACCGGTCTGACCGGTTTTGGTTCTGACTTAGTCATTTTTCCAGCAAAAGTTGATCCGGAGTATCCAGAGGTGTTGCGGAGTCTCCGGTCCTAACCCCGGAGTATCCGGCATACCCTCGGAGTATCCGGAGTTAAACTGACAGTTTGTTTTAAGTGTTGGAAATTTGCAGTGACACCTATTCACCCCCGAGATGCGTGCCATGTTGAGTCCGGACAACCCTCCATCTCCCATCTCTCCTCCACTTGAGCTACCTGAGATACCCCCACTTAGAGACATCATGACCGATCACATGAATGCGGGATAGAGGACATGCTTCAGATGCAAGGAAAAGGGCCACTTGATTGCTGAGTGCCCGATTCCTCAAGAGGCTGTCTGCCCAGCCAAAACCGGTCTGACCGGTTTGGCAAACAGGTGTGACCAGTTTCAGGCAGCAGCAGCCCAACAACCTTTGAAGAGGGCTTCTCAAGTCAAGACATCAAGCAAAAGGCTAAAAATTGATGATGGCCACAAGATGAAAGTCAGAAGAGGTTCAAGAGGGGTCCGAAGCCGTATTTGCTACACGTGCCGGACCAAGGGACATTTGGGTAAGGATTGTCCAAATGGTAATGTTCCCAAATCCAACCTCGTACATTATGACTTTACTAAGCTTAGGAAGGACAAAGTGAGCACCTATGCTACTAGAGTGATTGACACACCTCAAACTAGCATAAGGGCCATTTGGGTTCCTAAGCATCTTGTGACTAACCTTATTGGTCCCAACATGAGTTGGGTACCAAAGAGTGCTTGATGAGTTAGCAGGGACGACGAGATGCATTGGAAGCTTGGCTAGGGAGTGTTCACTCATGTACAAGTGTCTAGCCAAGATAAGTTGCTTCCGTTCTATGAATCTTACCCAATGACATCTCGATGAAAATTGTGCTTAACTTGACTAAGTTTCAGTCACTCATACCTTTGGTAGGATCAAGTGTTTCAAGCTTCATGAATTTATTCAATACATGCCGCATGGTGCTTTTAATGGCTCTCTAGTAGAGCAAAGTCTTGTCATGTGCAGGAAAGTCAACACTCTGAATATTGGAAGACAACACGACAAGACACAAGCAAAATCACTCAACTGGCACAAGTCTGGCAAAACCGGTCTGACCGGTTTACCAAACCGGTCTGACCGGTTTGGCCCAGAGAAATGCAACTTGAGTAAGCATGTGAGAAATGTAGATGCAAATGAAATATTTTGTGAATGTCTCATGTTGGCATGTATCTATCAACTTATGCCTATGTGGTAGTAAGTTTTCTTGGCACATTTCATTACAAAGCAATTTATTATGTGCCGTGATCAAATATTGAAATAATCCACTCATGTCACTCAATAGACAAAGTGCATGTCACATGCATTCCATGCATGGTGCACATATTCAGGGGGAGATTACTTCAATATTTGTATCTCTGAGACTGACATTTCTTTTAGTGAACTTGTAGTCTCAATGGTGAGAGATCAATTCTCTCATTTGGAGTTGTCAATTCTATTTGCGATCCAAAGTGGTAAATTTGTATCATCCCACATCTTGGATCTTGTTTTTAATATATGTGTTGGCAACTCACCATAATATAGTCTAAATTCCTTTATTTGATCTTGATTGACACCAAACTAGTGCATGTGAGACTCTCCTACACAATACATCACATATGCATTAGAGAAAGGAATTTGGTCTATATTGTGAGTTTTTCACATTTAATGATCCATTTGCCATCCACATATAAAGGTCATTAAAAGTGAAACTTGTTGTTGTGCAAATTTATGTATTCTTTTCTCTGTCAAATGACTCATCTCATGAGAGAATACACATGGCTTAATTTGAAACATTGTACAACAATTATGGCTAGAGGCAAAGGTATGTTTTCTATTAACTAGTATTTACCTTGTGCATCTAGGCTTTTTAGCATGCTAGCTTGTGCATTTGCATGCAACTATATTGAGCATTTCTCTTGTGTACCAATTAGATATTTGATTGACATCTTCTCCATAATTGACTTTTGTCAAGTGTTGTTAAACGATGAAAGATGTGAGTCAAATATGCTAACTTGGTCTTTAACTCAATATGTGTGCATGTGGTTGTGTGACATAGGATAAGTTTTTGAAAAATCCAACTAGCATGATAGGTTGTGTGATATTTTGAAAATATTTGTGTTTTGATCTTTTGCCCTTTATCAATCCATTTGTGACTATAGTTAACTTTGCTTGATTGATGGCTAGTCACAAATAGAGAAATTCTCTCAATTCCATATATCCTTATCTATCCATCCATCTCTTTCCCATCTCCCTTGGAAGAAGCAAGGGTTAGTGGAGCTTTTGGAATTTATATATCTATCTCTTCCAAGTGCACTCAAGGTCATAAGTGGTTCAGCTGTTGTGGAGATCCTGGAATATCCGAGTCCAGGCCGGAACTTTATTGTTCCGGGTACCCCATCTGTTTTGGACGTTCTCGGATAATCTGGAAGGCACCCGGAGTCTTCAGGGTCATTTGTTGTATTGGAAATCTTTTTCTTGTCAGAGCATAATCATGAGATTTTAAAGATCAAGACCACCTTATGCAATCTCAGATCAAGTGAAGAATCTTTGGAGACCAAATCAGCAATTTATTTGGACAAGTCCCAGCTGCCTGGGAGAAACTGGTCTGACCGGTTTGGCCCAGACAGATGGCCCCACCTGGATATTTACTGCTCGCCCGTGACTTCCTCTCTCCTTCCCTTTCATTCACCACGCCCCTCATCTCTCTCCTCTCGTTTTTACTGTGGAGGCGCCCCCAATGGTGATTTCTTGAATCATCCAAGGAAAAGTCGTTTTGTTGGTGGGATTGGAGTGCTCCAAGGCTGCTACATTGGATCCCCATCGAGTTTTGGATTCAAATCATCTATTTGTGGACTTGAGGACTTGTAATGTGTGCTACTATGTGTGTTGAACTCATTAATATCTTTCGAAACCCTTTGGTAGAACATCTTCTGGCATGTCTAGGAACCTATCCCTAAGAGATCAATGGATTTGGTAGGCTACATTTTGCAGACCAAGGATTTGCACCTTGACTGCCAAAAGCGGTCTGACCGGTTTGGCAAACCGGTGTGACCGGTTTAGGCAGTGAAGGCACAAGTCCTTCGTTTGCACCGTGTTTGGCCTCCATAAAGTTGTAGGGATGCTTTATCATGCAGTTTATCTATCAAATCTTGATCATGCTCTGTCTAGGATTGACCCCAATTCGATTTGGCTCAGCTCTGGTGAAACCGGTCTGACCGGTTTATGAAACCGGTCTGACCGGTTTGCCTCTGAGCTGTTCCAAATCTTGTTGGATGCTCTCAATTTGAACCAATCTCTTGTCAATCCATACCCTGGTACTTATTCTATGTATTCCATATCTTGTGAACCCAGGAAAGACAGTGGAAGATGCCGAGGGGATCGCATGCCGAGAGAATCAAAAAGAGTCGCCAAGATCCATCCATTGGCAGCAGCTCGCAAGCGGCTGGTGGGAGATCTTTGAGGTCTAGGCAGCCAAAGAGAGCAGCTGAGCAGCAGATTGAGGATGTGGATGTAGTGGAGAACACCACTAGCGATGATGATGAGATTGAAGATGAGAATTATAGAGTTGAGTTCCGACACAGGAGTGGGGCAGCAGGTGATGAGAATGATGATGATGATGACAATGTTATAGCAGAGGGACAGGGAGAGGAAGAAGAAGAGGAGGAAGAGGGCAATGGTGATGATGATGGAGAGCCACCATTTCCTAGAGTTAGAGAGCCAACCGCCCCTGCTACGTGGAGGGTGGTAAACTATAGAGCTCTAGGAATGACAGATACAGCTAGAGATCAGAGGAGAATAAGCCCTATTGGTGCCCCAAGGACAGCCACCAACTATAGGTTTCACACAGCTTTTCAGCAGGATTATTATCAGTCGGCTGTCACCATAGGGAAGATCACATATGAGCAGCAGTGGGTTGATTGGGAGTACATGGAGAAAGCTGAAAATGTGATCTTTGATCAAATCATTGAGACATGCAAAGCGAGAAAGATTTACCGCATTATGGGCTACCGGTGGGATTGGAACACAGAAGTAATAGCTCAGTTCTATGCCACAGTCTAC
>OAMR01001204.1:24116-52793 GCA_900205405.1 Echinochloa crus-galli
TTAAGCATATGAGCAGGGTTTTATTGTCAAAGGATTTTCGACATGGTGGAGGAGGTGGTGCAGATGATGACGATGATGATGATCAGGGAGAGGAAGAAGAGGAAGAAGGGGGCAATGGTGATGATGATGGAGAGCCACCTTTTCCTAGAGTTAGAGAGCCAACCGCCCCTGCTACGTGGAGGGTGGTAAACTATAGAGCTCTAGGAATGACAGATACAGCTAGAGATCAGAGGAGAATAAGCCCTATTGATGCCCCAAGGACAGCCACCGACTATAGGTTCCACACAGCTTTTCAGCAGGATTATTATCAGTCGGCTGTCACCATAGGGAAGATCACATATGAGCAGCAGTGGGTTGATTGGGAGTACATGGAGAAAGCAGAAAATGTGATCTTTGATCAAATTATTGAGACATGCAAAGCTAGAAAGATCTACTTTATCATGGGCTATAAGAAAGACTGGAACACTGAAGTAATTGCTCGATTTTATGCGACAGTCTACTTTGAGGGAGATGAGATAGAGACCCGGAGGATGCATTGGATGACAGAGGGCCTGTCTCTTATACACATCTAGATGTGTATAAGAGACAGTCCAAGGAAAAGTCGTTTTGTTGGTGGGATTGGAGTGCTCCAAGGCCTGTCTCTTATACACATCTAGATGTGTATAAGAGACAGTCCAAGGAAAAGTCGTTTTGTTGGTGGGATTGGAGTGCTCCAAGGCCTGTCTCTTATACACATCTAGATGTGTATAAGAGACAGTCCAAGGAAAAGTCGTTTTGTTGGTGGGATTGGAGTGCTCCAAGGCCTGTCTCTTATACACATCTAGATGTGTATAAGAGACAGTCCAAGGAAAAGTCGTTTTGTTGGTGGGATTGGAGTGCTCCAAGGCCTGTCTCTTATACACATCTAGATGTGTATAAGAGACAGTCCAAGGAAAAGTCGTTTTGTTGGTGGGATTGGAGTGCTCCAAGGCCTGTCTCTTATACACATCTAGATGTGTATAAGAGACAGTCCAAGGAAAAGTCGTTTTGTTGGTGGGATTGGAGTGCTCCAAGGCCTGTCTCTTATACACATCTAGATGTGTATAAGAGACAGTCCAAGGAAAAGTCGTTTTGTTGGTGGGATTGGAGTGCTCCAAGGCCTGTCTCTTATACACATCTAGATGTGTATAAGAGACAGTCCAAGGAAAAGTCGTTTTGTTGGTGGGATTGGAGTGCTCCAAGGCCTGTCTCTTATACACATCTAGATGTGTATAAGAGACAGTCCAAGGAAAAGTCGTTTTGTTGGTGGGATTGGAGTGCTCCAAGGCCTGTCTCTTATACACATCTAGATGTGTATAAGAGACAGTCCAAGGAAAAGTCGTTTTGTTGGTGGGATTGGAGTGCTCCAAGGCCTGTCTCTTATACACATCTAGATGTGTATAAGAGACAGTCCAAGGAAAAGTCGTTTTGTTGGTGGGATTGGAGTGCTCCAAGGCCTGTCTCTTATACACATCTAGATGTGTATAAGAGACAGGATTGTGTGCTACTGAGTGTGTTGAACTTATTTATGTATCCTAAGTGACAATTTGCTAGGGTGATGGGCATGTATTGGTTGATGTGTGGTTGGTGTGTGCTGTCTGGGCAAAACCGGTCTGACCGGTTTGCCAAACCGGTCTGACCGGCTTGCCAAACCGGTCTGACCGGCTTGCCCTAAGATAGCACATGCATTTCTTTTTCTATGCCATTGAATGATATACATGTCATATGCATCACGGATTATTTTATATTGTCACACACACTTGTTGCACTTGTTGGATGCTGAGATATAGGGGGAGCTCTCATTTCTTTTTAATATGTGCATTTGGCATGAGAGGCCAATTTTTTGATATTCCACTCAAAGCACATATTAAGGGGGAGCTCATAGTATATCTCAAATGGTTAGAGCTTGTTTGGGTGACTTGTTTGGGTCCTCGTTTGGATTCGCACCCCCAGGACCGACCTATGGAGCTGGTACACTTCCGTCCTCGTCATATGCTTATGGTACATCATCTTCCATGGCGGGACTTCAGTTCTCGACAGCCCCATCTCCTACTCCCGGAGACTTTGCTTCACAGGCACTCATAGCACATATTAAGGGGGAGCTCATGTTATATCTCAAATGTTTAGAGCTTTAAATTTCATATCTTTTTGTAAGCTTTAATCATGTTGTCATCAATCACCAAAAAGGGGGAGATTGAAAGTGCATCTAGGCACTTAAGTGTTTTGGTGATTTGTATGACAACATGATTAATGATCTAACTTGTTTGTTTAAGTATATGAGCAAGGGATTATTCTTATGGATGTTCATGTCATATAATTATTGATAAGAATATGCGCTCCATTGGTTTATACTAGTATAAATGCAAACAAGTGTATGTGATCCCATGTAACTAAAGTGGACAATGACAAGTAAATGGAAATAACAATGAGACAAGAGGACTATGCTTATGGATAGGTCTCATTTAGAAGAAGCTTGATCATGATTGACTCAAAACTAATGCATGTGAGCCTCTCTTACACAATACATCGCATATGCATTAGAGAAAGGAATTTGGTCGATATTGTGAGGTTTTCACATTTAATGATCCATTTGCCATCCACATATAAAGGTCATTAATGTGAAACTTGTTGTTGTGCAAATTAATGTATTCTTTTCTTTGTCAAATGGCTCATCTCATGAGAGAATACACATGGCCTATTTTGAAATATTGTACAACAATTATGGCTAGAGGCAAAGGTATGTTTCTTATGTGTATCAGAGATGTGTATAAGAGACAGTCCTTGGCCTTCTCCTTTGAAGGCTGCTGGTTCCTTTGGGTCCCTTGAGCGTCCAGAAGCACTTCAAGCACCAGCAAGCTCTCCCCAAGCCTCTCTTTGTGAGAGTTGGTTGATTTTGTTCATATCTTTGGATTGGGTTGAGAGAGGGTTTGTGTGTGAGCAATAGAGAGCTAGAGAGCTAGCCAAATCAGTGAGGAGTGAATCCATAGCTTGAGCACTCGAGGTTGAGGTCTAGCAACTCATTGAAGCATTTGTTACTCTTGGAGGTGAAGCCTCCTAGACGGCTAGGCGTCGCCGGTGAGCCACCAAGGTTGTGGTGTGCCACGGATTGTTTGTGCAGGTGTGATCTTGCCTCCTTCGGGGAAAAGATCAAGTTAGTGGAACCGAGGAGATAGCTCAACCTTTGGGTCACTAATGGCTTCCTCAACGGAGACGTAGGATTCGCTGCGCTTTTGGGCGGAGAAATCATCTACTGAAGCACTTCACCAAGTTTCATTTGTGCTAGAGCTCGAAAGAGGGGTTAATTTACATTCTAGTGTTTCTCAGTCAGAAACCGGTCTGACCGGTTTCACAAACCGGTCTGACCGGTTTTGGTTCTGACTTAGTCATTTTTCAGCAAAAGTTGATCCGGAGTATCCAGAGGTGTTGCGGAGTCTCCGGTCCTAACCCTGGAGTATCCGGCATACCCTCGGAGTATCCGGAGTTAAACTGACAGTTTGTTTTAAGTGTTGGAAATTTGCAGTGACACCTATTCACCCCCCTCTAGGTGACATCACGGTCCTTTCAAAGTGGCGTCACAAAAAATGGTATCTGTAGTAGTGTAAGTCGAATCTGAAATAAATTTAGAAAATTCCAAAAAACTCTAAATGTTAAATCCCTAACCCTAGGCTACTCACCTATACTAATGGGCTGCGCAAGGCATAAGGGCCGCTATGCACGGTCCTTGACAAACACTTATCTTTTTTTAGATAATGGATAAATCGATTATCCGGCCTTGACCAAAAAGGCTACGGCCCAACAAACACTTATCTGACTGACTAAGATGAACACGCAATGAGTTATCGCGCAGTCCTGAAAGTGGTCGGACTGGTGTGCCTTGTGCTGTTAGACCAAGCAGCGCGGCTTTAGATCTGCCGTGCGCAGACCTTGATGTGCCCTCAGCTTTGTTTGTCGTCATCGGCTGGCCAGAGCCACTGTCTGCCGCCATCACAATCCGTGCCACCCCCTCGCCGTTATGAATCCGAATGGAGCCCCCCGATGGGGTGCACGCGACTTGCTCCCACACATGCCCGGAGAGGAGGGCCCATGCCACAGCCGAGCAAGTGTGGTGCTCAGCGGTGCTCCGGTGGCGGCGGCGCTTGGTGCTGAGAGGCGCTGGGAGAGGAGAGAGAGAGGAGAAATAACCCGCCCGGAGGCGCTAGCTATGTGCACTACCGAAAAGGCTATAGTTGCCGAGTGTCTAAGGGTTTTTCGAGTGCATTTTATCGGGCACTCGGCAAACCCTCTATACTCCGAGTATCAAGTAGATGACACTCGGCAAACGATGAACACTAACCAACTTAGTGGTTTGCCGAGTGTCAAGAAGCCGATAGTCGGCAAACTCAGCTTTTGCCGAGTGTCGGTGAAGCACACACACATTCCCAACACGTGCAACGTCCATTGGCGACCGTTTGGGCCATTAGCACTTTGCCGAGTGTCTGGATTTGACACTCGACAAATAAGATATGTTTTCATTTACTTACTTTTCTTGTCCTCAGTACTTTCAAAATTGGAGAATTTAAACTCACATACTTTGAACACTCGAGAATTAAACTCACATACTTTGAAAATTTGTAATTTAAACTCACATATTTTAAAAATTTGAAATGCACACTCACGTACTTTGAAAATTTGAAATTTAAACTCTCAAAATTTGAAAATTTAAAATTTAAACTTACAATATTTGAAAATGGAAGCTTAACATCTCTGACTGGGCATAGCCCAACACTGGCCAACCGCGGCCAGTGGCTGGCCTGATCCTTTACCGAGTGTTTTGGGCCGGTGGCACTTGGTGAAGCAGCTCTTTACCGTGTGTTTTTGGCAGGACACTCGGCAAAGAGCTGCTCTACTGAGTGCCGCCGCCCAAAACACTCGGCAAAGGCTGAGGCCAACTACCAGCCAGCTGCGGCATGTGATCCAGGAATTTGAACGAAATTTCAAACATCTCATTTACGAAACATGACCACGAACGTGTGCCTGAATTCCTTCCAAATTCTAGAAAAAGCAAATTAAGTCTGAAAATCATGAGATTTGTCATGATCTGATGGTATCACCGTGGGATATACATCCCCAGGTACCCTCAAGACAGAAGACCTAGTCCTAATAGAACTACTCGGACAACTACTCGTGTACTCCTACTAGGACTATGACTCCCAAATTGTAACCGACTAGGAGACTTGCCTTACCCCCTGGATATATAAAGGAGGGCAGGGGTCCCTAGCTCGGTAGACTAGACTATGTCCAACATCTACAACATACACAACCGTACGAGGAATATAATCCAGCATGCAAGATGTAGGGTATTACGCTATCTGCGGCCCGAACCTGTCTAAATCTTGTGTTGTTCGTACACTATCGTTCCTATAACTAGGCGAGGCCCACAAATCTACTCTCTGGGGTACCCCTAGGCAGACGTGCTCGACATAATTCGTCGACACTTGGCGTCCACCGTGGGGCTATCTTGTCGAAGTTTAACATTAGGCGCGATGTGATCAAACTTCAACTTTCAAGAATACAAGATCAATCTACTTCGCAATCAACAAGTCGCCGATTTCCAGCTTAAAGCAAGTCGCCGTGTTCTGTTCGCGCGCACCGGAGGAACTCGTCGAGTTGGTTCTGACGTACGTTCGAGAAGACGTCCGCGCCAGGAGCAGGGTGCGGTGCGTGGCTCGTTGTCTGCATGGTCCCGCACTCGTCACGATTTCCAATTCAAGATGGAGTTCGAGACGGAGTTGAAGCACAAGCAGGAGTTACGTACATGCAGAAAGAAGGAAGATAGCCGTGGAAATCAAAGAAACAGTACTGCTCGTTTCACACGGAGGATTCCGTGTTCCATGTTCACGTTAGCGCACAATGCTACGTGTACACGGAGGACTACCAGAAGGCTTTCAATTCTTCGCTTGGTTCACACGAGAAGATACACACCAACGACTACTTCGACTACTCAATTAGTTAAAAGTAGTCGGGATTGGCTGCATCGACTTGGCGTACGACTACTTGAACTACTCATCTCGACTAGTTAAAACTAGTCGAGGGCGGCTACAGCTTCATCAACAACTAGTCGAAATCAACTCCGACTAGTCGGCTTCGTCGCCAACCGCCACAGCTTCGTCGACAATAGTCCGCGAACAAAGCTAAGTCTTATTTAATAATTATTCTCTCTACAATAATTTTTTCAGCTTGTTCTACACATGCTGGGCCATACTATCACTGACTGTGGAGCGTGCCACGATTAGCCCACGTATTTAGTAAATCGAGTTCTGCAGGGCACTAGCCCGCGGATTTGGTGCATCGAACTACGTAGGGCTCTCGGAGCTTATATCTACAGATTCAGGATTCTTCGCCGATGGGTCAAAATCCATCGCGCGACCTCTCCAACAGGAGCAAGTCCTAACCAACTACCTTTTTTGCGCACTACGTATACTTCCGTCGCATGTCGACTACTTTATGCTTGTTGTCTTCTCTTAATGACCAACATCGCTCGGTTGCATGCACCTTAATTCGTGAAGCTTTGGTTCCTTCGCAACACCTACACGCCTAAACGTCAAATAAGACACCAGTCTCACGTTTGCGGGCTATGGTTAAGCGGGACCAAGTGTAACGTAACGGGGCTACTATTCGAATGTTTAAAAGTCTAACAAAAGCACGAGCGAAAACCTTTACATGCATTACCACATGCTATTATTATCCTTCATGAATTTTTCTTGATCGAATACTACTCATCCTATATATTTAAGCTACAGGGTTCACAGCTGAGTACTCACATCAGTGAAACTTGGCACCACTTCGCCTCTTCATGACGCTGCGGAGCCGATTGAGTACTTATACTAGTCGGTGCTCACATGCTGAGTACTTTAACTAGTCGCTTGAAACTCGGGGGCTACACATCGCAAGCTAAGACATGGAGACGAGTACTGGCACCAGTCGGTACTCAAACGGCGAAGCACTCACATCAGTGAAACTTGGCACCAGTCAAGAAGCTTTAAACAAGAAGCTACTTTGAAGATCATGTTCTTGACCCTCAGACAGAATGTAAACATTCGCTTCAAGGCTCGGGGGCTACACTCAAGGGGTACACATTTTTTGTGCCTATTGTTGATCAATTCAAGACCTCCGACTAGTTTCTTTAAAACTACTCGAAGCTCGGGGGCTACACCTAATGGGTGCACCTGATCGGTGCACACCATTGAACTACTCAAGATGAAGAATAGAAGACTGCTTTTGAGTCTCCAACTACTTTTGAAAGTACTCGGAGGCTCGGGGGCTACACCCATTGGGTGCATCGACAGATGCACTCCAATGAACTACTCGTCAGAGAAGATTTGAGCGTCTTGGGCTTTACTACAACTACTCGAAGATGCTGAAGCAGATTGAAGACTTGAAGCAAAGGCGCAAGATGCTCTGGGGCTTGTGGGATATACATCCCCGGGTACCCTCAAGACAGAAGACCTAGTCCTAGTAGAACTACTCGGACAACTACTCGTGTACAAGGACTAGGACTCCCAAATTGTAACCGTCTAGGAGACTTGCCTTGCCCCCTGGATATATAAAGGAGGGCAGGGGCCCCTAGCTCGGTAGACTAGACTATGTCCAACATCTACAACATACACAACCGTACGAGGAATACAATCCAGCATACAGGACGTAGGATATTACGCTACTCGCGGTCCGAACTTGTCTAAATCTTGTGTTGTTCGTACACTGTCGTTCCTAGAACTAGGCGAGGCCCACAAATCTACTCTCTAGGGTACCCCCAGGCAGACATGCTCGACATTCACACATAGAGGCTGTAAAAATAAGTTGACAAGTTTTTTGCAGATTTTGTGATAACGATATTTACAAAATCGGAACATTTCACAAGAAGAATATCCGTGATTGTATGTGAGAGAGTTAGTGGATGTATTTTTTGAATATAAACTTTTTTGTATGAACTTTATACAAAAGTCGTACACCTAGACTAAATATAAAACTTTGTAGTTGACTAATTTGTATTTGAGATTGTTTAATAACTCAAAATATTATTATTAGTTATATAATTTAAAATTTGAAATTTCAAAATGTTCAAATGATCTTGAATGTTAATAAGTTATATATCAAAGTTGTACAAATCCATTAAATCTAAAATTTATAGTTGACAATATTTTGTTTTAAGATTTTTTAATGCTTTAAAATATTCTTTTATTGTATCTAATTTGACATATTGAATTTTTAAAATTTTCAAATGATCTCGGATGTAAATATGTTGTATATCAAAGTTGTAGGTCTCAAAATGATGTAAAAGTTTGTAGTTTACAATGTATTTATTTAAAATTACGTTACAGGTGCACTGAGAAAACACAAATCGCCACGTCAGCGATCCATACCTTTAAAATTGTGGTCTCCTATTGGTCCAAATCTGAGCACACGGATCGCTCTCTCTCCCTTACAACACTAAAAGATCTCTCTCGCCTCTCTCTCTCTCATATCTTTCTTTTCTGTACCTCTCAGCTCCCAGGTCGGTGGGGCATGGAGCTGGTGGGCGCGGCCGGTGCGGTGCCTGCACATGGCCAGCCCCACCGCGGTGCGGCAGGCGGGTGTGCACATGCATGAATTGTCACAAAGTGAGTGTGGTGGTTTATTTATCCGTAACCAAAGTGAGCCTAACGGCACCTTAGTTGGTAGACAACGTAAATTTGCACTGCTACAAGAACACTCTGTTCTAGGATAGCAGTAGCACATACCTCCCTGATGGTTTCTATGGCAACTTTGATCAATTACAACTTTTCTACGAGGAATGATCAAGGTAGTGAGTAATTTGTCGGCACATGGACACGACGACCATAACCTGATGTCCCAATTCGCTTTGAAAACCAACAGAACAGTTTGTGCTATCTCTGAGTTCTGGGGTGAACCTAACTAGCCACGTCGAAGCACCATTCAATTCCCACCAGTTGGACTTGTGTTTCAATACAAAATCAGTCTGGGAAATCAGCAAGTTGTTCCTAACAGGGCTTGGCTTGAATTATGGACTTTGACATTGGTGGTGAATGTTGGAATCTAGCCCTACACCTTCACCCTCGCTCGCTTTGACGGGAGGTTAAAGAAGAACAATGCACACACGAGAAAATGGCGAGGAACGCCCTGGCCGTTCCAATGGCCTGTATGTTGGCACTTTATTTCTCTGCTAGATCGTCTCGCTTTACACAGGAAGTACAAGGCCTCTTGTAGCCCCTCGGCGACGCAGCGCCCGCACAACTCACACCACGATCTTCAGGCACACGAACCATTCCCTGGAGACCAGGCCATGCGCTCGTTCGTGGGCTCCTACTCTTCCGAGAGAATCGGTCTTCCAGTCTTGATCTGTGGCCCGTCGCGCTCATCCACGAATGCCGCCAACTACTAACTGCTAGCCCTCTCCTCGTCCTTGCGACTCTCCAGCCAGCACGCGCTGCAAGACGCGCTGGTCTTGATCTGAATGCCGGACGCAGTCGCGAGCACACGCGCGCCATCGCGTTCCAAGCCGTCCAGCACTATGTGCGCCAGCGCAAGCTCTTGCGCACGCGCACACCGTCGCCCAAGACATACATGAGCACGAACTCGTACAGGCTCACACATGCTAACACTAACTCAAGGTGAATGCATGCACACAGACGCAACATGGACATGCCACGACTGTGAACACAATGGCGTGGTTTATTCAAACAGTGAGTTGGCGACAACAGCTACCTGTCGGATATGATTTCCTGGTGCCCCTCATTCTTGGAAGAAAACCTGGAGATTAAAAAACCATCTTAACTTTGATGGAGTAGTGCTACCTGTATGGCTGTATGCATCAGAAACTAAGTTCAACCATCCCGGAACGGAGAAGATAAAAGAGCAGGCCGGAGGACACGAGTTGAAAGCATGTATGGCTTGGTCGATGGCACTTATATATATACACATACAAGTGACATGGAGATATATACTGCATCTCATCTCATTTCAGCCCTGCAACTCGTCTACGATATGGCACCACAAAGTGAAAACCCTGCATATAGTCCGTAGATTACCAGAGTTCAGGGTAAAGGAGATTATTACTGGTACTGGGAGTTTGTCGACCATATGATTCACAGCAAAAAGAAAACGGAAAACAAAAACAAAAGAAACATGTTAATACAGCAAGCCCTTTTTGGCTGTTCTTCATATAATCTACCTTAGCAACTACTAACCCCTCCGTTTTTAATATATATTACATGTAGGATAAGATAATAATTAGTTAAAAACTAAACAATTAGCCCGTTACAACATAATCTATCCAAAAGAGGATGGAGTACTTATAGTTGCCGATATTTGATGTAATCCACGCTTACTTGAACTAAGGATTTTGGACCTCAATCAGTGTGTTTTAGCAAATCGGGACCATCTCTGTGATGCCTTTTTCTCGCCGGGTAGCAACACGGCAGCAGTTCATTATGCCCAAACTACGGTGGCCGCTGGCCAGCTGCCGATACTGACTTGTCCATACAATAAGGTTTCTCAATCCCGCACATTCCTGTGACCCTCAATCATGACGTATGAATCTAGCCATGGGCAACTCTTGAAACTCATAGATTCTTTTTATCACAACATATCATACATGGATGTTTTTCCTTTTTATCTCAACCTGTAAAATTTGGTGTCATGGTAGATATATTTGCTATATATACTTTTTCTAGTTGATGTCTAAATTTCGGAGACGTTATTGTAAAACCACCGTAAAAGGTGCTGGACTATCCTTGGATATATATACATGTTATATGTGGCGCATCGAGTGAGGCGACTCATTTCGACATGTACTGTATTAATTAATGGCAAGCTGGGTATATTGAGCACACTTATTTTTCTATAAGCCCCAATCGTTAAAATCTTTTTCCATGGTATATAGATGGCTAGAATTTTTCATTTTTCTCTTTTTAATAAATTAAATGCCCCACGCATCATATATATATATATATATATATAGGCTAGCACTAGTGGAGAAACCCATTTTAGTGCCGGTTTCACGGCCCGGACTAAAAGGATATCCTGTGCACCTACAAAGTACATGTGACACTCACTAGTAGAGAACCAGGCTTTAGTCCCGGTCCTCTAGCCCCTTTAGTCCCGGGCGTGGCGCCCGGGATTAGGAGTCCGGGACTAAAGGGTCCGGACCTTTAGTCCCGGTCCCCACGTGGGATTCAAACCCACAACCTCTTGTATGGTGTCATGTACAACCACCTAGCTACTCCACCTACGCAGTACATGTGATGAAAGATGGGATGCTTTCTATTTTATTGTAACCCGAGAAACACCTTCACCGTAGGCAGACCCAAATCTCGAGGACGAGATTCCTGTGAGGGGGGAAGACTGTAACATCCCGTAATTTCGCAGGAAAATGTTGAATTTAAAAATATGAATTTCAAAATTTTTCGTGAATTGATGTGCATGCAAACAAACATGTAAGGTTGAATTCAAATTGCTCCCTTTATTCTTAGGCAAATTTTAATTTAACTAAAATTTGAGTTGAAGTGCTAAGGATTGATTTAGATGTGATTTGGTTTTTGTTGGGTTTTGTGGTCCTTTGTTTGGATTTGAATTCAAATCTTAGATTTGAATTCAAATCAATAACTAAACTAATTTCCTAAACCTCTAACCACTTTGGGCCCTAACTACTCTAATCAGCTAACCCGACCCGCTAACATAAGTCCGAAAACCGTCCCTCTTATTTCTCCCCGAGCCACCCGACCAAACCGGCCGTCAGCTCTTCCGGCCCAGCCGGCCCAACAACTCCAGCCACGCCCTCTTCCTTTTCTTCCTTCGCCGACAGGTGGGGACCACCTGTCAGCCATCTTCTTCTTCCTTCTCAACCACCCTCCTCTGCTTTTCGCCGGCCGCAGCAACTCTCCCCGCAGGCGCGTGGGAGCGCCAGCCGAGCCTGTCCCATCGCGCTCTTGGCGGCCCGTCACGATGGTGACGGGTGTCCGCGGCCATGGGGCACCCGCATCTCGCCGTCCATGCCATCCGCAACCCTAGCGAGCCCCTATAAAACCACCGCCACAGCACCGCTTTCCCCCCGAGCGCTGCCGCCCCTTTGGGGTTTCCGCTAGCCAGCGATCCGAGAGGGCGAGAGGAGTGGGAGCAGGAAGGGTTGGGGAAGGAAGAGGAGGAGCAAGGACGAGTCTAGGAGGAGCCGATCCTTTTTCCCCGCGCCGCCGCCGACCTAGGGGACACCAAGCCGACGCCGGAGCGGAGCTGCTCGAGGGAGCGCGAGCACCAGGAGAGTACCGCGAGTCTTCCCCGCGCCTGCTACGACTACACCGCCGACCCAAAGTGAGCGCCGCCGTCTCTCCCCTCTTCTTCTCTGATTCCGGCGGAGCGCCGCCGCGCGTGCTCGCCGTGCCAAGCCAGCCTTTCTCTGGAGCCAGCCTTCGTGCTGCGTCTCACCTTCGTTGCAGGTCCCCGTCGCCGCCGCAAACCCGCAAAACCGCCGTCGCCCGCTATGCCGACCTAGGCCGCCATGCCGTTTCCGCGCGCTGAGAAAGCTCGGGCCGCGCGCACGCCATGGCCACGTCGCGAACGAGCCAAGAGCTCTCTTCGCGTTCGCGAGCGCCAAGCGGAACCCTTCGTTCACAGGAGTGTACCGGTCATCAACTCCCTGTCGCCGCCGTCTCTAACTCGTCACCGTCGCGTTGCGCCACCGTGAGCCGAGCCGCCGCCGCCCTTCCCCGTCGGGGAGCCGCTTCGCCGGCTGAGTCCCCTCTCTTTCTTGCCGTCCACCTCCGCAAGGCCCAAGCCGAAGCTCTTGATCGCTTCCCGAGCCTCGCCGGCGTTTCGCGTGCCGCCGCCGAACCACCGGCCTGCGCCTCTGAGCATCGCGCGCCGCCGCGTCGCGTCCCAGTCGCGCCAGCTCAAGCCACAGGGCCGACCACATGCACACCCCACACAGCCGGCCACAGAAGATCCCGAGTCGGCCGCAAACCGATCCCGTGCACCTGGCTCACGTGAACTGCAGACCCGGCTCACCGTAGACCCAGTCCACCACACCGTATCCAACAGCCTCGCCTTCGTGGGCCTAAATCCACCCAGCAAGTCTGGTTTACCACCCTAAACTCCTCCTTCGGCCCGTTTCCAGCCCGCATTTTTCTTTTTCTTTAACCGCTGACAACGTGGCCCCACGCGTCATAGACTAACAGAGGCTGACCAGTGGGCCCAGTTGACCCCGCTGACACGCTGACCTTTGACTGTTGACTGGTCAACATTGACCAAGTCAACGCTGACGTCATCAGGGCCCACGATGACGTCAGCAAAGCCGGCCCCACTGATGACGTCATGCTGACGTCAGCAGTGATGATGTGGCACGCTCTGGTGCTGCCACATGTCCCAGTCTGACTGATTTTCTTTTTTGGAATTATTTAATATTTTCAGAAAATGATTTAAACTTAGAAAATTAATAATAAATCAACCGTAGCTCAGAAAAATATGAAACCAGTTTCTGTATTTTTCTAAAATTATGACCTACGCGTTAGTGTAGAGTTTGGTTTTGTTTGGGTCTTCTTGCTTCGTCGTTTTGGAGTTTCTTTGCTGGTAGTTCCCGCCTTTATTTTATTTTGCGATCCTAGGAGGTCCGGAGAATCACGAGGAGGGCGCTACTACCTCAACTACCCCTACGAAGTTCAAGAGCAAGTCCCAGGTTCACGCCCAACCAATTTCTGAAATACCTATTAGACATGCAACTAGTATGCTAGCGCTTTACTTTATTCGCATGATGATGATATACCTGCACTGCCATTTATCTACCCTGTTTCCTTGCTACCTATTATCCAGTATATGAGGATGCTATGCTTGCATGTGTTGGGATGGGTGTGATTGATCTTCTTGGCGTGAGTTGGGTGGCTTGGGAGGAGTAGTGCAGCTAGGCGGTGGAGGCGAGTGATAACAACCCGGTCGTTTGATCGGGGTGCTTTGGAACTGCACTCGGCCAGTTCCTGCGGAGTACCTGTTGCGGGTACATTTATGGATTACTTGAGATTGATGGATTTGAGGAGTTTGGGCGGCAATACCTGTAATGGGTGCCGATTGCGAACCGTTGCGGCAGATCGCTTTTGACGCTGATACTCGCCTTACCGATAATTAAGGACCGAGTCGAGACCGGCCGTCAGATTGGGATTTACAGTGCTCACCATCTACCCAGAATGGGAAGGGTTCCAGCAAGCCTATCTAGTGCGGTACCAGGTCTGTTAGGAGGATCGAGTTTGATATGTGTAAGGGGGACTCGTTGCGGCGTACTCTCCCTGATTTACCATTGCCCCCGACTGGCCCCGGTGGGAAGGTTTCATATCCCTGGGGCAGATGTTAGCGTGCAGATGTTTCCCGAGCCCAGGGAAATAGGATGGTACCGTTACTTTATAGGGTCTTTGCTGTGGGTTGCGTCTCGAGCTGGGGCACCAGCTCGCAGCCCGGGTGGTTCCTGGAGTACAACATCTGCAGAGTGTAAACTATACGTATAGCCGTATCCACGGTCACGGACGACCCGTTCTGATATCGCTTGAGACTAGCTTGGGATTCTGCTTTCTTACCTCATCCTTGTTTTGGGTTATGAGAGGTTGGACCAGCTGAGGCTGTTGAGACAAGGTGGGGAGGGAGCTCACCGAGTCGACTAGTGAGTGAAAGGAGTTGGAGGATGATTTTTGCGGGAACCTGTTGAGGCAGGACAAGCCCGATGTGGTTGTGAGGTTGATGGTTGGATTTGGGGAGTGTGCTCTCTCTGGTGAGGATAGGAGTTGGTGATGAGATGAACTTGGGTTATTGCTGCTGCGCGCATAGGAACAACCCCAGCTTATAATCCTTGATTATTTTACTACTAGTATAGTCCACCTTAAAGCATTGCTGCATATTATGGATGGTGACGTGGACCTGTCCCATTTCCTTGGGGACAGTCTTTGGGAACACAGGAGAAGACTCCGAGTACAAGATCTATCAGGAAGGACGATGACAAGAGGGCTGTGTGCTGCACTCAAGGATGCCTGTGGAGGTGAAGGCCTGAAGCACCAGAAGCTTTTAGCTATCCGCTGCGTAGCATTTTCCTTTTATCGTTTAGCCCAGTGGGCTTGTACCTTACCGCTATGTATTTTAAACCATGTTTGAGGACCTTATTCAATGTATGGAAGTGATATTCTTCTGAAATGAGTTCTGTACGTGATAGCTGTTGATTCTGGGACTATCACAAAGGTATAGGGAGTCGGATTCTCATAATTGGAAATCCGGTTCGTTTCAATAATCTTCTAAAATTTAGCAACATCTACCATTACAGGAAATAATATAAATTAAGACATAATCTTCAACTAAATTATCGGCCCATGCCATTATGAAAAAATAATCTAAAGTAACCATCTCAAGTTGTATATAACTTATATTACCACTTTCCACCATTGTTAAAAATAATCTTTAGGAACATGTAAATCATTATTAACTGATATATATGTCATTATATTAAAAATGTATCCGAAAGTATTCTTAAATGCTTGACATATATTGATTATGCTTAGAATTATGCTAAGCATGTAAAATGAAGAATATATATTGTCTTTAACTAAAGTGGTTTGTTCTGGCCCGTGCGGATGCACGGGTTGATGGACTAGTTCCAACTAATATGATACAAAATATCTCTGTAATTCTTTTAGTCCACAAAAAATAAAAAAACACTTTTATCATGCAAAAATATTGAAAAATAGCTAAAATAACCCTTACAAGTTTCCCATCAAATAAAAAATCACTTGGGAATTTTCTTTCACAGGTTTGAGCGTCTGCGTGTCATTTGGCAGAAAAAAATACGTATTTCAGCTCATGGAGGAGATAGCTGATTCGATTGTTCAGCTCGCCGCCGATCGAATAGAATTTGCTTTGGTTGCTTGGTGTGTATGAACTATGAAAAAACCATCGGTCACTCCTATCTACCTAATTAACCGTTCCATTTCTACTGTAGCCACAAAATTCATACACGATCACGCATGGCGACTGGAATTACACCAGTGTGATCTGTTATCCTGTGACATACAACGGATGACAGACAACGGTGATCTACGTTGGATGGCGGCTTGCTTCATAATCGCTGGGACTAACCGATGACGACGCAGTAGCAGCCAGCTCTAGGTCCGGTCGTCCAGGAACCATATACAACATTTGCGCTCGTCATGCCTAGAGCGAATGCCAGGAATTTCTCCACAGGTGCGTTCATGAACCCACGACAAGTTTCCTCGACGCCGCTCACTCCCAAGACATGAACGGATGCTCGTTTCATGCGGCAGATCAGCGTTAAAACTCTAGCAAGAAGATACAAAATTGCGGCTCCCCTTTACATGCATGTGGGTGGTATATCTATACTATAAAACTATAAAGAGAATTAGATTTGAAAACAATTCTCACCAACAAAAAACCCACACCCACTTCACATAGGACCCACCTGTCGGGAAAAAAGGGTTTGATAGGGGTGAAAAAAGTTGATACGGGGAGGGGGAGGGACATTCCTATGTTGATTTCCCCCTCTAAACCCAAAACTTTTTTCACCAAAAAAAGGCCCACCTAAATATACCTACATTTGTACCAAATATACTTGCAATAACAAGAGATAAGTTAATATAGGATAATACTATACCCTACCCTGGGTACGGAATAAGTATTCAGTACCCGAGCCTGGTTGCCCGACCGATCGCGCCGTGGCTGCAGTCCTCCGCGACCCGTTCCGCTTCCGCGGTTGGTTTTTATTCCGGTTTTTTCTCGGTCCAACCCACGATCCAATCGGTTCTTCCAATATGCACCAGCTCATCCCGTCGACCCGCCGCCGCCCCCACACCGATTCCTCCCCGACCCTCGCGGCCGCGTGCACTTCTTCTCCGGCAACCCCTCAAGCAATTCCACGGGATCCACGTCGCCGTCGAGCCCCATGATCATAAGATAATAAGATGATGGATGGAGTATATATGGTAGCTTTTCTGATCTTATACAGGTCAGACAGCGTACGGGGTTGTAGGTTGCATGTTACTTATCTGCATGTGCAGCCGCTGTAAATAACTTTGCAATGTGCAATCACTGCTGACTTGTACTCGATTTCTCGTAGTAGGGGCCCTGATTTATAGCACTGACGTATTTGCGCTTCGTCTGTTGGAATTTTCAGCTCACTTCCAACTTCCTGCACTGCAGCTCTTGCAAGTTGCAATCTCTTGTGTGCTGGCCTACCTCCTCTATGTTCTTTTACTATTGTTAGACACCGAGCGCTCGACCAACCAGAGCAATGTTACATGTTTGGCCACTTTTTACTTCAGATTTGATTGGGTGGCATTGGGAAAAACAAATTCAACAGAAGCATCAATTGGTACAGTTCTTCGTCATGGTTTGTTGCTCGTGTACCATTTCTTCGCCACATAGCTTCAGGTTTGCGCAAAAACATGAGAGAAATGTCGACCAAGTAGTGACGAGAACCTGTGCTCTGCTCACAAGAACACCTCCTTGTGTGGCCGGCGTTTGTCAAATCTTATGCCAATGCTACCATGCTGCCATGGAAAGACATTATATGTAAGGAAGCGGTTAACCGAAGACATCAAATCAAACTTGTTGTTTTCAGCTCCAACCATTAGCTTGGATCAAGGCAGACATACCAGAGGAATTATTTGTGATTGTGCTGTAAATCGGTGCAGTGGCATGCCATAATTTCTGATCCAATGATTTTCATGCCAAATATGCATGTGCAAGTGCATGAGATTCAAACCCAAGACCTTCATCTCTAATAGCTTCTGTACCATCTTATCTATATAACACATTTCACTAGATGAGACAGTCCTTTCTTTTGAATTAACCTGTGGGAATCTCTTTAATACTAGTATTAAAGCTTTAGTCTCGAATTGTAACACCAACTATATATTATTAAAAGTCATCGGAGCTTCCACTCTTGACAAATATACAGGATAACCTTAATACCTCCCATACATCTGTGGGGATAGATGTTTGTTTCTCTGTAGAGCTAAACAAAGATATCGCTATCACTAGTACAAATCTATTAATGTATGACGACTATTATTCATCATAGAACTTATCGAATTCGTCACAAAGAAACTTCAGTGACGAATTTGTGACGAAAAGCTTTTCATCATAGAAGTCACGTCACAGGAGTTTCTTAATGACGAAACGGCAAATTTCGTCACAGAACTGCATTACATCTATGACGAAAAACTCTCCATCACAGAATAATGTCCATTTTATGACATAAACATCACGTCACACATCTGAACCATTTTCATCATAAAATCCGTTATCACGTGACGTATCATGTGACATGGATGCTGCCACGTTGCTCTTTGACCTGGCGTCTATTCCACGTGGCGATCTGACCTGGCGTCGATGCCAGGTGGCTATCTGACGTGGCGTCAATGCCACGTTGCAATCTGACATGGAGTCAATGCCACGTGTCCGTCATCTATGCTGCCATGTTTTGCACGCTTGTGGTGCCACGTGTCAGACTTAGCACATGAGGAAGGTTGTGGATAGGGAGTGCTTTCTCCTCCTTACCTAAAGATGCGACCAGCACATGAGAAAGGTTGTGGATAGGGAGTGCTTTTACCGAGATTGCTCTGCCGCCGCACACATTAGCAAGGATGGGTCTGCCACTGCAGTTTTTTTCCTGGTACCTTATGCTGGCGCAAGATGGCAGTGGCGAAGTTGTGCGGTGGCGCAAGATGGGCAGTGGCCGGTGGCTGGTACCTTCAGACGTGGTGCTGCTCACGCACGACGGTGGCGCAAGATAGGCCACGACGCACAATGGGATGCCGGCGCCGCCGCCTCCGCCTCCGCTGCCGGCGCCGCCGCCTCCGCCGCTTTTACTAGATCTCGATCCGCCGGCGCAACAACTGTGGGCCTCAAGTGGAACGACGCCATATTCATCTATAACCTTGAATTTCATTGCATAATAGGCTCACAAAATAAACACCATCATTACCAATCTCGTGGTGCAGTGGTAAGCTTTGCGAATTTTCTTTGTGCACCCCATGTTCGAACCCGGCGCAACCCATGTTTTTGTTGTTTTTTGCAGCAATATTTTGTGGGTTCCTAACACAGGGTGGGCTCAATATGGTGGTCGGGCACATCGATGTGGTGGGCCGTTGTCGAACATGTGGGCACAATGGGCCGTGAGACTTGAGTCAAAAAGGCCGACCAACGTCTAGAGGTGGAACACATGGGCAGGGAAGGCCCAACATGAGGTTATATATGCTGAATGTCTTTGTGACGATCTAAGCATCATCACAGTTCAGTACCTAGGCGTCCAAAACATGTATTATGTCCAGTTTCATGATTTTGACGAAAACATGTGTTGTTTTCTGACAATTTAAATATTTTCGTCATGGTATTTTAGTACCCGAGGTCAATGACCACCAATCAATGACGAACTTTGTATTTTCGTCATAGATACGACCTTATCAATGATGAAACTTGAAAACGTCACAGATGAATGGATTTGTACTAGTAGCTACTTTTTGGTATCACAATAAAAATAGCCTGAAACTTATACACCTATCTCTCTCGCACGCATATTCAAGATGTCCAATTTGGCTGCTGAATCTGATAATTTCATATAGAAAAACAGTGAATTTCCCCACTACATAAATTCCAGGACCAACGACAAGTTTCCTCGACGTCGCTCACTCCCATGGCATGAATGGATGCACGTTTCATGAGGCAGATCAGGCGTGAACATTCAAGCAAGAACTTTCGCAAAAAAAAAAAAAACATTATAGCAAGAAGATACAAAAGCGGCTCCCCATTGCATATGGGTGCTATATGAAAGAAAAAATTATAAGATGAGGTATGGAGTATGCTAGCTTTTCTTATAAACTCACTCAGCGTACGGGGTTTACCTTGTTGAAGTTGCACGTTATTTGTTTGCATCTGCAGCCGCTGTAAATAATTTTGAAATGTGCAATCACTGTTGACTTGTACTCGTAGTAGGGGCCCTGATTTATAGTACTGATGTGTTTGCGCTTCGTCTGTTGCAATCCTCAACTCACTTCCTGCACTGCAGCTCTTGCAATCTCTTGTGTGTCTACCTCCTCTATGTTTCTATTACTCTTGTTAGACACCCAGCGCTTGGCTCGGCCAATCAAAGAAATGTGACATGTGTGGCCACTTTTTACATCAGAATTGATTGGGTGGTATTGGGAAAACAAATTCAACAAAAGCATCAAATGGTACAGTTCGTCGCCATGGTTGGTGCTCGCGTACCATTTCTACGATACAGAGCTTCAAGCTTGTGCAAAAACATGAGAGAAATGTTGACCTGTAGCGACGACCCTGTGCTCTGATCAGAATAACACCTTCTTGGCCGGCGTTTGTCTAAGGGTATGCCAATTCTACCATGCTGCAGAGCAAAGACATTACCTAAGGAAGCGGTTAGCTGAAGACATCAAATCGAACATGAATCGCATATGCCCCTGTACTTGCTACGAAAAGGTACATGCTTGAAGTTCTGTATGGTCCAGTCGGCTCGATCCAACCATTAGCTTGAATCAAAATGACGGACTGAAGGAGCTCAGACAGTGATTCGGATGTATTTTTCGGATATCCGGATGTTTGTTTGAATATTAGATACGGATACTTTATTCGGATATTGGATTCGAATATAGAAAGGTCATTATCCATCGGATATCCGGTCGGATAATCGGGATAGTGCAGGATATTTGATTCGGATAGTTGTATATTAATAGAGACCATATTTAATCCCTAAAATTGATAACTAATTCATATTAAATTAGAAAAATATGAAATAAGCACCAAAATTTTTATAAAAGTATAATATATCTATTCTTCTTCCATTTAGATTTATTTGAATTTTATTTATTTATTTTAATTTAATAAAATCATACAATGATGCGAGTTGTGGTTTTTTCAAAGCATTTGCTATGTAATCTAATATTTAGATTCACATTTTTTAGTTAAATATCATTTAATATAGTTGAGAGTAGATTATTTGTTGATTTTTGTCCCTTGATTGACACTTGGTGTTTCATTCAATTACCAAATACATGTTGGACATATGTTAATTAGTGCTTTATTTATATTGTATATACGGTAGCATCTCATATAATCACCCAAAAGACTCTTTTTTGCTTGTCTATAAATCTTTGCTATGTATCTATGTGGTTGGACTTGGTAAATAGCATGTCACCCTGTTGTTAATTTAATTGTATCAATACAAATCTGTTGGAATCTGAGCTTGTGGAGTGAACAAACAATTGCAAAAAATGAGATATATATGGTTATTATTTTTATTCAATATCCGAGAAAAATGTTCGTGACCGAGGTTGTCTACATCCGACTCATCTCCTATTCCATACATATTAATTCGTATTCGCAACTAAGACCATCCGTATTCGTATCTCTATCTGGCAGATATCCGTGTCCGATACCGACTCCGAAAGAAAATATGAAAACAAATACAATAGTAGTGATATCCGTCCGTATCCGCTCCGTTTACATCCCTAGTGGAGACATAGTAGAGGAATTAATTGTGGTCGTGCTGTGAATCAGAGCAGTAGAACGCCATAATTTCTGAACCGATGTTTTTCACGTGAAATATGCATGTGCAAGTGCATGGGATTCAAACCCAAGACTTCTCATCTCGCGCGTAGCTTCCGTACCATCTCACCTACATAGCCCATTTCACTAGTGAGAGAGTTTTTCCTTTCGGATTAACTTATGGGAACCTATTTAATGCGGGTATAAAAGCTTTAATCTCGAATTATAACACCAACTATTGTTAAAGTTTTCGAACCTTCCATCCCGACAAATATACATGCCAAGCTTAGTGCCTCCGTATATTTATGAGAGATCGATGGATGTTGGTTTTTTCGTAGAGCTAAACAAAAATATCACTACTTTTCGGTATTACAAGAAAAATAGCCTGAAACATGTACACCTCTCTCTCACACGCATATTCAACCTACGTGTCTAATTTGGCTGCTGAATCTGATAATTTCATATAGAAAAACAGTGAATATCATCAATGAAGCCAAATACGTACTCCCTCCGATACATTATGATTTGCGGACAAAAGAATATACTATACACCAGCCTTTGTTTTTCAAAACAACTATTACCAGCCTATGTAAAGCCCATACTACCGCCTGCCCCCTGCGCTTAGAGATTACATTACGCCATTGATCCCTCTCGAGTCAGCTCATAGGCTCTCGGAAGCCGTGAACGATACGGCACACCCCTTCCCCAGACCATGTGCATTATATGGCCGGTGAGCCTGCTGCTTCTGTCAGATCCTTGCTAACAACGACAGGGACCCGTCTGCAGTTGTTTCTCCTTCTCTGTTTGCTTTCAGACCTTAATCTCACAATCTAATACCAAGTTTTCCTTCCAGATCTAGATAGCGGCAAATCATGCTAACAAGGGAGAGAAACTCACAGTCCGGCAGGTACCACTCTGTTGCGTCGCCAAATCAGGAAATCCAGTGTACTGTGATCTGATACCTTGGCTGAGCGGGGCAGCATGGTCTCTTGACTGACAGACGATTATGCCATTCCCGTTACCATCTCTGTTCAACCAAACTCTGCCTATCCAGATGTTTATGCCCGCCATCTGGAGCCGGTCGTCCAAGGATCGGAATGACCCGCCCCACACCGCAATTCTAATTACTATGTGCCGTCTGGTCTACTTATCACCAACCGAAAAAACAGCGTATATATGTGCAAAACAATGAAATAGACGCATGAAACAAAAAAAGCGTTGTCTGTAGCCGCCAGTTCCCGTGCATTGATGTGGTCTTTTTTTTTCTGAGACACTGCATTCATATGTGGAGTCGGATGATTGACCCTGGACTTGTTTGGTGTGGCTAACTCTATAGGCTGTAATAGCCAGAGCGTGACGTAAATATATTAGTTCATCTGATCCGCTCCGTGGTCACCAGCGTGGACGAGGTTTCCGTGTCCGCATGAATGAGGCGTTTTCTGTAGTAGTGCGCTCTGAACTCCAATCAATATAAGAGTGCATAGTACTCCTATACAATTAACTACCACTACTGGAAACTCAAATTTCCCTGCGTGTAGCAAGTCCGACAGGGAAATACAAATTACCAACAGGGAAATTGGAAAATTAAACACACACAAGGAAATTCGAGTTTCCAGTAGTGTACTCTATTTTTTTTGTTGGCCAAGTCTGCAGTAGTGTCGGCATGAAATAAAAATGCGCCAAACAACTAATTTGTGAGACTACTAGGTTAGCTCAAGCTTTTTTTTTTTGAGGAAACGAACAGGAGCCCACCTCAACATTTTCATTCTGCTTACATTTTGGAGGCCACCATGACGCCTCAAGGAAGTACCCCGGGGAAGGGGGGATGCTTGAGAACAAGCTAATTTACATAAATCAACGTGCGCGACACCAAGCCTGAAGGGGTTCAGCGTCGAGAAGTCGGGGTCTTGTATGCCGAGAGTAGGGGTGGTAATGGATCGTGGCCCGTTTGTTCCTTCACAATTTAACTTGGCCCTAACAAAATTTAGCTCAAAAACTAGTATTATTTTGACCCGGCCCTAATCCGGCCCGATCCTTAAAATTTCTAGTACAAAAGTGAGGGCCCTTTACCACCCCTAGCCGAGAGCGTGATGTACCAAATCAGTTGTTGGAGGATGTCTTCGTCAATAAGCACACAACATCAATGAACATCTTGTTCCGCGCTTTCCAGATCACCCAGGCGACCGCCAACACTCCAGTATGTATGCGCCACGGCCGACGCCATGTCACCTAGGTGGTCGTTGAGGCCCTCCATGGTGGTGCAGAGGGGGCGACCGGTCTGGGGTAGGGTTAACTTTTTTGGGGGCGTCCGCAGTAGGGTGTAGAAGTCCCCGGCCCGAGCTGTAGAACGGCTGCTAGTGGCGCCACGGAGCCGCCGCTCATCGGGTTGCAACCTCAAGGAGACGGCGGTGAGTGCATCGTGGAGATTAGCTCCGGTATTTACCTATAAAGACAAATGAATGAGAAAAATAGAATGGCTTACTCATTGGTGGGCTATATAACCTTGTACCCCTACATGACTACTCTATACTAGTAGATTATATATATGTCACTCGGGTTTAGAGATATAGCAGGTAATAAAGAACCAGCTCTTAGAGGTCAAGGATAACTCTATTGTCTTAGCATCTGGATCGAGACACCAGCAACTCCAGAAAGGGATGAGAAGGGGAGCTGCCACCACCTCAGGGGGGTTTCCTACAGGGCGTGACAAACGTGATGGGCTACATAGGCCGTATAGGGCTGTCACCACCTAACGGCCACCACCTCCGTAGACTCAGGGGCAAACCAAGGTCACTATCTAGTCTAGGAACCACTCCTACACTAGTTAACAACTACTTACTCTACTAGCGAGAGCAAGCAATCTCGTCCATACTCCCAATGACAATTCACCGAAAGTATTCACTACTCCACACAACCCCATCACAAACGGTTCAAAACGGCCATCACAAACGGTTCTCAGAACCGTTTGTGATGTTCTGTTTGTGATGCCCCCATCACAAACGGTTCGTTTTCCCAACCGTTTGTGATTTCCTGTGTCCGAAATAAACCCAAAAAAATACGAAAATAATAGGGAAAAAAATTTATTTTCATTTGGGGAGGCCACCGTTTTTTCGTATTAGAACCGTTTGTGATGCCCCTCATCACAAACGGTTTTGGTAAAACCGTTTGTGATGGGGGTATCACAAACGGTTTTTCAAAACCGTTTGTGATACTGCCGTTTGTGATGTTGTTTTCTGTAGTAGTGATTGAGCGGGATCGAAGAACCAACTAAGACAAAGACTTAAACAAGATCCAGAAGAACCAGAGCAACAACTAACTATAGTCTAGACACGATATAATGCAACTAGAATAAAGTCGAAGCAATATATAAATGACACAGACAAGTTGACAAAGATAACTATATTGATAACTCAAAGTCTTTCAAAAGGAAAAGGAAAAGATACAAGAGCTAATACCAGAGCTTCTGAAGACGACTCCGGAACCTCCGAGGCACAGCTCGACTCAACTCTAACTCCCAACTAAACTATCCTAACTCTACTAGAATAAGTGGAAAGTGAGCTCCTTGGCTTGGTGTGTCTTGAACCGGGGCTTGGACACCTCCTTATATAGCAAGTGATGGCGGTTGAGCTTGGGTAACCGTCAAGGCAGCCAGGGGGATTCCCCCTGATTCGGCCAAAGATCCTGATTTGGCCGAACCAGTGGATCCACCGCCTCTTCCTCCCAAGGGCCAGGTTTGATGCTGGGGAGGTGGATGTGCAGTGGGGGCGGTTCGGCCCAACTCCTCAGTTCGGCCGAACTGGTCTGGAGGCCAAGGCCTGCCCCTTGCACCGCCTTTGCTTCCTAGGCTGCGTGGATGACTTGATCCAGGTGGTTTTCGTGTTGGTTTAGCCCAGAAGTGATGTGGTGGGGATCCAAGTGGCGTGAAGGGTCGTTGCTTAGTCATCGCTATCGTGGACGACCTCCGGTTGTGCTTCGCGTCGTGTACTGCTAAGGGTGTAACCGGCCGAACGGAGTCGTTCGGCCGAATCGGTAAATTCTGACCCCTATAGCGCGTATTCCTCGTTATTGTACCTGCACAAGTGAAATACACCAAAACACGTGGAACTTTATTAGAAATAAAACTAAGTATATTAAATATTGCATATAACCTCTTTTATTCCTGAGTATTGGTGGTCGAAATTGGGTTGTAACGACCTCCAACAAGGTGTGTGTTACCATGATGAACTGTTAGTTTCTTGTCAATTGTATCTTTTTTGGATGAAGTGAATATATTCATTGTTCTATATGTTATCTGTACTTGTAAAGTTGGGTTAAGTCTTATTTACTTGATTTGTTCATCCTCTCAACATTTAGGATAGATAGGTGCAGATGGATTTTTGTTGAATCATGGATTAAGCTTCACTGTTTTTTTATACATGTGCGTGTCACCACCCAACGAGTAAAGACAAATGAACGAGAAAATGCTATATAACGTTGTACTTCTATATGACTACTCTATCCTAGTAGATTATATATATGAAGTAACGACCCTCCGCTTGCTTGCGACATTTCTACCTCCCGTGTTAATTTAGTTGCATATTCTTTCATTGCCTCCTGCTGTTCTTCCACGTTTTTTTTCTCGCGGCCAACTAATTACTCTGTTGAGGTCAACGTGTAGTGAGATGTGCATCTGCAAGTCGATTAAGAATGGCTGGCATCAGGAAAACTCATTCCACGAGCAAGTACACAGGGGCAAAACAACTAATTTATGAGAGATTATCAAGTTAGCTTCAGTTTTTATGTGAAGCCCGGTTTTAAGGACAAACCGAATTGACCCTTTATATATACCCAGATCAATTTTAATGCATAAAATGACATCATCAGTGAATATCACAACAAGGGTCTTAAAGAAAATTACACAACGGAATAAACTAAACACAGAGGAGGGCTCCATCTTCCATAGGAACGTCGACCAAGGGCACACCAACCTAGGACTCCAAGTCTTCATGTGCAACTTCGTCTCGCTGAGTCTTCACGCAGTAGCTCCTTCTCACGGTACTATCTGAGCAGCATTTGAGAGAGACACATCAGGTGGTTGAATGGAAAAGGGTGAGCAGTTGTTGTCTAATCGTTGCACATGTCCTAAATGGTGTTTAGTACCAATGCCAGCACATGCCTGGTACTAAACTGTTTTTTCGTTTTCCGGGCTTATACTATCTTCATACTTCTTTTAAGGCACACAAATTCAAACGATACTATTTTGACCAAGCAAAAATATTGAAAAATATTAGCAATAATAACCTTCTCAGTCTCGCATCGAATCACAAATCACTTATTTAAATAGTTAATTTAATGTTTCTACACTTATAGTGATTCAAAAATAATGCAAATATTTCTTATTTGATCATGCAAAAACATAATATTTTTTCCACTGCAGGCGAACCCAAATTTCATTACTTAAAAGCAACCAAATTACAAAGTTAAGGTGTCCAGTAGAATTACTCTAGCTATATTATATGCATTTAATTCAATATTTATATTATATTATAATGGACTTTGCCACACGAAAGTGAGAATGAATGATTAAACTATTATTATTACATTAGTTAATTACTAAAAAAACATTTTGATTTCATTTTTTTCTAAACACTACGTGTACAGAAAACTAAGATAATAATAATACATCACTTCATTACAACACCAAGACGATGATTACACCATATTAATGAGCAGACACTTGTGGATTTGTCCTTCTCCTCCTCCTTGTCGCTGACCTCCGTATAGTCCTCCGCATAGCCCTTTTCACGGAACTGCTTGATGATGGCCTGATAGTACTCGGAGAAATTGTTAGCGATAGCCACACGTTCCTCATGCACTTGGCGGAATCTCTTAGAACGCTTGCGCAGCTTCTCTGGTGGGAGATCATCGTAGTAGGGCTTGCGGTGATTCAGTATCATGTAATAGATGACATCCTCCGGCACCTCGCTCTTGAGCACCTTCTTCCTCCTCTTACCATTAGTCTCTGCCGGCTTGACCACCACCGCCGCCGCCTTCTTTCGTGCCTTTGCGGCCGCTGGTGGCTGGACCACCGCCGGCGCCAGGGCCTCCGCCGCCGCCCGGGCCTTGCGATCCCTCTCCAACATGGCCTCCCTCCCTGCCATGTACTCCTCGAGACAACCATCCTTAGCTAACCTCTCCATCCGGCGATTGATGAGAGCCTTCACCTCGCTCTTGAGCATCAGGATCAGATCCTGCTCTGACGCGCACAACTTCAACTTAATCAGCCGCGGCGACCTCCTGAGGTCAAGCTCACCGCCCGCCATCGCCCGCGATCGAGCCCCAACCTCTCTCCCTCCCGAAACAGACCGAGCTCTTCTAGATCCGGATTATTTATTATGCGCCTATCGCTATCCGCTTCGGACACGGAGAGGAGATAGTGAGATTACCCTACCCCAATCGGCAACCGTAATCGAGAGCTACTCCTATATCGCATCCAAATGGGCCAGGCCTGCCCAGCTCATTTACCTGGTTTGAGAGCGTATGTGCCTCTTTTTTTCATGTCGAGTAGGCCAGAAGTTTAAGTTACGGAAGGCAGAGAAGATAATTCATTAGAGAAAGATAGATAATTTTGTTACGCAGGCCCTGGCTTTTGATGGGTACGTTGTTGGGATAAGAATAACCGATATAATGGGCTACTGGTGCATAACAAGTTGTGGGTTTCAGCATTTCCTTTAGAATACACCAGTAAGAACGCACGTGCGGCACGCACGTTTATTAATGACATGTAGATACTAAAACAATATCACTTCACTTCACTTTAGTACAAAGCGTTTTAAAAATACTTTATATTCGCTCTCTCATGCATGGAGAGCTTTAGATATTCTCAAAACTCATGATAGTTGGCATTTATTTATATTAAAAAACTCTCTAATTTATTGTCTTTTAGCAGTACGGGATAATTATGTATAGACGTGGGTGGTATATTTAGGTGGGTTAGGTGGGCCCTTTTTTGGGTGAAAAAAGTTTTGGGTTTAGAGGGGGAAATCAACATAGGAATGTCCCTCCCCCTCTTTTTGACCGTTCATCAACCAATTTTCCCGACAGGTGGGT
>OAMR01001204.1:54328-72078 GCA_900205405.1 Echinochloa crus-galli
CATGTAGGTACTAAAACAATATCACTTCACTTTAGTGCAAAGCGTTTTTAAAAATACTTTATATTCTCTCTCTCATGTATGGAGAGCTTTAGGTATTCTCAAAACTCATGATAGTTGGCATTTATTTATATTAAAAAACTCTCTAATTTATTGTCTTTTAGCAGTACGGGATAATTATGTATAGACGTGTGTACAAATGTGGGTATATTTAGGTGGACCCTTTTTTGGTGAAAAAAGTTTTGGGTTTAGAGGGGGAAATCAACATAGGAATGTCCCTCCCCCTCCCCGTATCAACCTTTTTCCACCCCTATCAAGAGAAGTGTTTTCAAATCTAATTCTCTTTATAGTATATATACTATAGATAAGATGATTGCATACTTTTGCATATTAACATGGCAGAAGAAGTTGGTAATTCATCTTAAAACAAATCCACCACTAATTGATGATAGCCTCGCGGTTGTCTCAGCTCAGGATGAGAGTTCGTTTTCGGCGCACGGTACAGTACTGCACGCACGTGAAGCAGCACGTCCTCTGCTAGAAGCTGCACGTGGTGTGGATGGGCCTGGGAAAGTCGTGTGTGTCATCTGTCATGGCCCTGTGGGTGCAGAGGTCCCGATCGGCCCACGCGAAACAAACGCCGGCCGGCCGGCGCGCACGCTACGCACGCATCCCAAAGCTCCTATTTATTCACCCCCACCAGCCAGCCAGCGAGAGCAAACCAGAGGGCATCCTGCTCTCCTCCTCCCGACTGATCCCCACCTCCATCCCCTGTCGCCGACGCCACACCCCAGCCCGGCAGCCCACGATGATGAGCTGGTGGTGGACGAGGGCGATCGGCGCGGGCAAGAATCGGCCGGACGAGCACGCGGCGGCCGCGATAGAGGTGGAGCCCACCTACCTGAGTGTCGCCCTCGTCGTCGGCTCCACGGGCATCGTCGGCGCCTCCCTTATCGACATCCTCCCGCTCCGCGACACCCCGGGCGGCCCCTGGAAGGTCTACGCGCTCTCGCGCCGTCCGCTCCCATCCTGGTCCTCGCCGCCCTCCTCCCCTGCAGTCAGGCACCTCCACGTCGACCTCGCCGACCCCACCGCCATCGCCACCGCCCTTCGCCCGCTCACCGACATCACCCACGTCTTCTTCGTCGCTTGGACCGCCCGCCCCACCGAGGCCGAGAACCGCGAGGCCAACGCCGCCTTGCTCCGCAACGTCCTCTCCGCCGTCGTCCCTGGCTGCCCCGCGCTCGCCCACGTCTGCCTCCAGACTGGGTGCAAGCACTACGTGGGGCCCTTCGAGGCCCATGGCAGGGTCAACTTCCTCGACCCACCCTTCATAGAGGACAAGCCGCGCGTCGACTGCCTCAACTTCTATTATGACATGGAGGACATCCTCTCCGACGAAGTCTCCCGCCGGGGAGGAGCCGTCAGCTGATCCGTGCACCGGCCCACCACCATCTTCGGCTACTCACCCCGGAGCGCTATGAACCTCGTCGTCAACCTCTGCGTCTACGCCGCCATCTGTCAAAAGGAGGGCGCCAAGCTCCGGTGGCCCGGGTCTCGGGTCACCTGGGAGGGCTTCAGCGACGCCTCCGACGCGAACCTCATCGCCGAGCAGGAGATCTGGGCGGCCGTGGACCCGTTGGCGAAGAACGAGGCATTCAATTGCAGCAACGGGGATGTCTTCAAGTGGAAGAACCTGTGGGTGATGCTGGTGGACCATTTCGGGGTGGAGTGGGCTGGCTATGAAGGGGAGGAGAGTAGGTTCAACCTCACGGAGGCCATGGCCGGGAAGGAGGAGGTCTGGGCGGAGATTGTCAGGGAGAATGAGCTTGTAGCTACGAAGCTTGACGAGATCACCAATTGGTGGTTTGTCGATTTTGTGTTCGGTATCGAGTTCGAGCATTTGGACAGCATGAACAAGAGCAAGGGGCATGGATTCCTTGGCTTCAGGAACACCGTCAACTCCTTCAACACATGGATCGAGAAGCTCAAGGTCCTCAAGATTGTTCCATGATTACGTCCTCCCCGCCTCTACTGTTGTTTCGCATCATGTATCACCTTACTATCTTGCTCCTTTTGTCAACTTCCAATTCTCTTGTAATTTAGTTTCGTTTCATACATCTTATTGCTATCTTTGCCAGGTTTTCATATTGTATACTAGCTGTTGTATACTATGGCCAAAATATAGATTAACACATTGCAAATAAGTTATTCCTGTCCAGCATAAGTTGGATTAAAATTTTGTTGCTATATATTGAATCACTAACTGATCATTATGAGTAGTTCCTTAGCTCTGAATCGTTTGATATAGACATCTGTTTTTCCCTGCTGCACATTCTTGTAACCCTGAATTGCTGCCTTTGTCTACCTTAATGAAATGACACGCAGTTCTCCTGCGTGCTTGAAGAAAAAAATTACTGCCTTTGACAGAAGTATTCCCCCTATCACAGTGGAATAATCAGATCGAACGTGAGAAAAAGATGTTCCAGACACTCTTTTCCTTGTTTCAATGATTGCTTCGTGAAGTACGAGTTTTACCTATTCTCCATGATACATTCTTGCCTAGTCTCGTGCTACAAATAAGAGCAGAATTGTTACCAAAACATTTCTATAGCTTCTGTTCATGAAATTCATGTCTTTCCAATGGCAACTGTCGGCCTAGCGGCCAATGTTCATCACACCTTTTGATCATCTTAGCTCCATTTTGATATGTTCAAGTTGCGTTAAGTCGGGGTGAAGTTATCCATGTGTTAGCAACAACGTTGAGCCTGTCACCCATCTCTCGCAGGCTGATGGATAAGTGAACCTGGTTTTAATACGGTGATCGAGGATTAAACATCTTTTGCTTTGTTATTTACCAAGAAGTCTCATGTTCTGACTGGATTTGCACGTAACAATATTCAGCTGTCGGGCAAACCTTTTGGTCTCAAACAAAATAAATAATGAAAACAAAACTATATTGTGTGCTGTAAGCCCATATAACTACTGCCAACCACATCAGAAAAACGTACACAGCTACTGCAAACTTTTGCGGTTGTCCGGGACAATATAAAACCCATGCGCATATATATGGGTTCATTGTATCCATGGAGATCTTATTTAACCGGTTTGTGTGCTACGACTAGAAGTTAAAATGTGTAGCACAGAATTGAAACATTCATCAGATCACCTGTGTCCCACTCATCAGATAGGCATTGTCTTCTCACCGCTCCAATAATCTAGCACTCGATCTCGGCTGATCGCATGGGAATGAGGGCCACTGGGAAGGCATATCACACGTACAGTCTGGTTTGTCGACTGAGCATAGCACCATACTTCTCGTCGCCAAAAGTGGACATTTATGTAGAAGATATGTGCAGGTGTATGTTGTTGATGCGGCGGATGCATGGTAGACTGCATAAATCCTGTTTTTTCTTGTACAACGCGGTGCACGGCAGTAGTACGTAGACTGACGAGCAAGCTTTGGTTGAAATGACCTATGTAGTAAAATTTTAAAATGTCAACAAAAATTAAAGTGAATGCACAGTGCAACCGTGTGGATTACGATTTTTGTGTCGTTTTTGGTTATCTTTGGGAGTTACCTATGTACTAGTTATCTTCGTAGTAAATTACCTATGTACGGAGTAGTTAATTATCTTCGCGGTTAAATTACCAGCCCACGTGCGTAGCAAGCAATGCAAGGCGATGTTTGCTCTTACAGTTCACAAATTAACAATTGAATAATTCTGCTCCCTCTGTGTGCGAAAATAATTTTGTAATGTGCAATCACTGCTGACTTTGTACTAGTCGTAATAGAGGCCGCTGCCCGTTGATCACGGACCAATGAATTAAACCTTTGGCCTTCCTCTAGGTGCAATCTTGAATCACCTCCCGCAGTGCAGCTATATATATATACCTATATATCTGACCCACGAGTTCTTTTACCTACTGTTAGCCACCAAGCACTCAACCAATCTATACAATGTGACATGGCCACTTGCTGGATCGGAATGAGTGGCACTGGGAAAACAAATTTAACGGCCAGGACAACTGAAGTGGTTCTTCAGTCTTCACCATGGTCGGTGCTAGCCTTGTTACGAAGAACACACCTGTCTTACCGTTGCACGGATATAGAGCTTGGATTTGGCGCAAAAAACATGGAAGAAATGTATGGCGTTATCAACGATCCCGTGGTCTGATCAGAAGAATTGATCCTTCCTGTGGCTGGAGTTTCTCACTGGTTCTTCAAATTCTGCCAGGCTTCTAGACATTGTATTGTTGTAAGTGGTAGGTCAGAATTGTAAGCGAACTTGAATCCCATGTTCCTCAACCAGAGATACAGCTGCAACACGTGTCATCGTCGTGGATAAAAGAACAAGTTAACTTGATTTGTCGAGATTTGAAGAAATGCCTTCTGCTTGGCGTGGATGCAAGAACAAGTTTGCTCCATGATTTGGTAGCTCATAATAACTGCCTCTCGGGGTATCAGATGAACAGAATAGTCAATCCATTACTGTATACACACACATCAATCAGGGTTAGTGACTTCTGACGCTCTAATCTTAGTTTTCCTGAAATCATTCACCAGCAGTTCTGAATTGTTATTTTCTGACGCCAAATAATTCTACTATGTTCAGTGAGGGAATAATTCCACTATGTTATTTCCATTTTACCACAACCCATAAGAAAATACAAAAAAATCTATTGGGATTTTCTGACATAATGGACATACAAGATTATGCTGAAATAAGAATATTTTCAGTCATCTGAGAAGCAGGTTGGCATTTGGCAATTTCCCCTTCAATGTCATTTGGCAATTTCCCCTTCAATGTTACCTCTAGTCACATCTGATTTTGTTGCAGGTGTTTGGTTTGACAAAATCTGTAAGTAGAATTGTCACTTTCTTACCTTGCTCATATTGTAGGAAACAGATGCCTGGATGTTTAAATCTATAGGGTTAAAAACCACTAGATGCAATGTAGCAATATTTATCCCAAAGTCTACAGAACCTTCTTAATTAGAGTTCCTCCCTGTGACGATATTTCACCATTGAGCTTGTTTTTGCTTCAAGTATTTTGTCAGAAATTTTCGTGTCTGAACACAAGAGAAGTATTTTCTCTTTTTCCCATCCACCTATAGATCAGTCTGTATATATGAGACATGTCTGTATATCTGAGATTTCATTGTTCTGAACATTTGTATTGTCATCAACAGGATCTACTTGCCGTGGTGCCAGAGAGGTTTCGGCGTGTATCTGGTGTTGGATGAACAAATGAAAGTTTATCTCCTTCGGTCGTTATGAGGCAGACCAAAGTATGTGTTGAACGAACCTTCTGAAAGGGAGAATGTATGCTGCTGTATTCTCGAAGTTGAGTTACCTTGCCTGCTACCGTTAAACATTTTGCTTTTAATTGTTTCTTTTGTGATGAGATTCTTCCTATTAAACCAACCAATAGAATTGAAATAACACCAGGGACAATTGAAATAGATTATATTAAATGTAAGTGGCGAGAAAGAGAGAGGAGAATGAATGGCTAACGCATAAAAACACAGGGGTAATTTGGTCGTTTCGCACGCTTCATCCACGCTGGCGCGTGTGTGGCGTGTCACAACAGCGAAAATGGCTAATATGGGACTAACACTTTTTAATAATGACAAATCTGTATGCGTAATTCTAAAGACCCCATTTAAAAGAGTGGCTCGTGTAAATGTGATAAATAGTTAAATATTCATAGGAGCATACGGTTCGTTGATCGGTGACGTACACCTTGTTCCGCCCGCCGCCGAGGATCATGAAATCCATGTCGACCGCGGAGAGGGCTCGAATCGATCTCATGGACGACGGCGGCAGACGAGCCCGCTCGATCTTGTGCAAGTCGGGACGGCGGCGGCGGATTCTGGCCTTCTTTCTTGGAGGAGGAGGACGACACGTCGACGCTGCGCAGCAGGTAGTTGTGGCGCTTGGGTACACGGCTCCCCGACGGTGTGATTATTCATCGCACGTGCGATTGTTTTTCTTCTGTCGCCCGAAGACTCGCGCACGCTGTGCAACTGTCTGCCTGCGGCTCAGTTTTTTTGGTCCATCTCACCGTAAACCTATCTTCCGCGACCTGTTATGTCCGCGTGATTGGTAGGTTTTGGTCCGTTTTTCTTTACCGGCCCAATAGACCATTTCAGCTTACGTGGGAATGGCACAGCTAATTTTGTGGTGTACGGCTGGCCCATGTTGCACCTTGCAGCCCATTATATTATATTTTCGATCTTTTTTGTTTTCTTTCTCGTTTGATTTCTTTTTGGTTTATTTCTCATTTTATTTATGTTTATATTCTTCTGTTTATTTTTATGTGCAATAATTTGTTCGCAATGTAAACTGATATGTTCTCCATATGCAGTAATTTGTTCGTAACGTAGATTCTTCTGTTCTTCATGTGGAGCAATTTGTTCACAATGAGGACTTATTTGTTCTCCATGTGCAATAATTTTTCGTAATGTGGACTTACATATTCTCTATGTACAATAATTTGTTCGTAATATGAACTGATTTGTTCTCCATATGCAACAATTTATTCGCAATGTGGATTCTTCTGTTCTCCATGTGCATCAATTTGTTCGCAACGTGGACTCATTGTTCTCCATGTACAGTAATTTGTTCGCAATTTGGACTTACATGTTCTTCCTGTGTAATAATTTATTCACAATGTGAACTGATTTAATCTCCATTTGCAGTAATTTATTCACAACGTGTATTCTTCTGTTCTTCACGTGTAGCAATTTGTTCGCAACATGGACTCATTTGTTCTCGTTTGATAAAAAATATTTGCAAAAAAAATCATATAAATATAGTCAAGTGAGATCTTGTTTTAAAGATTTTATCACAATAAGCATTATAGATCGAAATTTAATTTGGATGCTTGGTTTAAGAGTAATGACTTTTTTTTAAACTTTATCGTATGTAAGTGACCTGACACATGCGCTACTTTTTATCTGCTCAAATCATCAGACGACAGACATACGTACAAACGGCACAACATCAGCCCAAAATCGAAAGCACGCCCGTTCCTTCAGGCGACAGGTGTCCCGACCTCACCCATGACGCGGGTGAGGTCCAGACGCGCCCGCTCCGCGGAGACTCATCACGATCCGCAGGTGTGACTAGGATACCGCAGATGAGGACGACGGAGCAAACGGTTTCATCAGAGGGAAATTGGGCTGGTTTCTTGCTTGTTTAGCTTTCTGTTGGGCTTTGTTGTCTTCTTTGCACGCTTTACTTGAGCCCGGCTTGGATGGCCCGTGTACGTTGTTATTTTGTTTTCATTACTTTTTGTTCTTTTCTTTCTTATTTCACTAGCAAATATGCCGGCGCATATTTTATTAAAAGAGATATTTTGGATCATTTGATTGGTACGTATGTGGGATGAGTAAAGAAATTCTATGATGAGAATAACCATGCCAAAACGGCATGAACTCTTAGAAATATCATTTTTTTTCTTGTGTTTATGAAAATTTTCCACCGTTAGAATTGACATGTGGATCATAAGGGGTGAGTATGGATTATTTAGGTGAGAAATGTTTTCAAAAGAACTAGATCCTTATCTTATTTCATTCATTCACAAATAATTGTATCCCTATATCGAAGTTCTTAAAAGCAGCTGCCTCCTCCTCGCACCGCAGGGACGCCGTACAAGAAAGCTCGCACGCCCGCGTTTCCGGCGTCTGTGCAGCCACGTTGCCGAGCCGGCAGGCCCATCGTACCGGAGGAAATGCATAGCCAAATGGAAGAGCGAGGGTGGCATTGAGAATTTTTTGACCTTGGACGGTTGTACCAGCATGCACAGGACGGTTCACACGTCACGGCCTCATGGGCATAGAGCTTTGTGAAAGAAAATTCACAGAAACAAAAACTCATAGTTTTCGGAGAGAGTGTCCAAATCAAAATCTAATTACACCATTTTATTTCTCATCATTAAACCTTTAAAACAAGACCACACTTGACTATATTCAGATAAAGTTATTTCAAAACATTTTTTGTGAAGTTAATATTGTTTTAGTTGTTCTTGTTTTGAAATTTCATTCAAAGAAATATAATTGTGCGATTAAAATTTAAATATTCAGTTTGAAAATTTGGTTTGTTTGTTTACATGTATAATTTTTTGGGTGGTATATAGAAACAACGGCTCATACCTATGATTTCCATAGAGCTGATTTCTTAATTTCCATGGTTATGGTAGGCATATCATAAATCTAGGCAAGTAACACATTTGTATTGTCATCAACAGGATCTACTTGCCGTGGTGCCAGAGAGGTTTCGGCGTGTATCTGGTGTTGGATGAACAAATGAAAGTTTATCTCCTTCGGTCGTTATGAGGCAGACCAAAGTATGTGTTGAACGAACCTTCTGAAAGGGAGAATGTATGCTGCTGTATTCTCGAAGTTGAGTTACCTTGCCTGCTACCGTTAAACATTTTGCTTTTAATTGTTTCTTTTGTGATGAGATTCTTCCTATTAAACCAACCAATAGAATTGAAATAACACCAGGGACAATTGAAATAGATTATATTAAATGTAAGTGGCGAGAAAGAGAGAGGAGAATGAATGGCTAACGCATAAAAACACAGGGGTAATTTGGTCGTTTCGCACGCTTCATCCACGCTGGCGCGTGTGTGGCGTGTCACAACAGCGAAAATGGCTAATATGGGACTAACACTTTTTAATAATGACAAATCTGTATGCGTAATTCTAAAGACCCCATTTAAAAGAGTGGCTCGTGTAAATGTGATAAATAGTTAAATATTCATAGGAGCATACGGTTCGTTGATCGGTGACGTACACCTTGTTCCGCCCGCCGCCGAGGATCATGAAATCCATGTCGACCGCGGAGAGGGCTCGAATCGATCTCATGGACGACGGCGGCAGACGAGCCCGCTCGATCTTGTGCAAGTCGGGACGGCGGCGGCGGATTCTGGCCTTCTTTCTTGGAGGAGGAGGACGACACGTCGACGCTGCGCAGCAGGTAGTTGTGGCGCTTGGGTACACGGCTCCCCGACGGTGTGATTATTCATCGCACGTGCGATTGTTTTTCTTCTGTCGCCCGAAGACTCGCGCACGCTGTGCAACTGTCTGCCTGCGGCTCAGTTTTTTTGGTCCATCTCACCGTAAACCTATCTTCCGCGACCTGTTATGTCCGCGTGATTGGTAGGTTTTGGTCCGTTTTTCTTTACCGGCCCAATAGACCATTTCAGCTTACGTGGGAATGGCACAGCTAATTTTGTGGTGTACGGCTGGCCCATGTTGCACCTTGCAGCCCATTATATTATATTTTCGATCTTTTTTGTTTTCTTTCTCGTTTGATTTCTTTTTGGTTTATTTCTCATTTTATTTATGTTTATATTCTTCTGTTTATTTTTATGTGCAATAATTTGTTCGCAATGTAAACTGATATGTTCTCCATATGCAGTAATTTGTTCGTAACGTAGATTCTTCTGTTCTTCATGTGGAGCAATTTGTTCACAATGAGGACTTATTTGTTCTCCATGTGCAATAATTTTTCGTAATGTGGACTTACATATTCTCTATGTACAATAATTTGTTCGTAATATGAACTGATTTGTTCTCCATATGCAACAATTTATTCGCAATGTGGATTCTTCTGTTCTCCATGTGCATCAATTTGTTCGCAACGTGGACTCATTGTTCTCCATGTACAGTAATTTGTTCGCAATTTGGACTTACATGTTCTTCCTGTGTAATAATTTATTCACAATGTGAACTGATTTAATCTCCATTTGCAGTAATTTATTCACAACGTGTATTCTTCTGTTCTTCACGTGTAGCAATTTGTTCGCAACATGGACTCATTTGTTCTCGTTTGATAAAAAATATTTGCAAAAAAAATCATATAAATATAGTCAAGTGAGATCTTGTTTTAAAGATTTTATCACAATAAGCATTATAGATCGAAATTTAATTTGGATGCTTGGTTTAAGAGTAATGACTTTTTTTTAAACTTTATCGTATGTAAGTGACCTGACACATGCGCTACTTTTTATCTGCTCAAATCATCAGACGACAGACATACGTACAAACGGCACAACATCAGCCCAAAATCGAAAGCACGCCCGTTCCTTCAGGCGACAGGTGTCCCGACCTCACCCATGACGCGGGTGAGGTCCAGACGCGCCCGCTCCGCGGAGACTCATCACGATCCGCAGGTGTGACTAGGATACCGCAGATGAGGACGACGGAGCAAACGGTTTCATCAGAGGGAAATTGGGCTGGTTTCTTGCTTGTTTAGCTTTCTGTTGGGCTTTGTTGTCTTCTTTGCACGCTTTACTTGAGCCCGGCTTGGATGGCCCGTGTACGTTGTTATTTTGTTTTCATTACTTTTTGTTCTTTTCTTTCTTATTTCACTAGCAAATATGCCGGCGCATATTTTATTAAAAGAGATATTTTGGATCATTTGATTGGTACGTATGTGGGATGAGTAAAGAAATTCTATGATGAGAATAACCATGCCAAAACGGCATGAACTCTTAGAAATATCATTTTTTTTCTTGTGTTTATGAAAATTTTCCACCGTTAGAATTGACATGTGGATCATAAGGGGTGAGTATGGATTATTTAGGTGAGAAATGTTTTCAAAAGAACTAGATCCTTATCTTATTTCATTCATTCACAAATAATTGTATCCCTATATCGAAGTTCTTAAAAGCAGCTGCCTCCTCCTCGCACCGCAGGGACGCCGTACAAGAAAGCTCGCACGCCCGCGTTTCCGGCGTCTGTGCAGCCACGTTGCCGAGCCGGCAGGCCCATCGTACCGGAGGAAATGCATAGCCAAATGGAAGAGCGAGGGTGGCATTGAGAATTTTTTGACCTTGGACGGTTGTACCAGCATGCACAGGACGGTTCACACGTCACGGCCTCATGGGCATAGAGCTTTGTGAAAGAAAATTCACATAAACAAAAACTCATAGTTTTTGGAGAGAGTGTCCAAATCAAAATCTAATTACACCATTTTATTTCTCATCATTAAACCTTTAAAACAAGACCACACTTGACTATATTCAGATAAAGTTATTTCAAAACATTTTTTGTGAAGTTAATATTGTTTTAGTTGTTCTTGTTTTGAAATTTCATTCAAAGAAATATAATTGTGCGATTAAAATTTAAATATTCAGTTTGAAAATTTGGTTTGTTTGTTTACATGTATAATTTTTTGGGTGGTATATAGAAACAACGGCTCATACCTATGATTTCCATAGAGCTGATTTCTTAATTTCCATGGTTATGGTAGGCATATCATAAATCTAGGCAAGTAACACATTTGATATGGAGCATATTAGTATATACAGCTGTATATAGGCAAATTCACATCAAATGTATAGATATTGTACAGTGGGGTTAACTTTGAAAAATATGGTTAGTTCCACATATTCATGTTATGTTGTGTTAAAATACTTCTATTTCTCTTTTGATAATGTTATAAACGCGCAGCCGGAATCGGCCTAGGCCCGGGTACCTATGGGCCAGCGTGACATTAAGCCCAGGTCCAACGGAGCTACAACCAACAATGCTCAGGCCTAACTCAACCCAAAAGACTAGCCTGATAGGTGAGGACTGCCCTCACCTTATATGTTGTCCTCCCTCATCATCAATTTCCGATGTGGGACTAAACCTAACAATCTTCCCCGTCACACATCGGACCCAACTCTTCCATTAGAAGAGGCTATGACAGGTTCAGAGTTTAAATTCTCCAGTGGAGGCACCTGGAGACTTTCACGGGCTCCCCCGTCATCAAATGTGACCACTAAGATTTTTATAGGTTCCTCGACCTTTAGCTCTGATACCACTTGTTATAAACGCGCAGCGGGATTTGGCTGCGTGTTTATAACAAGTGGATTCGGGGGAGATTGTTTGAAACCATACAAGGATCTCTTCAACTTGCACACAAAATTCTCCTTGCCTGGCACTATGAACCCTTCTGGCTGGTCCATGTATATATCCTCCTCAAGTTCACCATGCAGAAATGCAGTCTTCACATCTAACTGCTCGAGCTCAAGATCATGTGCAGCAACAATACTAAAGAATGTTCGAATGGAACTATGCTTTACCACATGAGAGAAAACATCATTATAATCAACACCATGAATTTGACTGTAGCCTTTCGCTACTAACCTTGCCTTATACCTTGGAGGCTCGCTTGGAGATAAACCCTCCTTTCTCTTAAAGATCCACTTGCAGCGGACTGTCTTCTTCTTCTTTGGCAATGGTACAACATCCCAGGTGTTATTCTTCTCAAGTGATTGCATCTCCTCATGCATAGCAGAAATCCACTTCTCTTTATAAAGCACAATCAATGGCCTCAACATATGTGGCCGGCTCATATAAATTCTCCACCTGTTCAGCACAACTTAAAGCATAATGGGTTAGATTACACTCGTCAATGAGACGTTTAGGAGGTCCACAATTTCTCTTTGACTTGCGCTGAGCAATAGGTAAATCCTCCTCTAGCTGCAAATTAGGTGGTAAGTGCTGAAATTATCATGAGCCTCATCATCAACAGCCTGATTTTCCTGATCATCCACAGGCGGCTCCACTTGCTCGCCTGTATCACCATGCACATGTTGCTGCACATGCACACCTTTCTCATCACCCACATGCTCCACCTGCACGCTCATATGCTGCAGCCCTTTATTAAAATTTTTTAGAACATGATCTGAGGACAAACTGTCATTAAACATCACAGATTCATTGAAAACAACACTTCTGCTCATGAAAGTCTTTTTAGTTTCGGGATTCCACAACTTATATCCTTTAACCCCCGAACCATAACCAAGAAAAAGACATTCAATTGCTCTAGGCTCCAATTTTCCATTATCAACATGAGCATACGCAGTGCAGCCAAAGACTTTCAACTGTGAATAATCAGCGGGTGTGCCAGACCATACCTCAATATGTGTTTTCTTATTAAGTGGAATAGAAGGCAACCTGTTTATCAAGTAGCAAGCGGTGTTAGCTGCCTCAGCCCAAAAACGCTTGCTCATCCATGCATTGGACAACATGCAACGAGCCTTCGAGATGATGGTCCTGTTCTCGTCCGGATTTATCTTATGCTATGAGTCTGGTTAGTAGATATATGACTAATCCTGGTAAAGAACATTGGAAGGCAATTCAGTGGATTTTCAGATACCTCAAAAGCACTGCAGATTCTTGTCTGAAGTTTGGCAGAACTGAGAAGGGACTTATTGGCTATGTTGATTCAGATTTTGCTGCTGATGTTGATAGGCGAAGGTCGCTCACAGGTTATGTGTTCACAGTTGGCAGTTGTGCTGTGAGCTGGAAAGCTACTTTGCAGTCTGTTGTGGCTTTGTCTACTACTGAGGCAGAATATATGGCTATTGCTGAGGCGTGCAAAGAATTAATGTGGCTGAGCGGATTGTACTCTGAGCTGGTTGGGGCTGTTTCTTGCATTGATTTATATTGTGACAGTCAAAGTGCTATTTACCTTACCAAAGATCAGATGTTCCATGAGAGGACAAAGCATATTGACATTAAGTATCGTTATGTATGAGATGTGGTTGAGGAAGGTAATCTGAAGGTATGCAAGATCAACACTCATGATAATCCAGCTGATATGATGACTAAACCTGTTCCTGTTGCTAAGTTTTTCTTCGTGATGATTCAGGATGAAGTGAAGATGCTGCAAGAGAATTTATCTCAAGGTGGAGTTTGTTGTGATATGATCCAAATTCACCGATGAAGCGAAGCGGAGGCCCATCACCAGAGGTTTGGGCCGGAGCGAAGGGGTACTGTGTTTTTCTCTTATGAGCACACAGTTTAGTCCCACATCGGCAACGCAACCAAGCACGGTCACGTGAGCTGCCTATATAATAGAACTTTGCCCTTGATGAATAATCATCCTCTTGTAAGCCGCCAATAGGCGTTGTAAACACACATCTGATATAGTAACATTTTGCTGGCTGGCGCCCGTGGTTTTTCTCTTCTACATTGGGAGGGTTTTCCACGTTAAATATCGTGTCGCCTGCGGTTTGATTCCTTTACTTCTTGTCGTTTATTCGCCATCATTTATAACAAGTGGTATCAGAGCCGAAGGTCGTGAAACCTAAGAAAAATCTCAGTGGTCACATTTGATGACGGGGGAGCCCGTGAAAGTCTCCAGGTGCCTCCACTGGAGAATTTAAACTCTGGACCTATGATAGCCTCTTCTAATGAAAGAGTTGGGTCCTATGTGTGACGGGGGAGATTGTTAGGTTTAGTCCCACATCGGAAATTGATGATGGGAGAGCACAACATATAAGGCGAGGGCAGTCCTCACCTATAAGACTAGTCTTATGGGTTGAGTTAGGCCTGAGCTTTGTTGGTTGTTGCTCCGTTGGACCTAGGCGTAATATCGCGCTGGCCCGAAGGTACCCGGGTCTAGGTCGAATCCGGCTGCGCTGGGTTGAGTTAGGTCTGAGCATTGTTGGTTGTAGCTCCGTTAGACCTGGGCTGAATGTCGCGCTGGCCCGTAGGTACCCGGGCCTATGCCGAATCCGGCTGCGCGTTTATAACAGATAACAATATACTGTGCCAACCATTTAATGTATACCGGATACTTCAAATCGTAAATTATGAAAGAACCTACAATCTTTGTTTCAAACTTTAGATAATCCCTAAAGATAAAAAGAAGTGTTACTGGGTTTATCAAATTGTAAACAATTTATTGGCTTCATTCAACTACAAACAATATATGAGGCTTTGCAGAAGTTGGCAAGCTGATAAAATACACTGATGAGATGACCCAACAGATAAGAAATGTTCAGAAAGGTTCTGTATGCAATGTTTGAGATTACTTTTAATTTCACTTACCTATTTTATACTTGTGCTGGAGATGGAGAACACACTGTCAAAAATGCTGATTTCATATGATTTTAGTATCTATGTATTTTTTGCCAACAAATAATACAAAATAAAATACATGTATACTGAGTATGGTTAATGTATGCAAGGGCTCTGCGTTTTATGTCGCCTGAAATTTTAGTCTTTTCATTTCTATACAACAGATGAAGAAAATCTTGTTATGTTCATTTGGTTCTGGAAGCTCATTTACATATGCCTACAATTGGAAAAATACTATATAGATGTGTTTCTGTTTCTCTTTGCATATATGCCATTGAATAATATATTTTGGTACAATGTGATTTTTTTTGACCAAATAATCTAATATTATTCAGGCAGTGCTTCAAATTAAATCATAAACCTTCTAACATCTACATTCAGTTTTTATCGTGTTTCATTCATTTTCTGTTGATAGAGCGCGCATAGCGCGCGTAGTAATGTTGATTTACAATGTATTTATTTCCTCTTTTACGCATTCAGCATATTGGCCATTCTTTAAGTATTCTTATATAACTCAAGTCATGATTAACAGTGAAGACTCGTGCCTGTTCCACTTAACTAATTATCACCTCTACCCTTGGGTTTGTAATAGCGGGAGATAAGCTCCCCACTCTCTTCTCCATCCCACTAAAATTCCTATATCCATGAACCAATCTAGAAAGTTTAAATCTTCCACCTCCAAATTCCCAATCCCTTCGACGTACTAAAAATTCGCACCAACCTAATACTTGATGGTTTCTTTTCTAGTCTACTAACATCTTCAACAAAAATCATTCAACGCTCTTTTCCAGCCAACTAAACTCTTAGTAGCTTCAACAAGAACGATTCAATGCCATCCTTTCCAAGCCTCAGTCTCTATCAACGATAAGTGGCCATTTAAGCGTACAGTACATGTTAACGACCATACATTGATCTAGTAGTCGCACTAGTACTAGTTTAGAACACTGATACTTGAGTGCTCTAGCTAATAATAGAGGCCCAAATCATGAATATCTCATAGCCTTTTTCGAGTTCAGAGAACCAAACCGCTAAAAGGACCTGGCCGCACAAGCTAAACAATTAATTTTGAGCCTTATGCCAGTACCCTGTACTGAATGAATTTGGGTTTCTGATTCAGAGGGACAAAAGTTGACCTTACCTCTAAACCATATCGAGTAGTTACCTGAATGTTTTGTGTTAATACATCAACCAAAAGTATTTTAGTCTTCTTAATTATCCCACTAGTCGCCAAACTTAGACTAATACTGACATAGTTACCATCTATACATCTCAAAGAAAAGAAGTACAGTTTATTTTATCAAAATGTGTGCAATCACGTTATTTCTGCTATAATATTTTAAGAAACAGAGGCCAAAAACAAGGCTTCCACCGAAGAACCACAAACAAAACCATAAGCTCTTGTAAAAAGAACACCTTACAGCATTACATGTAGTAGGACAGGTACAACCTGCTGCCTTAATCTCCCTGATCAAAGCTTCCAACCAATGCAGAGGGAGGTTTCAGGCGTTAATTTCCCAGATCAAAGCTTCCAGCCAATGCAGAGGAAGGTTTCAGTTTCTCCAAACCTTTGGTATCTTCATGCCTTGATACCGAGGTTCGAGCACTTGATGGAGCCCCTTGCGATGTCAATCTCGATCAGGCTGTCCTCCTCGCTTATCTCCGACAAGATGTCGATGAAGTCTCTCTTGTCAAGCACCAAATCCGGCAAGAACTCTGCGAGGAGCTCCTTCTTGTATGCACATTGCTCAGCCTGCCCTGCTCCCACATAGTGCCCATCAACAAGAGAGATCTCAATGAGGCTGTCTTCGTCATCGTCGATGTCGTCTGAGATTGAGCCCTCCTCGGTGTACTCTTCATCGTTTGTCGTGCACTCTGAAGAATCTGATAGGTTCCCCATCAAATCCTCTGGCGCATCCTCCGGCACTTCATCTTGTGGCACAATGCTCTTCTCCTGATGCACAGTCGCCTCCATGGAAGCTGGAGCCTTAGCTGTGTGGTTGTTGTCTCTAAGTAGATGTCTGAGGTTGGAGAAGAGTAAGGAGAGGCAGGTGGAGATGACGAGCACCAGCAATGCGAGCGAGGACGATTCCGAGAAGGAAGAAGGTGAAGAAGAAGAAGAATACATACTGTAAAGGCTACATGAAATGAGTATGAGTGTGAGTTGTATGGCCATTTGGGAGCTGGGAGGCATCAAGAAATGCTTCACAAGGGCGGGAGCTTTAGTGGCACAAATGATGCAAATGCTAAAGGAGGACGAAGCCATGATGAGGCAGGCATGAAAGAGAAAGCAAGCAAAGGTTGGGTGTTTCCCTATCAAATGGATTTTTTGAATTGACACAAAGAGGAGAAGCAGAGGAGGAGAGTAGGGCTCACCATGGAGAATACATCTTCAGAACCATTTTATCTGAAACTGATGGATGGGAGCAAAGGTAACTGCATCAGTGAATGCATAGAAAAACTGAAACTTTTTGGTGAACTGTTACCAGTGCCCACCACCCCTGTCCTTTGCAGCACTAGGTTATGAAGGTAACTGCTGTCTTTGCATCATGGTCAGAGTTGTTAAGTCCTGCATGACAGCAATATTTAAGGTGTGGTCCATTGCAGTTTGCCTATGGGATGACAACATGCAAGGCAGAGCTTTGGGGCTCTGATAAGCTTAGGAGTAGGAGGGTGCCATGTGCATTGGGTTAATTTAAAGTTTACCACATGGGCCTCACATACTCATCTCTTTCACTCACTGTTCCTGTCACCCTTATCAAAAGCAGGGTTTTACTTTGTTCATGAAAGGTGGAACTGTAATGAAATTTCTCCCCTTTTCCAGCAGTCGTCTTTCCCCTTGCAATGGGAGGTGCTCCATGTTCGTTCATGATTTGTTCCAT
>OAMR01001204.1:75408-117290 GCA_900205405.1 Echinochloa crus-galli
TGTAAAAAGAACACCTTACAGCATTACATGTAGTAGGACAGGTACAACCTGCTGCGTTAATTTCCCAGATCAAAGCTTCCAGCCAATGCAGAGGAAGGTTTCAGTTTCCCCAAACCTTTGGTATCTTCATGCCTTGATACCGAGGTTCGAGCACTTGATGGAGCCCCTTGCGATGTCAATCTCGATCAGGCTGTCCTCCTCGCTTATCTCCGACAAGATGTCGATGAAGTCTCTCTTGTCAAGCACCAAATCCGGCAAGAACTCTGCGAGGAGCTCCTTCTTGTATGCACATTGCTCAGCCTGCCCTGCTCCCACATAGTGCCCATCAACAAGAGAGATCTCAATGAGGCTGTCTTCGTCATCGTCGATGTCGTCTGAGATTGAGCCCTCCTCGGTGTACTCTTCATCGTTTGTCGTGCACTCTGAAGAATCTGATAGGTTCCCCATCAAATCCTCTGGCGCATCCTCCGGCACTTCATCTTGTGGCACAATGCTCTTCTCCTGATGCACAGTCGCCTCCATGGAAGCTGGAGCCTTAGCTGTGTGGTTGTTGTCTCTAAGTAGATGTCTGAGGTTGGAGAAGAGTAAGGAGAGGCAGGTGGAGATGACGAGCACCAGCAATGCGAGCGAGGACGATTCCGAGAAGGAAGAAGGTGAAGAAGAAGAAGAATACATACTGTAAAGGCTACATGAAATGAGTATGAGTGTGAGTTGTATGGCCATTTGGGAGCTGGGAGGCATCAAGAAATGCTTCACAAGGGCGGGAGCTTTAGTGGCACAAATGATGCAAATGCTAAAGGAGGACGAAGCCATGATGAGGCAGGCATGAAAGAGAAAGCAAGCAAAGGTTGGGTGTTTCCCTATCAAATGGATTTTTTGAATTGACACAAAGAGGAGAAGCAGAGGAGGAGAGTAGGGCTCACCATGGAGAATACATCTTCAGAACCATTTTATCTGAAACTGATGGATGGGAGCAAAGGTAACTGCATCAGTGAATGCATAGAAAAACTGAAACTTTTTGGTGAACTGTTACCAGTGCCCACCACCCCTGTCCTTTGCAGCACTAGGTTATGAAGGTAACTGCTGTCTTTGCATCATGGTCAGAGTTGTTAAGTCCTGCATGACAGCAATATTTAAGGTGTGGTCCATTGCAGTTTGCCTATGGGATGCAACATGCAAGGCAGAGCTTTGGGGCTCTGATAAGCTTAGGAGTAGGAGGGTGCCATGTGCATTGGGTTAATTTAAAGTTTACCACATGGGCCTCACATACTCATCTCTTTCACTCACTGTTCCTGTATACTGTCACCCTTATCAAAAGCAGGGTTTTACTTTGTTCATGAAAGGTGGAACTGTAATGAAATTTCTCCCCTTTTCCAGCAGTCGTCTTTCCCCTTGCAATGGGAGGTGCTCCATGTTCGTTCATGATTTGTTCCATTCTTCCTTTTCTGTGCAAAATATTCTTCCCATATGTGTACTAAAATTTGCTAGTTTCTTACACATTCATATTTTCACGGTGAATGACTAATACACAAGTTTTTTTGGCCAACAGAGCTATATTTCTTGATATCGTGCTATCGTCATGCATAGATAAGAACATGCAACAGCGTAGTACTCTCTAACAGTATTAGTCTGCATAAGGATCAAATCTTCACAGACCATGGAGTGTAAACTTGGAATCCTATGATGATGATAAAAAAATCTCTGCCCCTTCTCGAGTTTCATGAGCCATTAATACTGGATGGGGCAAAGATGGACCTGAGTCAAATAGATCTACATTGAAATGCTCCTCCTCAATCACCCAATGAAATCTTTTAAACGAAGTCCCAGAAGTATTATATCTACAGTGTCAGAGAGCTGGGTTGCAAAGTAGCATATCAGGCAAGTAGGCAGGTTAAAATAGGCACCGACGGTATAAGCTTTCAACTAAACATTAAGCATCCAGTAGTTTCCCCATGTCCAGGCTACTCTAAAAGACTATTTGTTCCTAATCAGATATCTAAAAGACGATCAGTTACCAGGATAGATGTACAGGTAGGTACAATAAGATACAAGCCTAAAATGCTAATCTCTAATATGCTACTTTTCACAACATGTTAAAATATAGCCTTTACAAACTTTGGACAGCATATTATCAACTAAATAGTATTTTCCCATGACTGCAGAATTTTGGTCTTTTGATCTTTTCTGTTCTGCACTATGGAACAGTATAATTGGGATTAATTGTGATCACAGATAGCCTTATATCCACTTCGCATCAACTGAAGGAGCCATTTCTTTTCAGCATTAGGAACAACAATGTTTATCTGGGAGCATGATGCATCAAAAGCCAACAACCATGAAAGTATGGTCACACAAGCTCTCATAATTACTGAACCTTCTGCAGAAAACAAAAAGGGACTCCTTTTTCTTTTCTCTCACTCACTAATGCTTGGCCGTCTGTACAAATAGAAAGGGACATCTCAAAGAGGCATCTATCATTTCGCGGTCCATGGGCTCGAGCAAAAGGCGCTCAGCCACAAATCTCGATAAATAAGTCAATCATTCCCACAGTGTACAAGCACAATAGGCAAAATCTTACTGTCTAGCTGCTGCTGATCCTATATCTGTTGTTTCCATATCTGTGGGTCCTTGTTTTAACAATGTGTGGGGTCCTGAAATGAATATGCTTTTCAGGCACACTCTTGAAGTGGACATGTTGATGTTTTCTCGTAGACTTACTCATCTTTGTTTCTTGCTGATAGTCTGTCCAGCTATGCTCAAATAAGGCTGTACGTGCTGACTTGTTTCATCCTACTATTGTAGGTATTGTCTTTATTGCTCCAGTTATACTGTACAGTATCGGTTCATCCCTGCTATCTTAGGTACTATCTATTCAGTACTTAGATCAGATTGTTCATATTCTCAATCAAGTATCATGAGGACTATTTGAGTGGCAATACAAACGAAAGAAATGCAAAAGCACTTGTACACCAACTAAATTCCAAAGTTACGATGATTCGAAATTGAACGTCTCGAAAAGATTTCGTGATTTCACTGTATTTGATAGGCAGGTTAAAATAGGCACCGACGGTATAAGCTTTGAACTAAACATTAAGCATCCAGTAGTTTCCCCAGGTCCAGGCTACTCTAAAAGCCTATTTGTTCCTAATCAGATATCTAAAAGACGATCAGTTACCAGGATAGATGTACAGGTAGGTACAATAAGATACAAGCCTAAAATGCTAATCTCTAATATGCTACTTTTCACAACATGTTAAAATATAGCCTTTACAAACTTTGGACAGCATATTATCAACTAAATAGTATTTTCCCATGACTGCAGAATTTTGGTCTTTTGATCTTTTCTGTTCTGCACTATGGAACAGTATAATTGGGATTAATTGTGATCACAGATAGCCTTATATCCACTTCGCATCAACTGAAGGAGCCATTTCTTTTCAGCATTAGGAACAACAATGTTTATCTGGGAGCATGATGCATCAAAAGCCAACAACCATGAAAGTATGGTCACACAAGCTCTCATAATTACTGAACCTTCTGCAGAAAACAAAAAGGGACTCCTTTTTCTTTTCTCTCACTCACTAATGCTTGGCCGTCTGTACAAATAGAAAGGGACATCTCAGAGAGGCATCTATCATTTCGCGGTCCATGGGCTCGAGCAAAAGGCGCTCAGCCACAAATCTCGATAAATAAGTCAATCATTCCCACAGTGTACAAGCACAATAGGCAAAATCTTACTGTCTAGCTGCTGCTGATCCTATATCTGTTGTTTCCATATCTGTGGGTCCTTGTTTTAACAATGTGTGGGGTCCTGAAATGAATATGCTTTTCAGGCACACTCTTGAAGTGGACATGTTGATGTTTTCTCGTAGACTTACTCATCTTTGTTTCTTGCTGATAGTCTGTCCAGCTATGCTCAAATAAGGCTGTACGTGCTGACTTGTTTCATCCTACTATTGTAGGTATTGTCTTTATTGCTCCAGTTATACTGTACAGTATCGGTTCATCCCTGCTATCTTAGGTACTATCTATTCAGTACTTAGATCAGATTGTTCATATTCTCAATCAAGTATCATGAGGACTATTTGAGTGGCAATACAAACGAAAGAAATGCAAAAGCACTTGTACACCAACTAAATTCCAAAGTTACGATGATTCGAAATTGAACGTCTCGAAAAGATTTCGTGATTTCACTGTATTTGACGAAGTGCATTTGATTAGGAATGGTGATTTACATTTTGAAATCTTGAAAAACTGGGACAAACAAATCGAGGAACATTTGGATGGTCACAAACTGGGATACGTATTTTGTACATAGGAAAACGGAAAACTAGTCCACAGAAATCACAAGCATTTCAGTTTTTCTAACCGGAGAAATCACAACTTTGTGATCTTTTAGGAAGCTCTCTAAAAACAGGGTGTTGTGAATTTCACTATTGTGCATAGGCCTTTTAGGCCCATCTGATCGAACAACTTTGTTTCTAAAACATTTTTCACTATAGGCAGTTTGCTTGGCTGAACTACTTTTTCAGCTGCTCTGAAAATTATTGAACTGATGTCGTGTTAATGCAGAAACAGGTTCAGGTTCACATTCCAAAGCTATAGTAGATTAGTATCCCATGCTTTTGCAAAGAAGAAGCGCACGAGTTCTGATAATTTAGTCATTAGCTTTTCTCTCTGAAAGCTACTCATCGTGATTGCTAGAAGAATAATTAATTCAAGGCAGCTGGTCTTACTTTCATCTTTTCTTTCAAGATGACAACTTTAGTAATGTGCTTCCACGCTTTAATGAATATCACATCACATAAAAGTGAGTACTTCAATATACCAACAATTCATATTGTCATCAAAGAGTGGGAGATCATGTTGCCTAGCAGCTTTTAAGTTACCTATTGTTCAAGAGTAGCCAGAACAATATTTTTTGAACTCAGATGTTCAGTTACTACAAACTATTTGCGGAAAGTGGCAGTGCTCCATTCCAGAATTAGTATAGTACTTGAAGTAAATATAACATTATTCAAGTTTATTATATGTGCATAGAAAACATAGAAACAAATTTAAATAAATCAAGCAATGAATATTTACTTTCCGAATTGGATAAACTGACACCACGTTGGACCATGCTAGGGAGCATAGTATCTCAGGTTACGAATTCAGATGGTCTGCCGGATTTGAAGTAATAATGGCCGTCTAAGTGGGTCAAGGCTGGTCTATATGGAAGCATTGGCCTGGTAAGAAGGGGGAAGCAATACGAGACTTGGTCGTGGTGGTAATGCTACTAATTCACCGGTCCGGGAAGAAATTCCTAGGTCTGACCTTAATTGGTTGAGCCTAGCAGTGACCTTGTTGAAGATATTGTTTGAATTAAGATGAATTACTCCCTTGTGAAAATATTTGATCTGGTCTTAATTGGTTGGGTCATTACAAATGTCGGCACGTGGCGTGTCGTTTCCTCGTTGGAGGCATTGTTTTGGGAGCCTATTTCAAAGTCCAAGAGTTGCTTTGGTTTGTGACACGGATGAAGATGAAGGCGCTTGTGGTAGTTTGCTAGGTCTTGGTGCTCTCATTTTTTATTTCTTTTTATTTTTTATGGGCTGTGTGCATATTAGTTATGCAGAGGCCGGGTTGGATCTTACATAGTTGTATCACCTCGATGTAATTGTCTAAGATCAATAAAGCTTCCCTTTTCCAAAAAAAAAAGTTTGAATTAGAGGGATAATTGAGAAGATACACTAACCAATAGGTAATGATAATCTTCCCTTTCCAAGGACATGAATGATCCTGTTGAGTACACAAATGCCAATTACATGTTGAATATTTTAAGACTTTAAAGTACACTGTATCACGTGCAAATCTCTCCCTCTGCAGAATTTTTGGTCTCATCCATTTGTATACGTGCATTTGTACAGCCTAGAACCAGGCCTAAGAAACTAAAAAATCTCAACTAGTGTTACCACGGTGTAACATGTTGATACGTACGTACTCATATTACTGGTTAGAGCGCCAGATGCAACAATCTCATTTCTTCTGCGTACTTAGTCTCCAATTGAGTAGGGGACCAGGAATGAGCTGGACCACACCCAGGTACTTGTACCTGGTTCTTGTTGTTGGTGAGCTTGCTATTCAAGGTAGCCAGAACCCAATAACCAAAGCCTAGGTCGGTTATCTTACTTCTCTAGGTATCAATATATATATGTTTTCAAGAAAGATGCATACTGCAAGTGCAAGGGAACAAGCAAGAGCATAGTACTATGAACCTTAAAGAATTTTATCGTTATGTCATTTGACCATCGAATTTCTGTTCCCAAAGTGAGCCATGTAATGCTGTGCTTCTATGTCCCCATCCTAAGAAAACATTAGAAAGAATGTTTTTACGTGAAAGAAAATTGTTGCAACCATTTATCGATGTCTTAATGCAATAAGCCAATAACAGTACATGCTCAATAGATCACAAGAGTGTGGAGCACCAGTAATGTTTGATGCATCATTTTTATTTGGACAAAAAAACATTGGTCAAGAGCAGCTAGAATTTCTCACTTTTTAAGAAAAAATAAAAAAAATGGAAGAAGACACAGTCAACTCAACTAGAATTTCTCACTTTTTATTTCTGGAGTTGGGGAGGGGGGATATGATGTGGGGGTGATGCGAGCACACGGACCTACAAGATTGTGCTCCAAATTTGAGATTAGATACATTGGTCACTTCTAAAAAAGATGTGCAAACAGTAATAAAAGATAAAAAAGAAAGAGAATCAATGTTGCACAAATCAAACTGATTATTCCACAGGACTTCAATTGTACTTAACCTATAATGCTCATGAAAAATGTATACAATTTTCACCAATAGCTATAAAATTTTCCAACAGCCGCCCTAGAATGTGTGACACTGCTAATGCTAATCTCGCTATTGGTAAAAAATGTATTTTTACTATCGCTACTCATGTAGTCTGGATATTGGTAAAAAAACGTTTCTAGTCAATAATTTACCAAGTCCATCCAGCGGACAGATTTGTATATGTCAGAATTACTCTTCCGTCATATCTTCTCAGTACAGCTTTACTGAGGTTTGGGCAAGAGAGACATGAGCATGACTACGAGGTTTGGGCGTGTAGAACATAATTCTTTTTATAATATTATAAGCAATAAACAATACCAGGTCACTGTAAAAATAATCCCTGAAATCATGAAATTCAAAAGTACACCTTAATTTTTTTGCGGGTAAAGTATATCTTACATTCTCATATGGAAAAACATATTTCTGTAATTTTGTGTTTTAAGGTATTATTTAGTATTAAAAAAATCTGAAGACGAAGTTGTGAGTGTGGCAGGATCAACGTGGAAGTCAATCGTGCAAATGCTGCCATGTTAATTGGGCAGGCAAAGCCAAAGCTCGGTATGGGCCGAAACATTGATACGCAGCAGAAAGAAGTCCAGAGGGAGATGGAATGCAAACAGGAGGCAAGAACACACAGAGCACGCAACAAGAACAAAATTTTGAAAATTGCATTGGAGCTTGATTGATACGCAATCTAAGAAGCAGGGATTACGATGAGGTTATTACAATTTTTATAGGCAAAATAGCCAATATGATCCCTGAACTTTAGTTCATGGGTCAAATTCGTTCCTCAACTTCTTGAATGGGTCAATCTAGTCCCTCAATTTTTATTTTTGATCAAACATGTCCTTATGCTGATATGAGGATCCATATTATCATTAATTAATGGAAAAAGTCACATTTACCCTTGGTTCCTTCCCCTCAATTATTCAAAATAGGAAAAGAATCTATTTTACTTCCCTCATCTATTCACTTTGTCCAATCATAAACTAAGCAGGATTACTATATGATTTGTCTACATAGCATTGTTTTATCCGGTTCAAATTAATTCCCATCTGACATAGCGTGCATGCCCCGAGCCGCTGCATATGTAACGAAGCCGAGCCGATCCGAACGTCGTGTTACCACCACCCAAGCCCTGCGTTGCTGCACTTGGTTCCTCGTTGCCGCTGCACGCTTGTAGCTGCTACTGACCATAAATTACTGCATGTGCATTTGTACAATCTATCAAGGCAATACAAAATGTAATGAGTAGGCAATAGAACTGACAGGCAATGATCCATGAGTAAATCATGTAGCATACATTTTTTATATATCAGTTGAGAAATACATATATATATATATATTTTGAAGTAAAGAGAAACACATAAATTGCTGAATACGGAGTATAAGCATATACATTAACCTATATGAGTTAAGGGTAAAATGGACTTTTCATATTAGTCTCATGCTAACATATAGCACTACATCAGCAAAAGGACGAGTTTGACCCGAAAATGAAAGTTAAGGGACTAATTTGACCTATCTGAAAGTTAAGGGACCAACTTGACCTTTGGTGTAAAGTTCAAGGACCGAATTGCCTATTTTTCCATTTTTATACATTATTACTTTTGACATATAAAGTTCAGAAAGAGTAAGGACAACAAAAAGAAAAAGAAAAAAGAGAGAAAAGAATCCATTTGTTTAAGGAAATCAAGAGTCCAATACTTGCACGCCGTGCTGGGCCCAATCCGGCCCGAACTCGGACGCGGCCCATGCTATATCCCCTGCCTGTGTTCTCTTCCCCTCCCTTTTCTCCTCTGCTTCTTTCTCCTCACGACAGCGCGCGGTCGGCTCGGCTATCCCCACCTCGACAAGCTCGAGATCCCCGCGCCATGACGGTCGGCATCGGGCTCCTCCTCGAGCTCACCTCCCGCCTGCCCCGCGCGGGTGCCTCCTCCGCCGTCCACTCCCACGCCGGCCTCTCCGCCGCCGCCTTCGCCGCGACCGCCGCCGCGGCGTTCTCCTCCACCGGGGTGCCCCTCTCCGCGCGCCACCTCTTCGGGTTCGTCCTCCCGTCTCCCCCTCTCGCCCCTCCTCGGTCTAACGGTACTAGTGATTCTCGCCATGTCACCCGGCGCGTGCTTGGTTGCCGGCGCCCGGCCACCCCCGTGTGTTGTGCCCGAGGTGTTCGACGCGTTGCCTATCAGGCTGTGGTTAGGGTTTTAGTTCGCGACTTCGCGGTATAGGCAGCGGGCTGGGTTCCGGTGGCGCAGGGTTTAGTCGCCACACGATGATTAGCCGATCCGTATGATTGCGGGAGGGAAGCAGGAAGCAGAAAGATTGAATTTTTATATTAGATATAATCGGCAGAAAGATTAGTTGTAGTTCAGTAAGATTGATTTTTTTATTATACACAACACCTCTCCTCAGTAAATAAATTCTATATAGGCTTGATGATGTCTAGGTATTTAATTTTGCTTATTAGAGTGGCTATAGCTTTGTTTTGCGCACTTGCATTCTGTCCTGACACTTGATTTGCATTCTTGCTTCAGTCTTCCTGGGATTACTATTGCTCATTGTGATTCTGGCACAGCTGCTGGATGGGACGATGCTTCTGAAATAGTTAATGATCTGAATGCTAAGATCCGTGACTCCATCCAACAGGCAAGAACAGACTACTTACAATACCCAGCAAAGGAATACCCCTCGGAGCTGAAACCACTCCTTTCTGCGTTTGGGTTGAAGAATTTTACCATCACAACACTGCGGTCCTTCCTGTTATATTATTTGCCACTCCTACAACCTAAACCTCACACTGATTCTGATGATGAGGATGAAGATCTGCTTCAAGATTCTCCTGAAGAGAAGCCTGTGGATCTGGTTACTCCCTTCCACAATTCAGTGAAGCAAATCATGCGTGAGGCAAGTTCTTTTGTTTTTCGTATATTTACTCAGAGACACTTTATTTGAAGTCAAGCAATCAGCTCCGTGTATAATAGTCGTTAACAAACTTTGCATCTCCAATAGCAAGCATTGTTATTACTTGTTGCGAAGACTCTTTTAGTCAATCTGGGTGATGATCCAACACTCTCATTGTCGAGTGATTGATTAGTTAGCACCTATTTTCTAATTTCTAACACTTAATTACCTTGATATTGAATGTTTCTAATGTGTAACTTGAAACTAACGCCTGCTTACTCTTGGGTGATTAAACACTGTCATGGCCTAGTGAATGTGAATTAGTATGTTCTAAATTTCTGCACCTTGATATTGTATGTAATATGTATCTTGAAACTAACACCTTCTTTAATATTTTTCTTGTCGCACTTTGTAAGAATATCTGTGATGTTAGCATTCCATCTTGACTACCTTCAAAATAAGTTATAATTCTGTCCTCTGTATATGTGAACTGTACCTTTGTTCCTAGTAATCCATGTGTCTTGGAGCTCGGAATCTGAATTAAGGCCAAGCTGGTTGGGCTTCCTGGGATTATATCATGAAGAACTAGGTTTGCTTTGTACTAGAAATCCAAATAATCTAACCCGTGAGGAAGGAGGTTTATGTCACCTATAAGCAGCCTAAGTCGTATTGCAGAAGCTTAAGATTGGCCAAAAGGCCCTTTTGTTTTTCATGTTCAAAGTATAAAATTAATTATATATCTTGTCCTTTTACATTTCAGACTTCTATTGTAACAACCAGACGAGTATTGGAAAGGATTGCAGTTCGTCATGTTTCACAAAGAACAGCATGGAAACTTCTCAAAGGTTATTGCCGTAATTTTTCTCTTTCCAACTTGTAGCATCTGATGAGATCTCTTGATGTTTCTAAATACTATGCTATGCATTGAGTTATTGTGCTTCAATGGATCTTCTATTTGATGACACGAGCATTATATTAATATCATGATGTAGGAATCTATAGTTACAAACTACTGCTACAAATTTGAAAATTCCTTTGGTTCCCAGCTATATATTTTGGTGGAATCTGATGGCTTAGCCATGTACAAGACGAAATATCATCCAGATTAAAATAAGATTGGCATGTATGATCCCACTATAAAATGAAATGTAACTCTCAGGAACAATCAAGCTTAGCTGATCACCAAAAATCCAACCCTGCTACATTTCTATTAGACTCTCCTGACCTTTTATTTTGGCAAACTTACATGTATCTCAACATGTGTTGCAATAGTATATGCTAGCTACATTTCCTTTTCATGGTCATTACAATAGACAACCTTACAGATATATTATATGATAATGCCAAAATGTATGTCGCTATGTCTTAGTACATTAATCTTGCAATTGATTTGTTAATATTATCGTTATCACTTTATTAACTCTTTTCTGATGCATTATCATGTGATTATCTTTCAATAGACGCTTCGAAATCAGCAAAGAGGAAAGCTGCAAGGGGGATGTCGACTCCACAGTACACATTCTGTGTTGCCAGAACAACTTTCCGAGGTCAGATTTGCTCGCGGTGTTTTTCTCTTCTTTTCTTTTTGAGTCACGCGCTGTTTTTTCTTTTGTAAGGCTCGTTCTCACAATTTTCTTCTTTGAACAGCACATGCACTGGGAGTGGCTGCTGCTTGGGTCGTGCAGTCCATGATTGAGGTATACAAATGTTTTGTCCGTGAGCCTAGCAAGGATGACGAACAGCTACCCAGTGATGGCGATGTACAATTTGATGATATGGATAAATTCAGATTGTTTGGGAGGAAGATCTATGGCATTACCATCAAAAGTTGTTTCTCTTTGGTTTTGGCCTCAATTGGAGCAGGCATTGGTGCCCTCCTGCATCCTGTGCATGGACAATGGTTTGGTGAGTAATAATTTCCTAGCTCTCTTTGAGTGCAAGTGCTAAGTTTCCTCACAAAAATATTTTTTTTCAAAGCTTTTGTAGAACTAGTAGAATAAGGTTAGTGGCATTAGCATTATTACCAAGCAACATCAGCTAACTGTATTTTTCTTTGTGTCTTGCAGGCTGTGCCTTGGGAGATGTGGCAGGTCCAGTTGTTGCTATAATTGTTTTTGAGAGGATGCAGCTACCGCTGTAAGAAACTGGATCTTCAAGCACGGTTTTTGCTCCCAGCTTGTCTTTGCCAACAATCTGCCCTGTTTGGAGATTTCTGATCTAACCTGAAAGCTCACAGTTGATGAATAATAGCTATCGCGCCTGCTCATAGTTTAGTAACTTCTTCGAGAGACACCTTCGGGCCTTGTGAGATCTGAACATGTACTACCTAAATTTTGTAATCTCTCAGATTTTGAAAGGAATATGAAACATCGATGAACATTTTTGTTAATTGATTTGTTATAAGTTTATCGTTGTTATTGCCATGTCTGAATGCCCACGTTACCATTGTCCTGTTTTTTCATGCTGGTACATTCAAGTCATACACCTCATTTCTCAAATTTAGCATGAAATTGTAACCCATCCTGTGAATCAGCCTTCACGTCAGTTCAAGATAGCCAAGGGCTAAGGATGTATAAAGTTAAAGTTATTTTCTAAAGAAATTGATGTATAAAGTTGTAAATCCCTAGACCAAAAGCTTGAGAAAATATATAGCCAAACTTGAATAAAGTTTGGACCTCAGACCAAAACATGTAGCCACATCAGGAATTGAAGCCTGTTTCGACGAGTAGAATGAAGAATACTTTGACTTCCATTATGCACGTAAATAATAATAGAGTAAATTGACTTCGATTATGCATGTAAATAATAATAGAGTAAAGTGTATCCACCATACACGAAGTTACATCATTGTTTCACTTTGGTCCACTATGTTGCAAATGTCTCATCCACCATACACGAAGTTGCATCATTGTTTCACTCTGGTCCACTATGTTGCAAATATCGCACCCACCATACACGAAGTTGTTGGATATGTATGCATATATGATCCATGTACACTGTTAGTGCTCATTTTGCAGGTGTGACATTCTGTTGACAGAGATATGAAACGGTCTAATTGCATGCTTGAAGCAGAGGAAGGGCTAAAATGGAAAGTTGGCATATAATTTGTGCTCACACTATCTCCGATCGAAGTGTTCCCTACAAATAAAACCACAAGGCCACATTCTAAAAGTTATCGGTGATGGTGCTTAGGATAGTGGGAATCAAATAGCCTGTGTTAAATAAAGTTTTGTGATTCCTTATATTCATTTGTAATGTGCACTAATAAAGCCTATAGAAATTTACATCATAAGTTCTATTATTATCGTCATCATCATAAAAGTTGGCATTCACATGATATAAATTTATTGCGCATATACAAACTAGGACAAAATCACAAGACATTGACAAATCATGTATGTTGTTACGAAAAATTATATATGATGTTGCATCCTCCTAGTTGATAGTAAAGCATCTAACTTATCCAACTCTAGTTGCACCATAATTTATAGACCTTAATTGCAAGGTATATATGTCCTTGATCTAGCCTATGATCACCTTCGAATCGCCTCAGCTGCCCAATGCTTTCGCCTCAACTGGGACGATCAAGAATGAAATCAGAAAGCAGAGAGCTTTCCACATAAAAATGTCGCTACAGAGGTGCCTAGTCCATGTGCCCTGAACTCCTCCAGAACTCCCATCTCAACACATATCATGGCACAAAATACAACAGGTGCACAATTTTATACCTTAGGTCACCGTATTATGTAACTTGATATATCGTATTGCTACATTTGCAACTTGTTGGACCAAAGTGAAACAACGATGCAACTTCGTGTATAGTGGATGAGACATTTGCAACATAGTGGACCAAATTGAAACAACGATGTAACTTTGTGTATGGTGGATGCACTTTACTCATGATAATACATACATACATGTAAAAAGTGAGCCTGGGGAGCGAAATACACATATCTGTTCCAACAAGTAGAATAATGAATACATCACCGGACACATGTAAAAAAAAACTTTAGGTTCAACTAGTTGAGTTAATCCATCCGAGGTGATAAACAGACGAGCACTCTTCATAGTCACTGTGGCGCAGTTCCCTGTTGGATAAATGCAACCAGGGTTCCCACGGTTCTTATGTGAAAGGGTAGAAGTTTGAGAACAGTAGACTACCTAGAAGAATGTACGCAATGAAATAAACAAATATCAAGTAGCCCCATCTTTTCGACGACCGCTTTGGGGAAGCTAAAATGTGAGCAGCAGCCCAGTAAATTGGGGGACTAGCAGACAGAAACCGCGTTGACACCTTCATCAAAGGAAAAGAAGGTGAGCAATGGAATTAGTAGGGTCTCCAAACAAGCTGGCTTTATTAATGAGGAAAAGCTGGTACTGACCTGGACGTGCATCACAAAGAAAGCCGTGAATGTCATGAAGGCCAGATGCAGAACGAATGGAAGAAGTAATATGGAGCCCTCATCTTGATTCTCTTTGATATTTTGGTTAGCTGACATAGTTTCATGGGATGTTGCAGATGCTGTCTCGGTGGCAACTGATTTTCTCTGTTTAACTGGGTTTCCTGTTAATCAAATATTGCACAGTTAGCTATGAAGGCTTTATGCCGATCTATTATTCCAGAAAATATTCTATCGACAGGTTACTCCAATATATTACGGTTATTCTCAATAATAAAAATATTTTATATATAATTTCAAGAGAAATATTTGTTAAGTCAGTTCAAAGAGACTTAACATCAAGATATAGTTCAAGAAAAAATGTTAATGAGCAATAATTTCAGAAAACAAAGCACAACTTAAATCGTTGAGATTAGTAGTAGTACCATGTGCTTTGTTAGCGAGTCCAGCAGCAAGTTCACTCCTCAACACTGTCGTATCATCTGACCTTTTATATGACTCAACTGACCTTTCCTCAAGAGCAGTGATAATCTGCCTGTGAATGCTAGTTGTTTGAAAAAGTTGGTGAAGCATTTTTGCGTAATGGATGATTGAATAAACTGCAAGTGACAGTACTGGGGAGGCCAGAAGAAAGTTTGGCAGCTGCTTCACTTGGAAGTATCTCAAGAAACCAACACCCCTAAAAAGAAACCAAAAGTAACTTATAAGGAAATTCCATTGCTCACCTTCTTTTCCTTTGATGAAGGTGTCAACGCGGTTTCTGTCTGCTAGTCCCCAATTTACTGGGCTGCTGCTCACATTTTAGCTTCCCCAAAGCGGTCGTCGAAAAGATGGGCTACTTGATATTTGTTTATTTCATTGCGTACATTCTTCTAGGTAGTCTACTGTTCTCAAACTTCTACCCTTTCACATAAGAACCGTGGGAACCCTGGTTGCATTTATCCAACAGGGAACTGCGCCACAGTGACTATGAAGAGTGCTCGTCTGTTTATCACCTCGGATGGATTAACTCAACTAGTTGAACCTAAAGTTTTTTTTACATGTGTCCGGTGATGTATTCATTATTCTACTTGTTGGAACAGATATGTGTATTTCGCTCCCCAGGCTCACTTTTTACATGTATGTATGTATTATCATGAGTAAAGTGCATCCACCATACACAAAGTTACATCGTTGTTTCAATTTGGTCCACTATGTTGCAAATGTCTCATCCACTATACACGAAGTTGCATCGTTGTTTCACTTTGGTCCAACAAGTTGCAAATGTAGCAATACGATATATCAAGTTACATAATACGGTGACCTAAGGTATAAAATTGTGCACCTGTTGTATTTTGTGCCATGATATGTGTTGAGATGGGAGTTCTGGAGGAGTTCAGGGCACATGGACTAGGCACCTCTGTAGCGACATTTTTATGTGGAAAGCTCTCTGCTTTCTGATTTCATTCTTGATCGTCCCAGTTGAGGCGAAAGCATTGGGCAGCTGAGGCGATTCGAAGGTGATCATAGGCTAGATCAAGGACATATATACCTTGCAATTAAGGTCTATAAATTATGGTGCAACTAGAGTTGGATAAGTTAGATGCTTTACTATCAACTAGGAGGATGCAACATCATATATAATTTTTCGTAACAACATACATGATTTGTCAATGTCTTGTGATTTTGTCCTAGTTTGTATATGCGCAATAAATTTATATCATGTGAATGCCAACTTTTATGATGATGACGATAATAATAGAACTTATGATGTAAATTTCTATAGGCTTTATTAGTGCACATTACAAATGAATATAAGGAATCACAAAACTTTATTTAACACAGGCTATTTGATTCCCACTATCCTAAGCACCATCACCGATAACTTTTAGAATGTGGCCTTGTGGTTTTATTTGTAGGGAACACTTCGATCGGAGATAGTGTGAGCACAAATTATATGCCAACTTTCCATTTTAGCCCTTCCTCTGCTTCAAGCATGCAATTAGACCGTTTCATATCTCTGTCAACAGAATGTCACACCTGCAAAATGAGCACTAACAGTGTACATGGATCATATATGCATACAGCATTCACAGGCAGATTATCACTGCTCTTGAGGAAAGGTCAGTTGAGTCATATAAAAGGTCAGATGATACGACAGTGTTGAGGAGTGAACTTGCTGCTGGACTCGCTAACAAAGCACATGGTACTACTACTAATCTCAACGATTTAAGTTGTGCTTTGTTTTCTGAAATTATTGCTCATTAACATTTTTTCTTGAACTATATCTTGATGTTAAGTCTCTTTGAACTGACTTAACAAATATTTCTCTTGAAATTATATATTACATAACCGTACTATATTGGAGTAACCTGTCGATAGAATATTTTCTGGAATAATAGATCGGCATAAAGCCTTCATAGCTAACTGTGCAATATTTGATTAACAGGAAACTCTGTTAAACAGAGAAAATCAGTTGCCACCGAGACAGCATCTGCAACATCCCATGACACTATGTCAGCTAACCAAAATATCAAAGAGAATCAAGATGAGGGCTCCATATTACTTCTTCCATTCGTTCTGCATCTGGCCTTCATGACATTCACGGCTTTCTTTGTGATGCACGTCCAGGTCAGTACCAGCTTTTCCTCATTAATAAAGCCAGCTTGTTTGGAGACCCTACTCTGAATGGCATATCATATTTCATCAAATTTTCTTGTGTTTCCATGAGATGCAAGCAGTACAGGCATGCTTATCTGATAAGTCTTTCTTTTTTTGGCCAGTTGGTGGTGCAGGCTCTTATAGCTGCAGCTTTGCGCTCCATTTTCATATTTCTACCATTCTTTGCTTTCCAAGCATATGGATATTTGAACATATGTGTATATGGGAGCTCGGAGGAATTAAGGCCATGGTGCAAAGCAAAAGTTCCCCTTTTGTATGGCTTCATTCAGAGCCACTACTGGTAATTATTTCTATCTTAAAAGTAGTCAACTGGTATTAGCATAATGACTGTCAAAGCTAGCATCCTCTTTGTCCTTCTTGCTTACCTCTGGAATTCTACTAGGGTAGTCTTACATCATTGTATGTATCATGTATGATTATATGCCTATACAGGGCTCCATGCATATTTTGATTGATGGTTTCTTGGTACAACCCTAAGAATTGCATGTCCATCTTTCATGGATTTGACTTGCTTGTTCCTTTGCCGTTCACCCTGTGTTAGTAATCATCTTATGTACACCTGTACTTGGTTGTCAGAGTCCCTTGCTTCTGCTGAATCATGTGTTGAACACGTGCTGAGATAAACCACAAGACGGCCATTGAAAACCTATCCTCATTTGTGTTCCTTGAATTTTATTGAGATATTGTGTTTTTCACCATTTTTCAAGGTGTAGGCGTTGTGTGTTTTCTTAAGTCAGCATATTTTGCCTCTGGAGCATGCTTAACTGCAGTAGGGTCTCCAAACAAGCTGGCTTTATTAATGAGGAAAAGCTGGTACTGACCTGGACGTGCATCACAAAGAAAGCCGTGAATGTCATGAAGGCCAGATGCAGAACGAATGGAAGAAGTAATATGGAGCCCTCATCTTGATTCTCTTTGATATTTTGGTTAGCTGACATAGTTTCATGGGATGTTGCAGATGCTGTCTCGGTGGCAACTGATTTTCTCTGTTTAACTGGGTTTCCTGTTAATCAAATATTGCACAGTTAGCTATGAAGGCTTTATGCCGATCTATTATTCCAGAAAATATTCTATCGACAGGTTACTCCAATATAGTACGGTTATGTAATATATAATTTCAAGAGAAATATTTGTTAAGTCAGTTCAAAGAGACTTAACATCAAGATATAGTTCAAGAAAAAATGTTAATGAGCAATAATTTCAGAAAACAAAGCACAACTTAAATCGTTGAGATTAGTAGTAGTACCATGTGCTTTGTTAGCGAGTCCAGCAGCAAGTTCACTCCTCAACACTGTCGTATCATCTGACCTTTTATATGACTCAACTGACCTTTCCTCAAGAGCAGTGATAATCTGCCTGTGAATGCTAGTTGTTTGAAAAAGTTGGTGAAGCATTTTTGCGTAATGGATGATTGAATAAACTGCAAGTGACAGTACTGGGGAGGCCAGAAGAAAGTTTGGCAGCTGCTTCACTTGGAAGTATCTCAAGAAACCAACACCCCTAAAAAGAAACCAAAAGTAACTTATAAGGAGCAGTTAAGCATGCTCCAGAGGCAAAATATGCTGACTTAAGAAAACACACAACGCCTACACCCTTGAAAAATGGTGAAAAACACAATATCTCAATAAAATTCAAGGAACACAAATGAGGATAGGTTTTCAATGGCCGTCTTGTGGTTTATCTCAGCACGTGTTCAACACATGATTCAGCAGAAGCAAGGGACTCTGACAACCAAGTACAGGTGTACATAAGATGATTACTAACACAGGGTGAACGGCAAAGGAACAAGCAAGTCAAATCCATGAAAGATGGACATGCAATTCTTAGGGTTGTACCAAGAAACCATCAATCAAAATATGCATGGAGCCCTGTATAGGCATATAATCATACATGATACATACAATGATGTAAGACTACCCTAGTAGAATTCCAGAGGTAAGCAAGAAGGACAAAGAGGATGCTAGCTTTGACAGTCATTATGCTAATACCAGTTGACTACTTTTAAGATAGAAATAATTACCAGTAGTGGCTCTGAATGAAGCCATACAAAAGGGGAACTTTTGCTTTGCACCATGGCCTTAATTCCTCCGAGCTCCCATATACACATATGTTCAAATATCCATATGCTTGGAAAGCAAAGAATGGTAGAAATATGAAAATGGAGCGCAAAGCTGCAGCTATAAGAGCCTGCACCACCAACTGGCCAAAAAAAGAAAGACTTATCAGATAAGCATGCCTGTACTGCTTGCATCTCATGGAAACACAAGAAAATTTGATGAAATATGATATGCCATTCAGTCTTTTTCATGCCAAGTATTTCTGTTTACAACAACTGATGTGGAACGTACCAATGGTCTTTTCTTTTGGACAGCAGCATCATATGCTTGTAGCAAGGCCTGAAAACAGAAATAACCAGCATTAAGTGCTCCATTTGACCTAGCTGAACCAGAGAGAGCGAGCATTATCACTGCAACAGTATTAGCACCCGAAAACAGGTAGAACAGTCCTCCAAGAGAAAACAACGCATAAAGACTTTCTGAATACCTGCCAAAACAACAATATAGCTTGCTGTTACAATATGCCAAGCACATGAGTTTCCTTGCTAGTAGTGGTGCAAAGGGAAAGAATATTACAACGACGAGTAAAACACAGAAGCAGGGTTGAAACAGAACAGAACAGATGCCCGGTAAGCTGCTTTCTGGTTCTTCAAGATCAGCACAGACAACCTGCAGCAACAAGAAACCGTAGTTGCCTGAGAATTCTAACTTCGGACCTTGCAAAACTGTGAACTTTAGCAAGTAGAAATAGATAGTGCTACACTTGAAATGACTGCACTATAAATAAAAGTTATCCACAGAGTTTGCATTCAACTACCAAAATATATTGTAAAAAAGTAAGAACCCAAACACCACCACAGGTCCGACTAAGTCCATAAGCATCTCAATCCACAAAACAAATCAAAGATTAGTAGACTGTTTCATGATGCAAGCAAACAACCTGTACTCTCAATTGCACAAATAAAATCTATATTGGCATAATTCCAAAAACTTCAGGAAACACAGCTACTGCATTCCAATGTGCAATGCAACCAAGCCAAGTCAAATCTTGAAACGTTTCAGGAGCCTAAGAGGAACAATAAATCACTGAAGATATCCCCATTTCATATGAATTATTATCACCTGTAGAAGTAGGCCGCGGCGGCGACGAACGCGACGTTGTTGAGTACATGGCCGGAGAGCACGAGCACGGCCCTGTATCCCAGCACCGGCACCAGCGGCGCGAACACTGCATGCGAGAACGGCGAATCACCACAACAAGATCAGATCGAGCGCACGCACCGACATCCGAAGGAAGACGAGGAAAGCGAGTGCAGCGTGGCTTACGGGATCGGGCGAGGAGCGCGAGGGAGGCGGGGAGGAGCGGGAGGAAGGCGAAGGACTGCTCGTACTCGTACCCGCACTCCGCGGGGCGGGCGAAGTGGACGCCGTCCCAGACGGCCAGCGACGAGACGGCGGCGGAGAGATTCGTCGACAGGGAGGAGGAGGGGGCGGAGGGGGAGGAGGAGAGGCAGGGCGGGTTGAGCGAGGCGGAGGTGTCGTAGGGCCGGAAGAGGAGGCGTGCGAGGAGGGAGAGGGTGAGGACCAGCACGCGGGAGGCCGCGGCGAGGCGGACCACGCCGGCGAGCGGCGGCGCCATAGCCATTGGTTGGGCTTGGGCGGTGGAGAGGAGGAGGAAGCCGTGGGCTGCGGAGCTTGTGGCGTTTGGGGCCAGAAGGTAAAGGAGTCTGCTTCTGGCTCTCCTCTGCAGCAGCAGCAGCAGCCCAGCAAGGCAGTAATGACAACGAAGAGTAAAGTGTATGAAACTCTCAAATTGAGAGGTTAAGTTCTCAAACTTGTTCAGTGGTATCATTTCGGTTACTAAACTTACTAAACTTGTAAATCATCCGTTCAAGTCTCAAACTTGTTCGGTTGTATCACATCGATCCTCAAACTCGGTTTTGAATCTCATCTGGGCCAAATCTAAAAACTTTATATCAAAAAATAATTCATATTGTTTTCATATGAACTCGAATAAAGTCGAATTTTATATTAAAATTGTAGCCCTCAACGCAATCTACAACTTTGTAGTTGAAAATTTTTTGAATGTAAACTATTTAGGTGCCAAAATGTTGTTGTATATTTATATCATTTGAAATTTAAAATTTAAAATTAAATTTTGTGACATAAACGACTTCAAATAAAAAACTTTTCAACTACAAAGTTGTAGATCGCATTGAGGACTATAATTTTGATATAAAATTTGTCTTCATTCAAGTTTGTATGAAAAAGGTATGAATTATTGATATAGATCACCCTGTGTTGGTCCAGATAAGACTCAAAATCAAGTTTAAGGACCGATGTGATACAATCGAACAAGTTTGAGAACTTGAACAGATGATTTGTAAGTTTAGGGACCGAAATGTCACAGCCGAACAAGTTTGAGGACCTAAACGGTTAATTTGAGAGCTTAGGGTCCGGAATAACACACCTACGATAGTTTAGGGACCGGCCGTACACTTTACTCGGCAACAAACTTTCAAATCGGGCCGGCCCAGATAGAATTTTTTTTAAAGAAAATTGCCGGCATTTTCCTCTTGAATAAAGCCAGGTGAAGTTTTATGGGAGTTGTATGATGTCAAATTTGTTGATTCTGGCATAGAAAAAGAGAAGGGAGAGTTTTATGACATGTGAGACGAGTTTTTATCATCATGTAACTCCTTTGACTTGTTACTTAGTTTCTAGTATAGATAATCGTGTTTAATAAAATTATGCACTCATACTAGCCTAATTGAAGCTACGTTTGATAACCGGTTTATAGAGGCGCTTAAGCATCCACCTCTGTGAAAAGCATGTAAAGAGATTAATCGGTTATAAACTTTCAGCCAGTAGTACTAAGAGCAATCGCTGAGAATTTTAGTCTTGTAATATAACCACAAGTATATTTCCAATCTTTAAACGCCGGGGGGCGGCCGTGAGCACCCAATATAATAGGATAATTCGTAAAAGAATCATTGAGTAACTTTACTAATAGATACCTTTTAACAAAGGACAATTTAGCTAGGTGGAATTGGAATGGAAGTAAATTATGCTCCTTCTGTTCTAAGGAAGAAACCATACAACATCTCTTTTTTGATTGTCATATGGCCAAATTTTTGTGGAGGGCTGTGCTAATTGCTTTTAATTGTCCTTTACCAACTAGTTTTAATCACATGTTCTCTGATTGGCTACTTGGTAGGAATAAGAAAATTGCACAACTAATGTTATTTGGGGCATCGGCTCTTTGTTGGTCCATATGGTTGAGCAGGAATGAGATTGTTTTTGACAAATCACCTCAAAAATCTTATTTACAGGTACTGTTCAGAGGAACTTATTGGCTTCGATTCTGGGCGCACCTGCATCGTCTTGAGCAGGACAGGGAGGCAATAAAGGATGCAGCTCAGGCGCTGGAGGTTTTGGCGTTGCGCATCTTCGCTCACCACGGCTGGAGAATTAGTAATAGGATTACATTTTAATTCTTCTGTCGAACTGTGTGGTGTGGCTTTGAGTTTTTAATGGGCGTGGCAGACGTGCCGTGTGTCTTGTGAATTTTTATTTAGGCTGTAACCAATTGGTCAAGGCCGGGTAATATAATTATCCATTATCTAAAAAAAAGTATATTTCCAATCTTAATATAAGTTAGGGCAGCACGGTTGTTGCTCAAATCTCGGCAACAGCCCACCAAGGCCCAACCCACACCTACACGTAGCACACTTCAGCTTGTTGGTTCATTAAACCTAAAACAAGTGGAGTAGCGATAGAGCGGAATGCACGACCCTGCACGGCCTGTTATGCCTCGACCGAGAGGTGGGCTGTTACGGCTCACGTATTTTTTAAATTATTTCATCTTGAAAAAATGTGATAACTTATTTCTCAAGTGTCTGTTTTCAACTTCATTTGCACAAATACAGGAAATTCCTGATGATGAGATCTATAAAATTAAATCCATAATTTATATATTTGAAAACAGATTTTATGTCCTGGTAACTTATATTAAATATAGAGTATAGATATAGAGTAGCTAGTTCTATATTAACTATGTAGCAACTTATGAATAAATCTATCAACAAAAGTTGATAGTGCAATTTTATTGAGTAAGTTGATTATACAACTATATTCAAATCGATGCATTGCCTATATATTGATAACGATATTAATAGTTTCTATATAAGTTGATACATAGTCTTTATAGTGCTAAGGAATATAAATTGATAGAATCATATGTTAATAGCACTACCATACATATGAACTTGACAAATAGATATGATATAAATTGTTACGTAATCTAAATCTCTATATAAGTTGATGCGTAGTCTCTATATAAATTTAAATTGATAGTATTGCCACATATAAGATGTTAACAAGGAGACATACGTGAAAGGGTCTCTAGTCTAGTGGTTAGAGCACCTGAGTAGCATCCAGTAGACCCAGGTTCAACTTCCTGTGGGAGCGAATTAATTGGGTTTGGAATAAAAAATATAAAAATAGGTAGAGGCTTCCCCTCCCGACTTCGGTCAAAAAAACAAGGAGACATACAATATAAATTGCTATACAGTCTCTACTAAGTTCATACATTATGTCTACATAAATAAGCTCATACATAGTTATAGAAGTTGATTGACATTACAAATAAAATAACTTCAAAACATATACAATATGGGGTCTTGTTTTGTAGATCTTCTCCTAAATAAAATATCGGTGCAAACATAATACAATTTGGATATCATATGTGACATATATTTTGAGGTCTCCAACATATAACAATAAAAAATGATAGTTATACCCTCTGCTGATTCAGTGAGAGAGAGGGGGGCCGCGTGCTCATCTTGGAAGCGACCCGTCGCGCGTTAGCGGTCCCCTTTTTTTTGAGACTACATTTTCAAACACCTTTTTTAGATAATTATATTTTAAAACACTTGATGACTTCCAATATATTGAGCTCCAAGCTCCAGCATAGGATTTGTACTGTGCGCTTAGTTGTGGCTCATTTCTGAGCATCGCCCGTTTGCGGCTTCTTCCCTAATACCCTAATTCCTATTTTGTGACCATAGGATATCGTGAATTTGGTGGTCCTATTTTCTATGCGTGTCGCACGTGCCTGCTTGCTAGTGATGAAAAGGAGCAACTCGAAAAACTTCGTGTCTCATCTAGTCATCTTAAGAGGTCACCACCCCAAGAGGCTGTGTTATTTCGAGTCCTTTTCTTCGTTTCCACACAACGGTCTGCAACATTTTGCTTAAGGGTTGCCATGCCAAATCAAGATTAGAGATTCTAAACTTCCGATGAACCTTAAGCAGGTTGATAACGGGAGATACCCTGGTCCAAGGTACCTGATAATGTGGATGAATATACTTTTTTTTCTTTTGAGATCGTGGATGAACATATTTGTGATGAATAATTGTTACACTTTGTACTCTGAATACATCCAAATTTGTGTACAATAATACCAAATATTAAAGATCAAAAGGTCTACTCGCAAATGAAAAACAAAAAAATAAAAGGTCTGCCATTTGGTAGTTTAATTCAATACATAGGCAACAAAACTGGAGAAACACTTATCAACATATCGAAACTTAAGGTCTTACATTACACGCCCAAAAACAGAGTAACTAAGAAATTAAAGCTCGCATCACAGAAATTGTATACCCAGGTCTATGGTTGCTTTGGACAGCTTCACACCAATTAGAGAGAAGTATCGAACATTCATAAGGTCCAGGGAATTACCAGTCACCAGGCAACTGTGGCATGTCAAGAACAACTACCAAATTCACGTCGTCGACCACTTTATTCAGATGTTCACTGAACAAGTCTCCAGTTATGTCTGTAGCTGTAAGGCTTCCATCAACTCTGGTGCTCCGCACGCTGAACTCATCCTTGCCCTGATTAAGTGGCGGTACGTTTTCCAGTGCTTCCAATGTTATAGTGACAACACACTTGGATCGTGGTGGAACGATGTCTTTGTTTGGCTCTATGTTGTAGGGGCGTAGGCTGGTCGTTGAGATCCTAAAGGCAAAGTAATCATCCGTATCGTTGATCAGCTCAACAAAGCGTGATATCTTCTCGTTTAGCTCCAAGGGAAAATGCATTTCAAGTGGCTCAGTTCCCAGCATGTCCTCCAACTCCAGGCATTCAGTGGTATCATTGATGTGCACACTGCTACTATCCATTTCATTGAGGCCACTGAGTATATCCTCTATATCTGGCCTATCTTTTGGGTCTGTGTGCTTGCAACTCAATGCCAAATCCACACATTTAGCCACTTGTTTGTAACCTAAGTGTGTATCCTTCGCCGATTTACTCCACCTGTGCTTCCATCTTCTAAGCACCTGCCATTCCACAAAGGTGATTCAGAATACATACCAAAGATTCTCAAATAATTAAACTATAAAACTTATGCCCCTGTTATAACCCTGCAAATTCCCCAAACTTCTACATGAGCTGTACTGTTTCCGTTGAAATTCCTATAAAATTAATGCATATACCTAATGTTATAGAGGGTCTCTTGTAAAATCTAGCACCGCAGGGAGAAAATGTATCTTTTTCTTTGCAATTTGTAGACACTGAATAAGAAAGAGGTAAATCATTTTTTCTCTATTGGTGGGCATTATACACCCTAATTAACCCACATGCATATATAGTAATATGATTCTATGCAGCTATTAAACACTGACCGATCAATATTATAGTTACGTACTACTCACACTACACATCTGAAAAATGTTGGCAACTTTTTTGTAAAAGAAAGGCAACTGGGTGAGATTAGTCATAATTACTTTATTAATACTTGGTATTTCCTTGCTTCCTGTGACCAGCTCTATGATTATAACACCTAAACTGTAAATGTCTGACTTAGCAGAAATTTTGCCATCATGCATGTATTCAGGAGCACAGTATCCTCTGCATGAAAGGCCAAAAGGTTGCGATGCATTATATATTCATTAGAGAATTTAAGAGAAGAGTAAATGTTTGGAAGGGCACTTTGTTGTCTAAATTTGTAACTTACGGAGATACAAGACGTTCTGCACTCATAGTTTTTGATTTTTCATCAAACCTTGATAAACCAAAATCTGTTATCTTTGGCACCATTTGATCATCTAATAGTATATTGGAAGGTTTGAGATCCATGTGAATAATATGTTTTTCCTTGTGGAGGTGGTGCATACCCTCACAAATTCCCCTGATTATTTGGTAGCGCATGTGCCATTCAAGTCCCCTTAATTCATCTGCATATATAAGTGAAAGAAGAAACAAAAACAGTATGAAGGCATGGAATATTCCAATCTTCAATGTGTCATCCTGCATACTGATTGATGTTCCAGTATTTCATTTTTGTTATGTTGGTTGCAATTAATTAACTGCAACTTTAAAGGCAGAGATGGAAATGGGAAGATGATGACATAAAATATATACTATACTGGATCATATGGTTTATGCTGGGGATTTGTGTCTTATTGTACCAGTAAGCTGGTTCTCAAGGCTTCCATTCCTTATATACTCGAAACAAAGCAGTCTTTCCCGTATCTCGGCCATAATAAATTTTCCTTCCATTTCAATAGCTTTTTCTTCCGTATGAGAGCAGTAGCCTAGAAACCGTACTGTATTTGGGTGGTTAATCATCATCATGCTATTAACCTCCTGACCAAACATCTTGTCTTCAATTGTATAACTGTTGAAAAGCTTCTTCACAGCAACAATAATTCCGTCTGGCAAGGTGCCCTGTTTGACCTCTTTCATCAGAATGGGCATGAGCATGGAATTAATAAATTAAGTTTTTTTGTGAGAAACTTGAAGAGCGATACTGTAAAAGGTTAACTTACCATGTAAACCACTCCACATCCACCACAACCAATTTTCCGCTCATCAGAGAAATTTTTTGTGATGTGCTGTAAAAGTGGTAAATGCAGTTTACTGGGCTTTTCTCTTCCATCAATTATACGCTCCAGGAGATTAAGTTCAACATATATGTTAACCTTTCTGTGTGAACAGATCATTCCAATATAAATATATACAATGGGAAATAATGCTTCTGAAAATATATCATAATTGCATTTGTACACTTTCAGCAAAAAGAATCATGAGACTAAACTTACGTTGACCTTTTGTTGTCTTTAACATAAGAAAACTGTACAGGAAACACAAAAGGGAAAAAAAACACTACCAGAACGAATAGTTGACATCCGTCCGCCCCTTCCGCCTCGGCTATTTTTGACCCGGTGCTGATGGGGCTTCAGCACCGGGTCCAACGGCTAGGAGCGGAGGCGGCGCTGCGGGGTGTCAGCGCAGACACATTAGCACCGGGTCGTAGCAAGACCCGGTGCTAATGCACCCCTTTTAGCACCGGTTGCAGCCAGCAACCGGTGCTAATGTGCCCGAGGCCATTTAGCACCGGCTGCTGGCTGCAACCGGTGCTAATTGGTGAGCATTAGCACCGGGTCTTGCCACGACCCGGTGCTAATGTCTTTGGTATAAAGTGGCTTCTTCCTCCCCCGGCCGAGGCAGCTGAACACTTGGCGCTGTGTTCATGGTGGCTTGGCCGGGAGAAAAAGGGGAGGTGCTGCCCAATTTTTTTTCAAAATTTGTGAAGATTCTACTCATCTAAGGAGCACTACAAGGTACACTCTTTCATTCTCTAATGTTTTATTTAGCTGTAATCCTTCTATGCTTTAGAAATAGAGGAATTTGTGAATCAAAGTAAAGCTAGCTAGAGAGAGATTGTGTTCTTGGAGGAGAGAGAGGAGAGAGCTTGAGTTCATGGTGGAGAGAGTGTTCATGTTGTGTTTTAAATGGAGAGAGAAGGCAAGCTAGTTAGTATTTTGTTTTGTATGACTTATGGACGACTTGTGAATAGTTATAAGGCTTATGTATTTTATTTATTAGTTATTTATTAAAAGTTGGAATAGTTATGTATTAATTTAATGGAATGTATATTTGTTTTTAGAAAATGAATATAGTAATTTAATAGAATATATTTTATTAGTTATTTATTGAAAGTTGGAATAGTTATTTATTTATTTAACAGAAGATATATTTATTTATTTAATGAATATAGTAATGTAGTTTTAGAAATATGCTTATAAAATGGAATATGTATTATAATTTGTATTTATTATATTATATATTTGTTATTGGTTAATAATGCAGATGAATAGACAATGGATGTACGGAGACAACCATGATCCGGCGTTCCGTGATGGCCTCACGACGTTTCTCGATGCCGCGAGGCTAACAGGACGCCGTCAGGTTTCATGTTCTGCCCATGCACCCGTTGTGAAAATATACAATCGTACAAACAAAGAGGAGCTTTTCAGGTGCATTTGATGAGGTACGGTTTCATGAGGAATTATTCTGTGTGGACGAAGCACGACGAAAGAGGAATTCTAATGGATGAAGATGAAGAGGAAGACGAGGCCGATGACGACATTTCGGTATTGGCTCAATTCTACGGTTCCTTTGCAGATGCTGCTATGGGTGATGCCGATGAGGAAGATGCTGCTCAGGAAAATGACCCTACTGATGGACTCGGGCAAATGTCGCGTGATGCTGAGAAAGACTGCGGCAATGATAAGGAATTGAAAAAGATACAGCGCATGTTGCAGGACCACAAGACAGACCTGTACCCAGATTGCAAAGAGGGGCTTAAGAAGTTGGGTAGCACACTTGAACTTCTGCAATGGAAGGTAGCAAATGGCGTTACTGATAAGGGTTTCGAGGAGCTACTGAAACTCATAAAGAAGATTCTTCCAGAGGGTAACACATTGCCATCGACAACGTATCAAGCAAAACGTGTACCGATGGATCCCAGTGGAGGAACATCGACAGAGCATTCCCAGAGTTTGATGCTGATGCGAGGAATGTTAGGCTTGGTTTAAGTACCGATGGCATGAACCCTTTTGGTGAAATGAGCAGTAGTCATAGCACTTGGCCCGTGACTGTTTGTATCTACAACCTACCCCCCTGGCTCTGCATGAAGCGGAAGTTCATTATGATGCCAGTGCTCATCGAAGGCCCAAAGCAACCTGGCAACGACATTGATGTGTACCTAAGACCATTGGTTGACAAACTTTTGCAGCTGTGGAAGGATGAAGGTGTTAGCATGTGGGATGAGGACAAGCAGGAGCAGTTTGACCTTCGAGCACTGCTTTTCATAAGCATCAACGACTGGCCTGCACTAAGTAACCTATCAGGACAATCAAACAAAGGATATAAAGCATGCACTCACTGTTTAGAGGAAACCGAAAGCATGTATTTGAAACATTGTCGTAAAGTTGTGTACATGGGTCACCGTCGATTCCTTCCGGCGAAGCATGAGCCGCCCACCGCCACGGCCTGTCTCTTATACACATCTAGGATGGTCGTGCCGCGATGTGGAAGAAGAAGTCTATCTTTTGGGATCTACCTTATTGGCAACTTTTAGAGGTCCGTAACGCGATTGATGTGATGCATCTGAAGAAGAACCTGTGCGTGAAGAAGAAGTCCCTGGTCCATCAAGACTTCGGGAGCATCATTGAGTTGATTATGATATGGTCAATCACGCATCACCGTGAAAAACTCTACCTCTTCCTCCTTCGCCATGTATTGACAAGCCCCCTTCATCCACACCTATTGTGGTTGTTGATAAGAAGGCTCCTGACAAGACTCCTGTTGACAAGTTCTCCGCTCTCAAGGCATATCGTCGAGCTTTGGGTCTCTGTGACAAGTGTGCAGAGAAGTGGCACCTTGACCATCGGCGTGCCCCTACAGTTCAACTTTATGTTGTCCAGGAACTTATGGAGGTGTTTGCTATTGAAGACCATGTCCCTGTTACTGACCAGCATAGTCCACAGTTAGTTACTGGTGGTTCTGAGCAGTTCTTCTTAGCTTTGTCCAAGGATGTTCTTGATGGTATTGAAGGTCCAAGGACCATGATATTGGAAGGCCTCATTCAAGGGCAACAGATGGTGATTCTAGTGGACTCTGGGAGTTCTCACACCTTTGTTAGTCAGGGCTTAGCAGCATGCATGTTGGGTGTTGTACCTCTTCCTCTTGATGTCAAAGTTCAAGTGGCTGATGGTGGGATCATGCAGTGTTCTTCATTCATTCCTCAGGCCCAATGGTCGGTCCATCAATGCTCATTCCAAACTAATGTCAAGGTTCTTCCTCTGCAGCATTATGACTTTATCCTGGGTATGGATTGGTTGGAATCTTATAGCCCAATGAAAGTCCAATGGAAGTTCAAGTGGCTGGCTATACCTTACAATGGCTCCACTGTGGTGTTACATGGTCTCCAGCCACCTCCACATGATGCCACTAAGGGCCTTCCCACTGCTATTACAACTCTGCTCTCTGAATTTGCTTTAGTCTTTGAACCAGTTGAAGGTTTACCTCCTTCGAGAGCATGTGATCATTCAATTCCTCTTGTACCCGGTGCAAAACCAGTATATATATCAGGCTATACCGCTATCCCCTACCCTCAAAGATGAGATAGAGTCTCAAATTCAAGAAATGTTGCAGAAAGGTTTGATTCAGCACAACAACAGTCCTTTTTCTTCTCCCTTGTTACTAGTGCGCAAGAAGGATGGGTCCTGGCGGTCATGTGTGGATTACCGCTACTTGAATGCACTAACTATACGTGGCCAATTCCTAATAGCAATCTTTGATGAGTTGGTTGATGAGCTCTCGGGTGCTAGTTGGTTTTCTTCGTTGGATATCAACTCTGGTTTTCATCAGACCCGTATGAAGCCCGGTGAAGAATACAAGACTGCTTTCCAAACCCACTTTGTCCATTTTGAGTTCAAGGTGATGTCATTTGGCTTGTGTGGTGCCCCTGCAACCTTTCAAGGTGCCATGAATTCAACCTTACAACCTTTATTGTGTAAGTACGTACTGGTTTTCTTTTATGACATTTTGGTGTATAGCAAATCATTTAATGAACACCTTCAGCACCTCCAGGTTGTGCTACTCCTTCTGCAACAGGACCATTGGCAAGTAAAATTATCCAAGTGTTCCTTTGCTCAGAGAGAAATTGCTTATTTAGGATATATTATTAGTGCTGAGGGCATTTCTACATATCAGCAAAGTCCTAACAATCACCACTTGGCCAACTCCAGCCAATGTCAAAGAACAGGCCCGGTCCTGGGGCAAGGCGAGAGGGGCAACCGCCCGGGCCGCAGGGTCATGAGGGGCCCCATCATGTGTCAGCCTACGCGTAGAGACTAAACTCTGTCAGCAGGAAATAGGCAAAGCTCTGTATATATCAGCTCTCACTCTCGACTCTTGCTTGCATAGGAGTGCTCCCTCCCGAGGCATAATCTCGTGTGGCAACAACATCATATTCAATACGGGACATTCAATGTATTTAGTGTTCTTTTGTACAGTAGCTTTTTATTAATGGCTTTTCATCTCTCCAATTTTTCTATATTGGTGACCAATTTTAGCGAACTGTTTTCTAATTGCTCATACATACACACTGAATGCACTAGTAGTTTAGGCAGCCCTTACCAATAATGCCATTGGGGAGGACTGTTTTAGGGAGGTCAGTACTAGTTATCTAGGCTAGCATTAGTTTTCTTGTGCTTCCGCTCAATCTTTTTGTTATTGTCCTGCAACATATAACATGGGAGCATCTTCACTTACAATTGGAACACAAAATATTTTAAAGAAACTATATTACACAAGATGATTGTCTGCATTAGTCAGCTAGGAAACATTTTGTGCCATTGCTTATAACACTATAAAAAATATGTCCATACCCATAAATCAAGTCGTTTAGGACAGCGACACGGTCTCCAAAGTACAACTTTGACTTCATATTTTTATAAAAATATTTGTTAAAAATTGACATGTGTATACTTGTATGAAAGTATTGTGCAAGATAAATCTATTCACGTATTTTTCATATTTTCAAACTCAACAATTTAAAAGTTATTCATGATTTATTTTCCCAATGTTTGACTGAAATCTTGTCCAAAATGACTTGATTTATGGGTATGGAGGGAGTAGCTTATTTTGGAAGCCATGTTAAGCTATGTATACAGAGATTTTTTAAGGCAATTCATGCTTTAATAAAAGGGCCCTTGCTTTCTATTTCGCCCCGGGCCCCCAAATTGCCAGGCCGGCCCTGTCAAAGAACTTCGTAGTTTTCTATGAATGGCAGGTTACTATAGAAAATTTGTTCACCATTTTGCTGTCATTGCCAAGCCCTTAACTGCTCTGCTTAAGAAACATGCATTTTTGTCTAGACAGTGGTTCATCGAGAAACTTTTGATGCCCTCAAGTATTCTCTCGGTTCTGCACCAGTTTTGGCAACTCCGGATTTTTCAAAACCTTTTGCAATTGAGACTGACGCGTGTGCTTTAGGAGTTGGTGCAGTTCTCATTCAAGGAGGTCACTCCCTGGCATTTATCAGCAAGCCCTTGGGCCCAAAAACTTCTGACCTGTCCATGTACGAGAAAGAATATTTAGCAATTCTTATTGGAGTGGAGAAATGGAGATCTTACTTATAACTTGGGGGAATTCCTAATTTACACAGATCAGCGCAACCTCATCCACCTGTCTGATCAGCGTCTCAATATGCCGTGGCAGCAACAAGTATTCACCAAACTCTTGGGCCTCAAATATAAAATTGTGTACAAGCAAGGATCTTCCAATAGGTTGCTGATGCTCTATCTAGAAGGCCGCATGAACCCCTGGAATTGTCTGCAGTCTCTTCCTGTGTTCCCTCTTGTACCTCTGCTATCATTCATGGCTATGCTCAAGACTCTCTGGCTCAAGAATTGATTGCCAAGCTGGTTGTATCTCCAGATGATGTCCGTTCCTTTACACTCAGTGAAGGCATCCTTCGTTACAAGTCTAGAATCTGGTTGGGCACCAATTCTGCGCTCCAAACACAGATTATTTCAGCACTACATGATGCTCCTACTGGAGGCCACTCCGGTTTCCCAGTTGATTACCAGCGAATTAAGCAACTATTCTCTTGGAAGGGCATGAAAACAGACATCAACTCATTTGTTGTGGGCTGTCAAATATGTCAACAAGCCAAGCCTGACCGATCCAAGTACCCTGGTCTTCTATAGCCCCTCCCCATTCCCACTGCAGCATGGCAGATCATTACTATGGACTTTATTGAGGGATTGCCCAAGTCTCAACTCAAGGATTGTATTCTGGTGGTAGTGGATAAAATCACGAAGTACAGCCATTTTCTCCCTCTTTCTCGCCCTTTTGCAGCAACTTCAGTGGAGAGAACATTCTTTGACAATGTCTACAAGTTGCATGGGCTTCCTCATTCCATTGTATTTGATCGGGACAAAGTGTTCACTAGTCATTTCTGGCAGGAACTCTTCAAATTTGCCAAGGTCTCACTTTGTATGAGCTCTAGTTATCAACATCAGACCGACGGCCAAACTGAATGGGTCAATCAATGCCTCGAGACATTTCTTCGCTGTTTTGTCCATTCTTGTCCTGCAAAGTGGACGGATTGGTTGAGCTCCGCTGAATACTGGTATAACTTTGTGTCCACTCCTCTATTGGTTGTTCACCTTTTGAAGCTCTCTACGGGTACACACCCAGAAGTCTTGGCATGTCTGCACCTTGATCTGTCCCCATTACTGATATCCACCTCACAAGAAATTGATGTCTGACCTGCTTCAACAACACTTACACCGTGCCCAGCAACGTATGAAAAAGCAAGCCAACAAAGGTCGTTCTGAACGTGTGTTTCAGGATGGAAACAAGGTCTTTCTCAAACTACAACCGTATGTGCAGTCATCTCTGGCACCAAGGGCCAACCAGAAGCTGTCCTTCAAATTTTTTGGCCCTTTCTCCATACTTAGCAAGATCGGTGCAGTGGCTTACAAACTAGATCTGCCTCCTTCATCTTCTATACATCCAGTGTTCCATGTTTCATAATTGAAGAAGGCGCAATTCCGCTGCTCTCCAGGTGTCCTCACCTTCTTGACATTTCTTCGGCACTCCAATATCCTGAGAAGGTCCTGGCTAAGAAGCTGGTTACAAAAGGCCTGGTTTCAGTTCCTCAAGTGATGGTCAAATGGTCTGGGTGGGAGGAGTCTTTGGCTACCCAGGAAGATTACGAAGCTTGGGGGACAAGTAGGATCTTTACAGGGGAAGTGTTACTACACGGGCTTCTGCCAACACTGAAGACATTACCAATGCAAGAGCAAAGGAAGCTAATGGGCCTCGCCGTTCCGCACTGCCTGATATTCCAAATGTTCGGGTTACTGGGCCTGAGTGGTCCCGGCCCATGTAATGAGAATCTCGTGTGCATGAGCTGGAGCTCGTTGTGTGTGTGAGCTCGAAGAGCTCAAGCATATAGGCGTCCAAGAGGCGAGAGAGAGAGGCATGCAAAAACATATGAACAAACTCTCCGATCTGAATCTACTAAACTTGCTAGCCGAATCACTGCTCCTCTTCTTCTACCTTAGCAATCGATCGGGTTGCTAACAATCTCCATCTTCACTTTGGCAGAAGCTTACGTCATTAATGAAATCCATTATTAGAATTGGCTGGCTTTGGAGGAAATCATGGGAGAGAGACGAGAGAACGAAGCAGAAAAAAATGGTAGAAAGAAGCAGCACAGAAATAATATGTGGTCGAGAGCGGAGCAAAGGAAAAGAATCGGATTCGGATGACACCGAATGACCGGTGAAGTTGTCTCATGTGGGCTTATTTGTAAGAGGCTAAAATTAAAACAAAATTATGCTAAAGTAGCTTAACTAAATTGTACGAGAGAGATAGAGTAAGAATATTGGGATGAAGAGTAGGTGAATCTCACAATAAACACTCGTCCCAAATGGAAAAAGGTAACCATATACAATGCAAGCCATGTAAACCAAACATGCATGCGTTTCATAGACCAGGCTAAGTTAAACCAGTCAACCAAACATGGAACTCATTGAGTCATTTCTTACACCATAGAGGCTAACTCCTACTCAGGCGGTCTAAGACAGCTAACCAAACAAGCCCGTAGTGAATCAACAATCAAAAGGATGCTTTTATATATGGTTGGTGAATACACTGTACTCTTTATGGACTGAATTGAATGGCTGCTTATGCCATCTCAGGGATACCCAACCCTGGCTAAACCCATATAGGAGGATGCAACCCTAGTGCCTCCATGTGTTGTTCCATGTCGTCACAACATAGTTGCAGATTATTCAGAAAGTTCCCATAGAAAGATTAGAATATTTTTTGAGCTAATTTCCAATAATAATACATGTAAAATAAATAAAACTTCAGTCTGCTTTGAGATATAACAATAATAGGACAAATCAAGGAAACTTTGAGGCATTTGATAACCCATGTACCCAAAGGCCCGCGCTTGCTTTTTTTTTTGGAGAAATTGGTTTAGATTATTCCATAGTCAAATAGTTCATAATTTTCTGGAACTACCATTTACATACCTTGAAGTGAAACCTTTGTCAATAGGTGGCTCCCAGACGTAATGACTCGAAACCTACCAGTTCAAATATAAAAGATTACTTATATTAGTTTATAATAAAGTATAACGTACAAAAGAGGTGTATATATCCAGATGTAAACATATTCTGTCCACCTGTTGCATATATATAATACGATGTATAGTACGCCGGCACGTATGCTATTGCTAACTAAACGTACAAAGGCAGAACCACACACGTTAGTATACTACTTATTAAATGTATCGGCCTTATTTTCAACTGACTAATATAAAAAACGTACTTGAGTCGGTGTATATTTAGACCCATAAGTTTATTTATTTTCTTGTTAATTGTTCACCGGTTAGATCGGCTGTCTATTGGCCTTTTTTTGTGCAAAGGTATGAAATCGAGAGGACCGGAGATTCAAAATCGCTTCATCTACCCAAAGCTGCATCTTAGTATTATGGCGCAGTGTGCTTCTAGTATATATGGCAGCACAGGTATAGCCATTCCTGTCGGACCTCATGGTAGATTTATAGGACGAGGATCGTCGAGTTGAGTAGCTTGAAGGTAACATGGGTAACAAGATTTAAACAGGGTTCAGGCTACTGCACCCGGAGGTATAATACTCTATGTCCTGTATCGGGTGGTGTTGGTATTGCTTATACTCATCAAAGTTTCAGAAAGTTAGGGCGAGCTTTGTGGTTACCAGATGGCTCGGTGCCCTCAAAAGATTAACCTAGGCCGCCTTACATAGGCTGATAGCCTAATATTTACAAGTCGGTTTGACACTCTAGCTAGATTACCACTAAGGATCGTATCCGACTAAGATTCTACTTTACATAAGATTCTACTTTACATTCCGAGATATCCCGGCCTGATCCCTGGGGTGTATCGCAACGCCTTCTAGATCTTCACCAAACTTGTTCAGCAAGTCAAGGACTCCTTGTGGCCTTGTGGGCCACCTCCGGATCATCCCACAACCTTGTCAGGTGTGGACCCAAGTCGGTTATTATCCCCTCTGGTAGTAGGCCCAGTAATACCCGTATCCCACACTAACCTCATCGTAAAACTTAAAGAAGGTTGTTGTTTGAGTTTTATTTTAGGCATCGTGCAGTATGAGGGATGAAATCCTCGTTTAGTAGTTTCTACTCACTCCATTCCAAATTAATTAGTCATTCTAATTTTTATGGAAAGCTAAAATACTTTAAGTTTGTCCAAATTTACAAAGACAATTACAAAAGATTTATGACAACAAATAGATATACTTTAAAAATGTATTTAAAGAAAAATGCATGATACTTATTTGGCATCATAAATGTTAATATTTTATTTAATATATAAATTTGGTAAAAATTTAATTTGTTTTGACTTTGCAAGAAAGTTAAGATGACTAATAATTTGAAATATATGGAGTATTTCTTATTGTCTTTACATTAAAAAATATAAATGAGTATGCTAATTGTTATTAAGATTACCAGATTCACTCTGGGTGAGACCGTATACTTTTTCGCCATATTCAGCCTCTTGATGATATCCACTATTTTGGGCCTTTTATGCATGTCGTCCTCCACACAGTCCAATGCTATCTGGATGCACGTCTGTACTTGTCGATAGTACGTTGATAGTGCTGAATGCCTCCATGTTGCCCGTAGCCTTCTATACCAGTTCCATGAAGCCTACGAAATTAGAATGTAAATGATGGACTGATGATGTTATACTGCAGTAAAATGTAACATATTATTTGCGAAAAAGAAATGACTGCATAGGATATCTTACTTGATGAAAAAAATCTTTGCGAACCATGTCATCCTTTTTCACGTAGCCCATAGGTCCTGCCATTATCTCTATCATTATGACACCCAAGATGAACACGTCAAACTCTGTTGAGAGTGTATTTCTCTCTATGTATTCTGGTGGAAAGTATTTGCTGCAGACCATCAAATTCAGTGAATTTGTGAAATCAAGTACAAAGCTCATAGTTGACACCACGCATTCATTCTACTTACAGTGTTCTGTAGTTATCGCCTACAATTGTGCGAATGTTCTTGCCAATAATCTTAGACAAACCAAAATATGCAAGTTTTGGCTCCATGTTCTCATCTAGCAATATACTGTCTGGTTTTAGGTTGAAATGGTAAATAGATTCCTCCTGCTCCACATGGATGTATTTCAAACCCTCACATGTGCCCTTAATAATTTTGAAACGTGTGTGCCAATCAAGTCCAGCAAATTCATCTGCGGAGGTAAATAAAGGGAGTATAAATCAAATGCTAATACACATATACTATATTTTTTCTTCACGTGATTAAAAAACTACTTGAACTAAAGCATAGTCATACCAGAAAGATGCTTTTCAAGACTCCCATTACGCAAATACTCGAAGCAAAGCGCTCTAGATGTGTTTTCAACAAACGACGATGATGTTCCATTGCTCTCTTCTTGTATATGTGTGGTTTCATAGCAATAGCTAATGTACTGAACAAGATTTGGATGCTTGAGCATGCTAAGCTTATGAACCTCATTCTGCAGCAGGTCATTGTCGAGTCCTGGCATGAAAGCATCGAGCAGCATCACAGCAATGCGATGTCCATCATCTTTATTTACTCCCTATTCACGTTTCAAGGTCTACTGTGTTAGAATATACTCACTAGGACGTTTAAACTTCTTTAATTTTGACTATATGTTTATAAAAAAAAGTATCCATGTCTATAACATCAAATTAGTTCCATTAAATCTACCATGAAATATATTTTGATAGTGCATTTATTTGGTATTGTAGATGTTATTATATTTTTCTTTAACATTTGTCAAATTTTGAGGACAAAACTTAATAAAGTGAAATATTTGGAACAATAGAGAATACACCTACCTTATTTGTGTTATTGCGGATAAGATTTGCGGACCAAGAAGGTTTTGCATAGAAACCAATGATACCTTATTTGTTTTATGATCCTACCTTATAAACTACTCCATACGGGCCTTGACCAAGTTTTCGCTCTTCAGAGAAATCATTAGTAATTTCTCGTAATTCTTGAAATGTTAGATCCACATGTTGTGCACACCCATCATCAGGGGCGGAAACCTCGAGGGAGCCAGCACGGGTTGTCACCTCCCGTCCGGGGAAAAGCTTCTTTAAAACCAACGCAAGCATCTCGGATAAGTAACAATGAATGAAGCCAGCAGGGAGATAGCTAGGTAAAAACCACACAAGTAACAAGTACTTATTAGATGGAAATTAAACAGGAGCTCGTTTAGCTACTGACATAAACAAAATCCGTAGCTTTTAGTTCTCCTGCCATATAATAGGGATCAGGAAAGTCGATCATATATATATAAACACTGATAATTAATGTTTGCAGCTTGGTGGATGCTTAATTTGTGTTAGCAGACGGTGCAAACTGCGAAGTGATTGTGGAATAGCAGGCCTCCTATTGGTTTAGGGAAGGAACCCTTGGAAGTGAAGGGAAGAGACGAAGCACATACCACGGAGTCCATGGCCGAAAGGTAGAAGCGAAGTCCTACCCTGCAATGCTATCAATCCTTGTTCCTTGAGACCTTGACCGGAGGAGAGATGGATCAAGAGCACCGCGCCATGTTTTCAACTGCAAGCAGGTCTGGTCAACGCCCCTACCAGCCGCGGTGATGTCGACATATATGTATATACTATCAGTATTTAATTAATTCAGTACCGGAGACTAATTGGCCGTGTTTCAATGGTTCCAGCCAAAAAAATTCAGAAAGAATCTTTTCTGCATGAAATACTAAGTAAAGCTTATTTGCAAAACATTTTTAGTGATGAGTGTAACTTTGCACGACGAATCGAATGAGCCTAATTAATCCATGTTTTGCTACAATAATGCTAAAGTAACTGTCCTCTAATCATGATGATGGGGACATCACCACGTTGGACGACATACAAGAGACGGACCCTTCCTCGGGGTACAAGTCGTCACCACGTCGGACAACAACTTCGGTTCAGATTCAGCCGACATGCCTACGGTCAAACTGAACATTCTCCCTCATACGGTGTTCAATCATGGTGTTCTTGGATGCGTTGGAACCATGACGACGAGACGCTTCTTTTGGTTCTGGTCTTAACTCCAGAAGATTCGTGGATCATGCTGTGTGACCACGAAAAGGTGTTGCGACACCTGTTTTGGGCCTTTTCAGGCTTTGTATCGTGTCGGGCCTTCGATCCATGTCGTGGGCGCGGCGCCCCAACCTAGCTCGCCCCCACAACATTAAATTCAGTAGCCGCCGTCGTTGAGACACAGGTTTTGCTTAGATTATTCTGTCGAGAACAAGCTAACAGCTCACCGAGGTATTCGCGTACGTTGCCCAATTCGAGGGTTACGCGGATGACCTCACCCCTCTCCCCCCACGAAGGGGGCAGCGAGGGTCGAAAATCAAAGACGGGAAGGTTTGTAGAACCCCAACTTTCGATCTTAATCATACATCTGCAGAGTCACTTCAGATTGAGCTGCATTCTTTCGAGTTCTTGCTTGTGTTCTTCGTTTCGCAGGCATGGATTAGCCTTCTCAGTGAGGTCAACCGGGTTATGACACGGTTGATAACCAGAGGAGTCGTGGTGCTAAGATTGCGGGGTTCAAGTCGCTGACTTGAAGCCGGATCGGTGTGTTGCGCTCCGCCCAAAACAACTTATCCTTCACCTGAAGAAAGATCGGGCCATCCCGTCCCCATTACATGCGGTCAAAGGTCTAATTAGATAGGTCTCGCGAAATAGTTCAATGTTGTGAAGATAGTTTTTGTCGGGGACAAACCCAGGGGGTCCCCTAACCATCGGGGTAATCACCCTAAAGACACGCTAGCCGCAAAAAAACCGCGTCATCATAAGGAAATTAATGCCCGCCCCATCAGCCAGGCGCCGAAGTCAAAAGGCAATCCTCCCCCATACCGCGCCAGACATTCACAGTGCCCACTGTTCCACCTGCTCCAGTCACCATCCGCCCTCACCGCCACTGTGAAAGCGCACGCGGCGGTACAGAGCACTGTGCGGACTCTCAGGGGTCAATCCACGCCTCTGTTCCCCCAACTCCCATGAATAAAGGGGACCTTGGTTTTATTTTTAATAAAGCCAAGCCCCCCTCGGGGGCTGCAGGGGGGTTAACCCCCCTGATCGTCCCGGTTTTTTCGAAAGTTGTGCTAAAACTCGAAACGCTTAGAGAGAGGCGGGGCGTGAGCTAGTCAAAGCTGGAGCCGGTCGAGTCGTGAGACTGCTTACGCCCGCGAAAGGCTACAGCGCCTCCCTCACCACCCCACGATTTAAATTACTCACGAATTCGAAATACCCGGCCACAATCTTTCGAAGAGCTAAGAGTAGCACATCAGAACAACCAAACAAGTGCGAAACAAACGATTGGCTTTTAAATTTAGTTTTTATAAATATATATATATGTACAAGATACATTTGAAGCCCGAGTTTTTCAGGCTCCATCCCCCTGCGAGGGCACGATGGACTCGGCAGCAAGGGTCGAGGGAACCGACGAAAGCGCCCCGGGACCACTCTCCTCGCCGCTCACCGAAGCAATGTCGTTCTCGAGGGCCGCCACGGCGTCGGCCTCCGGGTCGGCCTAGACTTCAGCAGCGGTCGCGGTCTCTGGCTCGGCGTCAGCAGGCACATCTTCCTCCTCCTCGGGGAAAAGATCGTACCGGAACTTGAGGGTCAAGGCCGCTGCAGCGCTCTCGGCACCGTCATCAGCCTCCTCGAGGGCGGCGAGGGCGGCGTCATCATCCAGGTCAGCATCGATGAAATACCCGCGCCCCACCGCCGCGAGGTCGATGACGTAGTGCGTCGACACCACCCCAAGTGCCTTCTTCACCCCGAGGTGAAGCGCGTGTTCAAGACGCTCCGCCACGCAGCCCTTCAGGGAGCCCAGGCGGCTGGACAGCGACGACCCCGACGGCGTGTCGACGCAGTTGACGTCTCGGCACGCCATGTCGGCCGCAGCCTTCAGCGCCTCGAGCTCCTCCTGGGCCGCGGAGTAGGCAGCCTGGAGGGCCGTCACCTCGTCCGCCTTCTGGGCCTCGGACCTCCGCAACCCTGACAAAAAGCTCGGGCAGGTCAGAGAGCAGTTTTCGACACAAGGAAAAGCCGAAGGAAACATGAAGTCTTACCATCCACCAGGGCCCTCGCCTCGTTGAGCAGGCCGTCCGCGGTCGCCAGCGCGGCCTCCTTCTCGCGGAGCGCGCAACTCAGCTGCTCGGCCTCCCGGGCCTTCTGCTCCGCCCGAGCCGACGCCTCCGCGAGCTGGGACTCCGCGGCCTCACGAGCCCGGCGCTCGAGCTCGAACCGCTCTAACGCCGCGGACGAGGTCCGGGCCTCCCGCTCCGTCGCGGCATCGCGCTCCTTCTCCGCGCGCGCCTTGGCCTCCTCGTGCGCTCGGGCCGCCGCCTCCGCCTCCCTGGCTCGGACGGTGAGCCGGGTCACGTCCGTGCCCAAGTCGGCGTTCGCCTGACGAAGCCGGCGGAGGTCGGTGTGCAAGCCCGCAATGCATGCGGTCTTGTCCACCGCCTCTTGCCGAAGGGCCTACCCGAAAAATCACCAAGATTAGGCCATGAAACATCTCCCTCTCCACTCCACGCATTAGTTGCTCGCG